>JBAMNC010000053.1:1200000-1507500 GCA_037902135.1 Cetoscarus ocellatus | reverse complement strand
TGATGCTTTATTGAGTTTCATTTACCCTCTAGAGGGCAATTATGCTGAGATGCGTGAAAAGTGTCGCCAGTAAAACTATTGTTTTCTTTGTAAAAGCACCCTTGCCAGGCGTTCCTTCCACTTTTTTCTTTTTCTGCTAGAGGCACAGAGTTACAGCAGACACTAGTGCATTTTTTTGGAAAATCAGACACAAAATAAGGTTGAAACAAGCGAGGAGACAGGTGTAGTTGAGAGTTGGTGCCCAGTGAGCCAACTGAAGTTTTGGGGATATCCGGAATCGTTCTTACTTGATCATAGAGGGCAGAAAAGAGTCATTTACATAAACTGCTGAGTGACATCTCACTTCAAGCACTGTGTGTTTGTGAGCAAAGCAAAGCTGAGAGCACTGATGGAACTCAGTTTGCAGCTTATTATTTTTGGCTGTATGTGTGGGCGCAGATCCTCTCTCCTCTCTCCCTGCATTTTTCCCCTGAGGTTGTTGCTGGTGTGGCTGCACCTTGAGTGACGTGTCTCGGTGTGATCTCTTCTATCTAACTGAGCACTTCTTTGCCCAAGAACACAAGGTCTGCCATGCTGGACCCCCTCCCCCCAGACCTACCTGTTGCCCAATTCATAGTGCCTTCACGCAAAAGCGCCACGAGGTCCCGCTATATTTACATCCAGAGACATTCACATTAATTTCACAAGGCTGTAATATCTTTGTCAGTTCAGGCTGCAACATGGCTTGGATTTGTACAAAACAGATTGTGCCTCCACATACACACTCCCTCACTCAGAGTGCTCCTGTCTCTCACCGAGTCTACATTCCCCCCTCTCTACAATATCACTCCTCTGTTTCCACCTCTGGAGATGGAGCAAAGAGGGGGTTGACTCCTCCATTCCGCCTCTCGGATGTTCACAGCAAAGTAAGTTTTACACCTTGAAATGGCAGTATTAATGGGGCTATTGTGATGTTACCATTATTTCGCCAGTATTTCATGCTCATTGGCTTTGAGTAGCACCCCCAGCACTCCCCAAGCAAAGGTTACCAAGTCCCTTGCTGCAAAAAGAATGTAGTGGTTAAAATGGTGCTGAACTACACTGAACTGACCGAGTAAACAGGTCTACAAATCAGAGCAAATTGGACCAACTAGGCCTCAAAGTGTTGGAAACTTCAACAGTGTCTCAGACAGGTTAAGGCCATGTCCACATGTAGGTGAGTATTTTTGTAAACAGATTTTTCCGTGTGTTTTGCCTGTCTGTCCACACATAAGAGGAGGAAAACCTCAGTTTTTCTGGATGCAGCTACTTCAATTTTTCCCTCCCAGCCAAATGTCAGTTGAGTTCCAGCCAGCTTCCAGCCACTGGGAGTCCAAACAAGGATTTTTTTGTTGTTGTTGTCATTGTTTTAAATTTCTCTACGTAGTGGCATTTCCTTTCTAAACATTTTTCTCTTCTGTATATTCTATAAAATATAAGTGGTAAGGGTTGCCTGTTTTCAATGTAATTGCGAATGATCTCATGACAACCATTTGGGTGGGCAGGTCCAAACACTTTCCTGTCATGGACCAGCCAAGACTCTGCCAAGAAAACAGGGGAAAATTTAAGTGGCTCTATCAGTACATTCAGATATAGCCTGAGACTATGGTGGATCAGGGATACTGTGTATGTGTAACTGGCAGATATTTTAGCAATAGTGAACATGAAGTAACCAAAATTAAATATATGGACCTGAGTGGAGGCAAAATATGACCACTTTAAGGGTGAATCCCAATTTTACCCCTTAGCCCTTGGTTTTACGCGTTCACATCTAGTGAAGGGGTGTCCCAATTCCCCGTAGGGCTAAGGGGAAGGGCTAAGACGAAGGGATACACAGCCCTTGAAACGAAGACACACCGGGACCTCACTTGAAAGGAAGGGGTATGAGAATTTCCCATAATACACCACTCCCGGTGACAAAAAGGCAGAGTGGAGACTGAAGGAAGCGCTTAATAATAAGTAATTATTAAATCGTCAAGTAAATATTAATCATGTTTTGAATTGTTGGTCGTATTTTAAAATTTTTCGTTATAATAGCGAACTTCCGCAGCTGTAGCTACAGCTGTTGTCACATCTGCCTACAACACAGTCAGAGAGCCGCTCTGGGTGATGACGTAGCGAGAATTGAGTAGCGTGT
Organism: Cetoscarus ocellatus; assembly: GCA_037902135.1. Taxonomy (NCBI): domain Eukaryota; kingdom Metazoa; phylum Chordata; class Actinopteri; order Labriformes; family Labridae; genus Cetoscarus; species Cetoscarus ocellatus. The sequence continues at coordinate 1,505,345 of JBAMNC010000053.1, read as the reverse complement.
CGTTTCTCAGGAGTGTGTTTTCACCCCTTCCCCTTGGCCCTCAAAACAGAGGGCCAAGGGGAAGGGTTAAGACGAAGGGGAAGGGCTAAGGGGTACAACTGGAATTCACCCTAAGTGATGTAATTCTGATGGCACCTTACATAGCAGAATTCAGAATCAGTGTGCTAATGTGGTGTACAGAGGAGTGAATTTGACCTACAGTCTAAGCTTAAGTCCATGTATCATCATCCATTTATATATTTATGGAAAAAAAGAGAAAATTCATGATAATCAGTTAAATGTCCTGTTAAAGTTTTAACGTGTTAAACTAATAAGCCCAATGAAAGTGATGATAAATGAATGAATTATGTTACAATACTTCTTTTATCATTTATGACTCTTTCTGATGGCATTTCTTGACTTAAAACTCAAAAAGTCGGTATAAACAAGTCAAATAACAAACCACTGTGTGTGTGTCTGTGTATATGTGTGTGGGGGTGTGTGTGTGGATGTGTGTGTGTGTGTGTGTGTGTGTGTGTGTGCATGTCAGGAACGTGTTTGACTGGCTGGTGTACCTCCTGCTCACGGTGTCCTTTAGCGTCCACATGGTGGATGTGTTTCGGCCATCAGACAGCCTTTATACCACCAGCCTGCGTCTGTTCTCAGTCACCATCATCTTCCTGTGGCTGCGGCTGATGAAGCACGTCAGAGCCTTCAGGTAAACACACACCTGTTTGGTTTAACGGCTTCAATCTGTCGCTCCAGTGTGCTCGTGTTACCTGGACTCTGTGTTTTCGTGGAGTAGAAATCAACAGTCACCGATCAGGTTACATGATGGGACCCTCCATAAAACAAAAGAGCTCAGGGTGGCCAGGTGTTCAGACAAAGATGGTCTCCAGTAATGGACGTCTGACTGTATTGGGACTCTTCTGAATTTCCTTTTAATACAGATGATCAATCTAGAGGACTGATCAGGGTCAGGGGTTTAACTGAACTTTGTGACCATCCAAAAAAAGTTACATCAACAGGCTTGACCAACAAAGATGACCCTTCAGCAGGAGTGGAGAGGAACTACATTACATTTACATAAATTACTGTGATTAAAAAACTTTTTGTGTACTTATGCATTTTTTTTCTTTTATTGTTACTTGAGTTTGTCTATTTGAATGCATTGTACTTCCTTACATTAGTGTCTGAGTTCTATATGGAAAAAAGAGTTTTCCATCAACTTGTGTTGCCTTGACTCTTCAGTCAGTTTATTAATGATTTGCCAGAAACTTGTCTGGGATACTTTCTCCAGCTTTATGCAGATTATGCAGTCATGTATGTTTCTGCTTAGTCACCTGCAGGTGGTTGAGATCTGTATTGGACTCCTGTATTATAAAGTCCATCAGTGACTTGAACATACTCACCTTTTCTTGAGTCTTTAAACAGTTTCAGTGTGTTTCTCTGTCAGGAAACAGAGCTCACGTTAATGTTTTAACATCAAGATAAAACAGTGGTTCCCAAATTTTTTCTACTGGGTCTTTCAGACTGATTAAACTATTATCGAACTCCCGTCACCCAGTTCATTCATTTAAGCACATGAATCAGCAAACACACAATAATTCCTCTTTGCAGACAAATTAAATGATATTTTTTTCTCAAAGTTCTGGGGAATATTTTAAAGCAACAGCTTGAGTTTGATAAACATATTAAAAAAAATCACTGTCACAGTTAAGAGCAACCTTTCATTCTGTACCAGCTCATTTATCATTTTGTCTAATTTCTCATATTGTTTAACAGTTTGGCTCAAGCGACACTCTCTGTCATCAAAAACCTTTCCACATCAAACAATCAAGGCATAAAAATGATGGACAAAAAACCCATCCGCTGGCTTTACTGCCTCATATTAAAAAAAATATAGTATACTGAGCTTTGGCTGTTTTATGCATTTATATTTTCTCAAATTAGTTTCCAGATATATTATGTATGTGTCCAGATATATTACGTGTGTGTGTGTGTGTGTGTGTGTGTGTGTGTGTGTTTCTATATATATATATATGTGTATATATATATATATATATATATATATATATATATATATATATATATATATATATATATATATATATATATATATATATATATATGTATATATATATATATATATATATATATATATATATATATATATATATATATATATATACACATATATATATACATATATATATATATATATAGAGAGAGAGAGAGAGAGAGAGATACATATATATATGTGTGTATTTGTTTTCATTTATTTATTGGTTTAAATCTAAATTTGTCAATCCATTGATCAAGACAAACACTCAAACTTTAATACAGTCTCACTGTAACTGTCTGTGTGTGTTTTTGTGTGTGCAGGTTAATGGGTCCGTTCATTGTTATGTTAGGAAACATCATTGGGGATGTGATGTGTTTCCTGTTCCTGTACGCTGAGATCTTCATTCCTTACGCCTGCAGCTTCTGGATTATATTTGGAGGTCAGTGCTCTTGAGCCTCACTTTCCTTTCCTGAGGGCTCCTGAGTTACATGATGAAACCACTAACCAATAAATCTGGAAAACAATACAAATTCATACTTTCAAATATTCACACCAGCCAATTTATTAAATGCACTATATGAACTGCTTGTTTACAAAAATACAGCTATCCAGCCAATTACATGGCAGGAATTAAATGCATTTAGGCATGTAGACATGATCGAGATGGCCTGCTGAAGTTCAAGTTGAGTGTTAGAATGGAGGTATTTTAATGACTTTGAATTTGGCAAGTGTTTCAGAAACTGCTTATCTATTGGGGTTTTTACACTCAACCATCTTTGGAGTTCACAGAGAATGGGCTGAAAAAGAGAAAGTATCCAGTGAGTTGGAGGTCCTTGGACCTTGCCAGAGTTCAGAGGAGAATGTCAAAGTTGTTCAAAATAATAGAAACGAAACAGTAATTAAAATAATCACTTCAGGGTATGCAGCAGACCATCTATCAATGCTTCAGATTTTGAAGAATAGCAACCACAGCAGCAGAGGACTACACTTGCCACTGGTGCCACTGCTGTCAGCTATGGCACCAAGTGTAGGAGGTTATGTTTCACATGGGCTTTCTCCAAAACAGGACAACAGAAGATTGTAAAAATGTTGCTTGGTCTGATTAGTCTTCATATCTGTCCAATGGTAGGACACACTTGGGCTCCTTAGTACCAACTAAGCATTGTATGAACGCTGCAGTCTTTCTGAGTATTGTCACTTACCATGTCCATCCCTTTTTGACCACAGAGTACTCATCCTCTGATTGCTACTTCCAGCAGGATAATGTTCCATTGCATGAGCTGTCATGAGCTTAAATCATCTCAAACTGGTTTCTTGAACATGACGATAAGTTCTCTGTACTCCAGAGGCCTCCACAGCCACCAGATCTCAATCCACTAAAGCACTTTTGAGATGTGGTAGAACACAAGATTTGCATCATGGATGTGCAGTTATCTGATCTGCTGCCACTGTGTGATGCTTTTATGTCTACATGGACCAAAGTCTCTGGAGAATGTTTCCAGCACCTTGTTAAACCTGTACCACAAAGAACTAAATGTCCCATGTCCTGCAAAATACAATCTTCTTTTTTGTTAATGTTGTTAGAAGGGGCCTGGGAAGCAGAAGATTGTGATACCTTGTACTAAACACTCAGTTCACTGAGAAATGCTCTATGCCTCTTTGAAGAAAATACCCCTTAAAACACTCTGGTCTTTACTTCCTGGGGTTTATGATGTCATAGCTATACAGTCTCCATCTACATGTGTGTTTTCTGCTCATCACAGTCAGATGCCATGACTGGAGCTCCTCCTCCTCCCTCTAATCAGATATCATTTTAGGCAGCCAATCAGTGCAGAGTTCATTTAACCTAGCCTCCTGTAGCCTCCAGCCCCCTCAGATAGGAGTGTTTCCAAAGGGGAGGGGGAAAGAGCTGCATTTGATCTTCAGCAGAGATTAAATTTCTCATTTTTTAGAATTCAACTGAAATAAAATCTTTGATTAATGGGCTCAAAAGACATGATATAAACAGTCAAACACACAAGGACACTGTACCTTTTAGGCAGTTTTGAAGACAAAAAGGGGTTCAACCTGGTACATGGAAGGTGTACCTAATCAGATGACCAGCTAATGTTAATCAAATCCATCCATCCATCCATCTTCTTCCGCTTATCCGTAGTCGGGTCGCGGGGGCAGCAGCCTGAGCAGGGAAGCCCAGACTTCCCTCTCCCCAGCTACTTCGTCCAGCTCCTCCCAGGGGATCCCGAGACGTTCCCAGGCCAGCTGAGAGACATAGTCCCTCCAGCGTGTCCTGGGTCTTCCCCGGGGCCGCCTACCGGTGTTAATCAAATCAAAGATTTCAAAAGGCAGAAACCAACCAATCAATCAATCAATCAATCTGCATGGTGCCAAACAATAATACATTTTATCTCAAGATGCTTTACAAAAGAGAAGGTCAATGTTATACTCCTCATTTTTAATTTCTATTTATTTTATATATTTCATTTTTAAGACTTAGAAACATAACAATCTTACTCTAATACAACTGATAAACCAACCTGAACAAACACAGAAAAACAAGAGTAACGTTAAACTACCAGAGAGGCATGCTTAAGGGTACACACATTAATACTGAGAAACAAATTAACACATACTGTATACAGTAAAGTATGAGTGTGAAAGTATAACACAAAGAATTATTTGGCCCATCAATGCATGATTATGTGTAAAGAAGTATGACAACACAGGTCACAATGACCTCTTGGCCTCAGTGGTGCTTTTCTTTTCTTTGTTTTCAAAGAACCAAAAGTCCAAAATATTTAAATAAACACACATTTATTTAAGGTATTAAATCAGTCAAAAGACTTTAAGAGACATAAAATCTTAACACAAGTTGTATTTAACCACTGAGTAGCTGCTATCTGAATCCTGTCAGTAAAATTACTTCTCTGTTCTCTTCAGGCTCCTCATCAGTTCCCAGCATGCAATCTGTCTCTGACCTGCTGTTCAGTCTGTACCGCATCACTCTGGTGGATGAGTACGAGTACACAGCTATGTCTGCTGTGGACAGTGTCATGGCTCCTCTTCTGTGTGGGACGTTTTTGGCTGCTTCCTCCATCCTCTGTGTGAACATGCTGATCGCCCTGCTGACTGATACCTTCCAAAGGTCAGGGGTCAGTCTCTATCCTCATTTACTCTGCCTTATAGTGCCACAACTGAACAAAATGTCACTGTCCCCATTCACACAGAGACACCATTACCAGGTGTTGAGGTTTGATGCTATGATACTACTTCATAACTTTGCAGTGCAGATGGATCCAATCAGGCAGATCCATCTTGCCAGTCTCCAATCTACAACGATTGTGAGTGGCCCGAAGCGACACGGCCCAGAGTCCTTTGGAGCAGGGAGAGGTGGGAGCTACAAGCGAGGAACTACTTGTACAGAGAGTAGCATAGATGCTAACAACTTCAGTAGATCTGGATCACATTTCTTTATTAATAGAAAAAGAAGCAACACCATTACAAACTTTACTATAGAAAAGAAGTATTTGCTCCACTTCTGACATGTTTTGTTTGTTTTACCAAGTGTTTTAACGTTCTGTCCTTGACATCAGGATGCCTGCTTATACATTATCTGATAAGCCAATAATTAATGTAGCTGATGGAACTATCGTTCAGTCACCTGCTGGATATGCTTCTGAAAGGCTCTGCCCATTTCCTAACGCTTTGTAGGGCTCTTTCCCAGATTGATTAGTGAAATATTTTGAACGGTCCATAGTGTGTCTGGTTAACTACTTCAGCCCACTTCATTAGTCTTAATGTTCCTTAAAAGTAGAACCAAAACAAAGGGGTCTGCTAGCGTCAAAGTAAAGCATTGTCAATATGTTCAGTGCAGCGAACAATCCTTACTCAGTTCTTTAAGTTTAGTCTCACCTAAATCCAGAGCATTATGTAGAGCTTTTGGCCCAGTCTGGAGCAATATACAGTCTCACATCAGAGCCAGTTTGCTCTTGACTGGAGCAAAGCTGATCAAAATAACAGCGGACCATTTATTTATCAACCTCATACAGTCCCACTTTAAAAAAGTCATTCATCCCAAGTTCTATAAATACCCTTAACCTCACTTAATGGCTGATGAAATCCAAACCAATGTGAACTGTTTTTATTGTTTAGAGTGTATTCTCAGCTGCTCTGTTTGTCTGTCTTTAGTGATTGCATGAATGTATTATGCTGGTATCTAAATCTGGAGAGCCAAAGGCAAATTACCTCCAAAAGTGGATTTATTTTATTCTTTTCTTTTCTATTCTATTCTATACTAATCTATTCTATTTTACTAAAGTATCCCCTTGAGAGGCAAATACTTGCACCTCAGCCAAACCAGACTCTTGTTTTCAGACACTTTTCAAAACTCTGTTGGTTTGGATACTTCAAGTGAGATCCTCAAACCCCTATGGGCAAAATATAGAATTGCAAAATGTTTTAGTGGTCAGATGTGGTGGCAGTAGAGGCACAGTCTGATAATGTGCTCTGTCTGTAACCAGAAGGTTGCAGGTTTGAGCCCAGCTCTGGCTGTCACATGGTGATGTGTCCTTGGGCAAGAAGCTTAACCCCAAGTTGCTCTCACTGCTGCATCAGAGACATGTAAATGGGCATGAAGGGGCACAAAAGTGTTAGCTGATAATAATGAACAACTGACATAAAAACTCTGAACCATATCATCTGACTGGGTAGATGTGACCTGTGGCATAAAGCTGCTTTGAGTAGTCAAAGAGACTAGAAAAGCACAACTGTACTGATCATGTAAGATTTTGCATTTTTTTTTCTCCTGTGATATATATTGCTGTTTTCACAGAACTGTCTCAACAAACACTGCCTTCTTTTACTAATCCTTTTTCTTCCATAGCACACTGCAGCCCCCACATGGGGACAGAAGGAGAGTGTAGCAAATGCTTCACTCATGGCCTTTTGTCTTGTAGTTATTAACCATTTCTAACAAAGTCAAAAGGCCAACTGCATGTTTTAACATCTCAAAATTCACCAGGTTCTGTGGTTGTTGCAGTTAAGACAATTTCCGAAAATGGAAAGTGTCTTAGCTTCAATTTTTTTTGTAAGAGGTTCTCTAAAGATGCACATGTTAATTATTTTTATGACTATGATTAAAGAAAGGCTCATGAAAGAAAACTCATCTTAAAGTCTCCATTTAACATGCTTACATGTTGGACTGCAGCACCATGATGGGTGTCACCTGTAGTTTATACATTCTACATATTTGCTGGTAACACTTGACTTTTGCACATGGTCTGTTCTCTGAGTAAGCCCACTGATGGTGATATCAGACAGACAGTTCCCAGGCTCACCCACAGAAATGGCTAGGCCCCTGAAAGGTCTTGTAAATGGCCCTCCGGTGTCATTGAATAATATCAGTGTGTAGCCCTCTGGTCGATTTTCACATGTACAGGCTGAAGTGACTGACATAGCTTGTCAGCTTCTTTATCTCACATTATTCCACACTCTCTCTCCTCACCTTTCAACTCTAGCCACTTAAATAAGGGCATGCAGAGTCCAACAATGAAATATGTAGATAAAAAAAGACAATAATAATTTTAATATGTACATGTTGGATATGAATGATTTTTGCAGGGAACATTCACCCTCTGAGCAGCATCATGGCTTACAAGACAATATTGCAAGTCTTAGCATGGCTGAATGCACAAAATATTATTGTACTTACTGTTAGATTCAATGGTCCCATTCACAACTTGAATATAACAAAAACAAGGATTGTACCATTTAAGCAGAGGGGGGTTTCCATTTTGAAACAATAAGACATGGTTTCAATAAAAGGAAATCCTGATCTACATATGGGCCTTAGTAACCTTCATGGGCCCCCATGTGACTCTGGGCCCAAAAGGTGGTTTTAGTTTCCATGTTTCCATCAAACAATACAGTTAACCTGCTGTAATCATACACATCATGCAATGTGACTACTGTAGATGCCCCACTGCAATTACATTGTTAAAATAATTTATTGTTCAGCCCTATTGTGAAGTCATTTTAACTACTGATCTGTCATCTGGTCAAGAGGAGGTTATGAAGGTTGTTAAATTTAGCAAAAGGGCTGTTTAATTTTGCTGATATTAGTTAACATTATTGATCTAATAGTTATTCCAAAGGGGAACATGCATTTAAAATAGCACATACAATATGAAGTACTTCACAAAAAGCAAAATGTATGACTATAGTGCCAGTCTAAGAGATCAATATGTCTACTTAGAAATAAACAGGAAGCATTAAGGATGATTTGGTCATTAATTTTGAATTGACACCTAGACAATAGACTGCTGCAGGATTTCCCTTTCCTTATTTAAAGCAGCAGTCTTTGCTATAATGAATCCTTTATTATCCTCATTTCTATTTTTATTTAAACTCCTAAATATGAAGTAGGCAGCCCACAATTACTCCTCTTTCTGAAGAAACATCTTGTGATCCATCATTAAATAAGAGCTCAAAGCCTGAAGAGGAAACCTCGGTCACCAGAGAAAATTTTGCTGCTGGCTAAAAGAAATTCTGGTCATGCTGAACCTTCTTTGCAGTATAATTGTGGCACACAGTGGTATGAAACATTTACTCACTACTAATCCCTGCTGTTCTTCTTTGTATGAATAAATTCATGATAAAATGCATTTAGAATCATCAGTCTCTGTTTGCCTGTGATTGTATTTAGGGTGCATGACAACTCAAAGGCAAATGCTGTGATGCAGCAAGCCACAGTCATCCTGCAGGTAGAGGAGTCCATGCCCTTCCTCCGCCGTTTCTATGACAACCAGTACATCGCTAACTACTGTGCACCACTGGCTGAAGCCTACAGCGACGACAGCACAACAAACTCCTATTACCATAACGAGATGGGCCGCATCACAACACAGATTAAAGTGTGTGAAGACATATATATATATATATATATATATATGTATATGTATGTTTTTTCATTATTAAGAAATAGTAAGACACTTTTTTTTAAGAAAGTTATGGTGTGTTTTATGCTCTGCAGGATACACTGGATGAGTTCCTGGTGCTGCAGAGAGACATGGACCCAACAAGAAGCCAGGGGTGAGAATCTTTGTGAGAATGAGTTATTGATTATGTTTGTAACGTATCTCAGTGCTAATAGTGATGTAAGTAAACTTGTGTTTCTTATTTAGGAATAATTCTCCCACAGTATTTTCTGTCATGTTTGACCATGAGTGCAGAAAAGAATTTGTCCAGCAGGTCATTTCTTTGACTGTAAAAAACATTCTTCTCAGAATCAGCAGTTTGTTTTTGTCAGCATTAACTTGTTATGACATGACAGAAAAACATCTGCAACTGGTATCTTTTTATCCCACATTCATTTGTCGATGGCTGATGTCTGTAAAAAGGGCTGAAATCAGCCTATACCTGTTAGACTGGGTTGTGATTCCCAAATTATGTCATAAAATATCAATGTTTCACTTTCCAGTAATCAACAATTTATGATTTGACTTTTCAGATATATTAATGTATTAAAAATTTGTCCATCCTATTATTATTATTTATACTGCTTACTCCCTTTGGGGCCACTGGGAGCTGGGGCCGTCATTGGGTGATTGGTCACCAGCCAATCACAGGTCTGTTTAATGATAAGAAGTCCTTACAAGATCTCTGACTTAAACCAAATGCTTGAACAACTACTACTGATATTAATATGGAGATATCTCTCTCCCTCTGCACATTAAAAACATTTCACTGTAATCATTTATTAATTTCTGTGAACATGAAAATTAAAATGTTCCTAACTCCATCTCATTAGCTGTTTGATGAAAATCTTTCCATCAGAATCAAGAAAGACCAGGTGAAGGACAAGGACCTGGACATTCAGGACCCCAGGAACCAGAACTTGCTCAACCAGCAGCTTCAAGACCAGATCCTGATCAAAACAGACCCCCAGGACCCAAACCTGCACAACCAGGAGCTCCAGGCCATCAAAGCAGAGCTGAAGCAGCTTCGTACTCTGGTCCAGCAGCTGGTTCAGGCCAGATCTGAGTCAGGAGAGCCCGACTGATCTATCCAGACCAGACCCATCCAGTCTTTTCAGACCAAATTGGATCAGAGAACAGAGTGGACAATTTATTTTAGAACAAAAACTTAAAAAGAGGTGTGAGCTTAAGTGACTGCAGCTTGTGGAACATTTCTCAGAGAGATCTCAGATTTATTTGTTTAATTTTATTATGGTTTATTTTTTATTTAACTTTGACTTTTTGCTCTGATGGAGTAAAATTAAATAAATTCATGTTGGACATGTACTGTCAGATGTCTTCTTACTACAGTGTCCTGTTGATAGTTGATGGATGAAAACACATTTCCAAAAGCACCTCAATATTTAACACAACAAGAGAGAGTTTGTCTTAAGATATCTGTCATCTTTACTACGTCAAATTTTAAATAAAGATAGCAAGAACAGTGCTTACAGACTGATCTGGCCCCGGCATCCTCAACAAGGTCCTCAAAGAGAATTATAACCAAACCCATAAACACAACCCAATTTTTTAAAAAAGAAATAAACTAAACATATTTATTACCTCTGCCAAGGATGTAATGTTTTGCTGGCATATGTCAGTACTAATAACTCAATAACTTCTGTTTGTGGCACAAGGGAAACTGATTTGATTTTGGTGATGATCCAACCCTGGATGTGGAAGTATTTAAGTATTTGTTAATTTTGTGGGACAGGGCAGTTTTCCACATTCCTGTCAATATTAGAAATGTCTTTGGTGGAAGTTTGTCCTCTCTGAGTCCCTCTAGTTTTGACCTTTGAGACAAAAAGATATTTGAACATAAAAACATGTCAAAAACAAGAGAAAAAAAAGTCAAAAAGCACATTTCATTAACATATTTATGTCCAGCAAGTTTTCTATTAATAATACGTAAGTTAAGTCGTTTACCAAGGGTCTTAATAAAGTCACACATTATAATGAAATCTTTAAATATCACCCAAAATGATGAGAAAAATAATTTCAACAAGCATTTACAATGACAATACATGGTAAAGTAAAATATATGAAGGTATGTCTGCTCAGGGCTTCCTTACATTTAAACTTCTTGCACCATCTTCTTTTTAGCCATGCAGCTCCACAATTTCCTCTTTACTCAACCACCAGCTGAAAACCATCATTTAAGAGGTAGTTTATCGACTTGGACAGGACTTTGTACCAAAGTCATGTGATGACATGTCCAATTTAGTATGATTAAAAATGAAACTGATACAATGTCTATCTTGTTTGGCCACTGTGACTTTCAAAGTTGGTGTCCTACAGGGTGCTGGGAGCAGGGTGTGTAGAGAGAAACACAGGTGTGTGAGTATGTGTGATTTTATGGCTTCACATTGAATTTGGAGCCTTTTCCAAAACCCAGCTTTCCTATACCAACCTTCTGCAGGAGGGTAAACTCCAAGGCCCAGGACATCATGCAGTGTCCTGTGTATCCTCTCCTTGCCGAGTTTGAGCTCTTACCTTCTGGCAGGAGATTTAGGTTGCCAAAGGCCAAATCTAACAGGATGAAAAATTCATTCATATCACAAGCCATTACACAACTTAATTTAAATTTTAAAAATGAACGGTCATGATGCATCTCATTTCTAAACATTGCAGTGATGGCTCTGTTTCAGTTGTCCCTTTAGGTACTTGAGTTTTATCCATCTCAGTGTTGTATCTGGATTTGTGTGATTGTGTTTTTGTGTTTCATGTTATCACCTGCCTGCAAAGCAAATTTCCCTTAGGGGACAATAAAGTGAATTTGAAGTTGATACCAGCCATTCACAATGCTGACAATTAGAGACAGAGCCCCATTCACACTCACTCACACCTAATGTAATAATAATATAACATAAGGGGCCTTAAGAGTCACCAATCAACCGAACAGCAACATCATTTATTGCAGCTTCACCGTGTAGCAGATGTGCTCATTCAAAGGTAGAAAAGAAACATAGTTATGGGTTTTAAAAACAAAAAGAAGGATATCAGACAGTCAGAAATAATAATAAAATAAAGTATAGGTATAGACATTGTTCCACTTTAAACCATTTATCATATAACATAATAGTTTTCTCAATTTTTATAGAGTTTGTACATCTCAAGGATTTGATGTATTCTTTAAATTCACATAAAAAAAAAACTTTGGTTACTCTGCTTTTGTGCCGATGAAATTTTACAAACAAAATCAACAAGTTTGTGATAAATTCAACCTGGTCATTGGCATGAACAAAATAAGTGATGACATCTTCACATTGAAATTTAACCTTATGTTTAGTTCTGCTCAACATACTGTACAGTCTCTCAGTCGGGTCGATGCTGAAGGGGCTCCTCGGAAAAACGCAGCAGAAGAACCCTTTTCTTTTTTTTTTTTAATTTTAATTAACAAAAGACAACAATACAATACAAACTCTCGTAGAGGAACACATAACTATACTTCAGAGTTTTCTTTTTGTGATACTACACAATGAATAACAACAAAACAAAGAACAGAAAAAACAAAAAAGAGACTAGGGGGCATATAATTAACTTAAAATAAACTTTAAATAAATAGAAGCAGTTATGACAGTGAAAAAGAATAATGTTAATTACGAGCTAATAAATAAATCAATACAAAAATTTAATAGTGATGTTGACATAAGGTAGTACCTGAAAACAAAAAAAACCCAAGAGAGCTAAACCATACAATGGAAAATAACTTAAAACAATAGTGATTTAGAAATCTTATGAGAAATCATTCTAGCTGCCTTCCAGTCTTTTAATCTAAGTAATACTAAATAATACAAGTTGAATTCATTCATAAAACAGGAAAATGAGGGTTTGTTACCTCTCCATTTACTACAGTGGATGTGATATTTGGCTAACAGTATGACAATATTTATGATGTTGGAATTGGACGCGTTTAAATTTTCTATATAGAATAAGATGTGAGAAATATTTAAAGAAGGAATCATTAGTTTTATAGACAACCAATTTCTGATATTTAGCCAAAACTGCTGTGAATAATGACATGAAAAGAACAAGTGCTCCAATGTTTCATCATCAGAATTACAAAAAGAGCAGAGATCAACATCAAATTTAAATCTTCTCTTAAGAAATTGGCCTACCGGATAAATGTTATTGATTATTTTAAAGTGAGTCTCTTTCACTTTAGGTGGAATAGGCTATTTTATGAATTTTGAATGAGCATTAGTCATAATGGATTGATTGTCTATATTGGGCAGCTTCTTGAATAAAGCTCTATTATAATCATAGTAAATCTTTTGCTTCATTGCTTCAGTGATTAGCTTGTTATTACATTTAACATCAATTAAGTTATAATCATTCACTTTTAAAGCTGGAAGTGAAGCAGTCACATCAGAGTATAAAAGAGTATTTCTGATTAACTGAACCAAGGATAAAGGGATCACTCTGCAAACCTTTTTGAAATCCTTATAGAAGCACCTTATGTTATATTTCTCTACAAAGGATGAGAAATCTAAAAGATTTCCATTACAATCTAATAAATCTTTCACAAATATAACATCCTTTTCATCAGTCTTTTTGAAATATTGATTTGCTACCAACTGTGAGTACTCTGTTATTCCACAGAGTGGATCCATGAGGGGAAACATTATGGTTGCATAACATTTTCCAAAACTGAAGAATTTGTCTGTGGAAGTTTGCTAATTTAATTGGAATCTTATTAATCTCAAAATTACATTTCAAGAGAAATTCAATCCCACCTAGCTGCTTAAATATGGAGTTCTGAATGTGAAACCACATGGAATTTGGTTGCATAAGAAAGGCTTTTAACCATTTGGTCTTAAATGTACCAAACACTGATTCAAAGTCCAAGGCACTAATACCACCCTTTTCATATTCTTTAACTAGTTGGGATCTTTTTACATAATGTGTTTTATTATTCCACAAGAAGTGAAAAATAATTGAGTTGGCTTTTTTTTACATTCTTGGGAGATATATACATAGAATGACAAGGATAGATAACCTTGGAAATGCCCTCTGCTTTGGTCAACAGGTTTCTTCCAAAAATAGTCAAGTCCCTAGTTAACCACCGACTAAGACTTTTTTCCATATCTAATACACGGCTTGAGATATTGACTTCTTCTCTTCTAGCTACATTTTTAGACAACAATATCCCCAGATATTTAATTTCATTTTCAACTCTAATTGATGCAATGTTCTTATGTACACAGGTATGAATGGGAAGTATCTCACATTTTTTAATATTTAGTTTTAGACCCGATGCCTTGGAGAGTAAGGAAATCTTATTAAGTACCTTTTCAACCATGAGATTATTTTTTAACAAGATTGCTGTATCATCAGCGAACTGGCTAATTTTATATTCTCTATCAAAGATGCAGAAGAAGAACCCGCTGGCCTCAGAGGAAGGCCCCGCCCCCTCAGCTGTTGGTGACTTCCGGCTCCCTTCTGTTTTCCGTAGAAGCCTCAGAGCAGAGGGAGGAAAGATGGCGGCGGCCCAGTCCGACAGGGATCTTCCATCAGCTCTATGTTCTGAATTTCTGAATTTCTCCGCCAAAGACACCGCGTCGGTAAGCGTCTCCCCGACCCTGAACACCTACCACACCTCACCTTCACTGTCACTGCCTTATATTTGTCTGTTTTGCTCTGTGAAGGGCGCACCGAGCGGTTAATCTGATGCGTCTGGACTTGTTTTTCAGCTCAGCGCTGCTACACGGAGCCAATGCTAATGCTAACGCTAATGCTGTGCTCGGAGTGATCTGTAAAACATCTGGACGTGAGATTATAGCTGTCCCAAACAGCTGTCAGTCACCCCGAGCTCACAGCTTCATCATCAGATATATACATTATCAAAATAACAGCGTTTTTGTCGTATTAAACTAAATTAAAGAGTTAATTTAAGGAGGACAGTCTCCAAACAGTCTTTTAGTTCACCAACCGTCACTCAGGCGTTACAGTCTGAGACTCAACCTGACACAGAGAGCTATTTACCCAAACTCGACCCCGTATCCTGACATCTCTGTTAAATAATATGGCAGCATTAACAAAAGAGGTCAGACACACTAACAAGAGGGCACACCTGAGCCAAATACAAGAAGAGAAAGTGAAGAGAATGATCAATACGTAAATGTAAATTTACAGCTATGTTATACCATCTGATAAATGTGTGAGATATGTTTGACCCAGCAACAGGAAAACAGAGACTGCATGAGATAAACCAGGTAGAAGACTAAATATAGCAATATTTAGGGATGCATAATATCATTGTCACTGGAAGATATTGGCCTAAAAAGTTGAATATCGTTATCAGAAGATATTGACATTTTTGCCAGTATTTCCAATCCGTATGTCGGCCATATGTCTCTTAATTGCTGTAAATTAGCAAAATGCACAAATGCTCGATATTGCCACTTGAAGCAACTTCCAGTTCTCTAAACATGCCCTGATGTATATAAAAATCCTACAATGTTTTTAGGTATAGTCTGTCTGTTTATAACTTATAATATAATATTTTATTCCTTTTGTTTGTTCTTTGCTGCCACAGAAGATGCCAAACTGTGTTTCACTGTACAAATTCTGGTGCCACTATACAAACAAGTGTTTATATAGTGACTAGGGATGCCCGTATTGGTTTGATATCAGTATCGGCTGATATCGGCCTAAAAAGTTCAGTATCGGTATTGGCCAATATTGGAATTTCTGCAGAAATTTACTGCTGATATATCTGCCACACATATCAACTGAAATATCGACAAAGTACACAAATGTACAATAGTGATGCATCTTCTCATCACTGCATGGGTACATTTAAAAATCAAGGGTTTTATCTTCGCAAGAGTTCAAAGCTGTTTTTCAATGGACCCACAACACTGACAGTAAGATTTGGTATTGAAAACAAACTTGGCATTGTAGAAACCATTGCATTGAGGCGAAACAAATATTGGCATTATAAAATGTTGAATTGAAAAATAAAATACAGACATTAGACAAAAAGCTTTTTTTTAGGATATTTTTTGTTTTATGATGTTTTTCAATGCCAATCTTCTGATTTTTTTTTAACTCTTTTTTTTTTTTTTAGCGTCACAGGTTTTCAGTTACAGTTTTCTTTTTTTCAGTTTCAACTTACTGGCAGTGTTTTGACATGGAGGGGAGAGGTGGGTGGTTTGGGGTGGGGCTTGGAGCGCGAGAACTCGCTTCCAGATTTTGAGGAGACGAGAGAGAAGAGCGGCCTCTGTCGGCTACCAGCAACATTGTTCTCCCTGTGGCCGTGATTGACACTGAGACCAATGGATGCAAGTTCACCTGAACTCCCAAACCGCTAGTTAGTCTGTTTCTCTCTGTCTGTATTTTTTTACATAGAACCTTGTGGCGTTAAAATCACTTTATGTTAAAAATCACCTTATGCTTCATATTATGCTGATTTAGCAAACGTGCTAACGTTTGCTAAGCTAGCTGATGTAAAAGTGCGAAACATCATCATCATTGGTCATATCAACATTACTTAGTTTCTTAAATCGGTTCATAAATAAAGCCAAAAAAGCTACTCTTTCAAAACAAAGAAAAAACTTTAGTTTGAAATAGGGATGCACAATATCGGTATCAGCAGATATTGGCTTAGAAAGTGGATCGGCATAATCGTCAGATATCAAAATTTCTGCTAATATTTAGAGTCGGTATTTTAGCCATAAATGTAAGCCATATATGTCACACATATTACCCACAGAATGGATGAATGTAGCACAATGCTTCACCCTATTATTACTGACATCTTTAAAAACAGTTGTGTCTTATAGTAGAGAATGAAATGTTGTTTTCTTTCGTCACCATCAATTTCTAGCATTAATATGCTTTCAAAATGAGAGGAACAGGTCAGTTTTACTAAAGGAGATACCTCGTACTCTTATATCTAACCTTTATATCTAAAATTACCTGTATCAGTAATGATAAGTTTGGGAATATCGGCAAATTGTATAACGGCAAAAATCCGAAGTCGTGCATCCCCAGTTTAAAATGTTTTATTACAGTATTTTCCAAATGCACTGAAATGTCTGTTGATCGATTAAAGAGCTTCACATTTTTGTAATAGCCTGAAAAGAGAAGAGCGCACACCAGCATACAATCAAAGGCTAATGTGAAAACCTTATTTTTAATGTTTTATTGCAGGTTTTCAGGGTCACAACACCAAAGACGAGGCTCTCCTGATATTTACTTTTATAATCTAAGGGAAGAGCTTCAGCATTTTGCTGCTGTTTCCACCCTGACTTGAAAACAAACCAGACTTTTGACTGCTTCTGTCGTCTGTTTGCCACGATAACTTCAAGATCCTAGTAAGGAATTGATGAGGGAATAATTATGCAAAAATACAAATTATATTGATTCCTTTAGCTAAGTGTTATCGATTTTCAACAGGAATTGTTTTTTGATTCCATCCCTAATCATGTTGGAATTGAATTCTTTGTGGGGTTTTTTTAAAATATGAATGTAAATGATTGAAGGAGAGTTCATGTTGACGTTGAGTAACAGATGACGTAACTGGGATCTCACCTGGCAGGTCAGGACCCAAAAGTGGGTCACAAAGTGTTTAAATTGGGTCGTGACAGTGTGCTCAAGGAAAAACTTCCTGCAAAGAGACTGCGTTGTGCTTTTGAACGATTTTGAAAGGGAGGAGTGCCAAGTTTTTTTATTTTGTCAGTTTAGTGTGGTAAAATGCAAAGATGACACTGAGTACCTCCCCAGGAAGAAAAAAAAACAGCAAAACCTCTGAGGACAGTGTGTTGAGGGAAAGGCACAAGAATGCACGAGGAGAGGTGAAAGGTTGGCACACTCTTAAGCTCCCAATGGACAGTTTTACTTAAAAAAGCAAGGTTTTAATTGACAAGATTCTCACCAGGTCGAGGAAAGATCTCATAGATCAAGTCCTTGCCATGTTTAAATAAAATGATCAGTCTGGATCTGCTCACATGATTAATGATCTTTTTAAGAGAAAGCCATCAAAACTGAAACAGAACTCTTCTTTTATCTTTTTAGTGTACTTATCATTGTGCTTCATCGTGAACCCCATCAGGTCTTTCATAGATGTGAAATTAGAACGAGGGCTGGGAAATATATCGATTAGATCGATTAATTAAAATTATTTTCTGCAGAAGATTTAAAAATGAAAAACCTAGATTTTTTTCTCAACTTACTCCAATCATACGTTGTTGCCTTGTTTGAAACATAAGTACTGAATATGTACAGTTTTTATGGTGATAGGCCTTGTCAGGTTTTGCACACGCACATGTTTAGGCTTTTATTAGTTCTTTAAATGAGATTAAATATTGATTAGCTGGTTCCATTTTACTATACTTTGAAAATAGCTCATCCTTCATTTTTTATGTAGACAGGCCTCCCTACATTTGAACTACATAATCAACATTATATGACAAAATTACAGCGAGCATTTTAACAATAAGAGGGAAGTCTCTTTAGTTTTGGAACATATTTTGATAACATGAAGGCACAACTTCATGTGATTTTGTGTTACTTGGATGTTTTTGTGTTTTGAGACGGAAAAATCGATTCAATTTGTAAATTGAGTTTTATGGGGAAAAAAAATCTGGGATTTTATTTTAGGTCATATCGCCCAGCCCTAACTCAAACATTCAGTCCCTTCCCTGCAGCAGTACTCTGCATTCTGCCTGACTCTTGAATACTGAAATCCCCACAGGGACTTGCCCTTATGACCTCAGTAAAGGTCACATCTTGTCTTGTCTTCAGATCAGATCAACAAAAGAGAATCGATTCACAGTCATGACATGTTAATAAGCTGTCTGAACCGGCAGAGCTAGCAAATTAGCATTATAGCCGGCACAGGAGAGCTTCAGGTCATCCGTGCAGCAGATCTATGATTTCAGTGTCAGGTTTAATAGTTGGTGGTTGATGTTGTGGCAGAGTTAATTTAATGTTAGCCCGCTGCAGCCTTTATTCAGGCTGGATGTTATCCCGCTGTCTGCTTGATAGAAACCTGTCGTTAGTTTGCTGTTCACTTAAGTGTGATTATTTCATGCAGATTGTTAGTTCTGCTGTTACTTGATGTTAACGTTATTCCAGCTCATTGTTGGTTCAGTGTTTGCTGGATGTAACCTGCTGTTTGCAGTATGTTGAGCAGAAATCAGGTCAGTGTGTCACCGAGCCTCAGCAGGTAACACTAACACACTGTGACACAGAGCAGCTTAACCTGTCACTGCCCAGTGAACTCCCACATTCTGCTGCCTCACTAAACGAAAGGAGAGCAGCAGTAAATGATTAGAGCTGGCAGGACAAAGTGTAAGAAGTACAGTACAGTGTATCACCAGAAGAGTTTCAAAAGCTTTATTTGCAAAGTAGCTCATGAACTGTCAGTCCAGTTTTTTATTTGTGTAAATATTTGTCTCTGACTGCCTTAAAACACATGATTAAATAAGATTGATACTTCAAACATCATTTTACTACATAAAAGGAATGAAAATTGATCTTAGTTGATTTTATTTCTTAATATTTATGTTTGTTAGAAATTGTCTTATTGAAAGTATTTTATAATTTAACTAAGTCAAAGCAGAAAAACAAGAAACATATATCCATCCAGTCCAATCTGCTTATTATTCCAGTGCTTTCAAACCAGTTAGTGTTTATCAGAAGGCTGTACAGAGACTAAAACTTAGAAATAAAAAAGCAAGAACTCAAAAATGAACAACTAAAAGCCAACAAAAACAAAAAAAATTAAAGCATGTGGAACATTTATCACCTTGTAAAAATGAAAGCTTAAGCAGGCATCATGGACAGCTTTCACACCTGCACGATTCTGGATTCTCAGAACCTTGGTGCTTTCTAGCAAACCGGTCTGCATCTGGAGGGCATTAATTCATCTACTCAGGCGTAGGGGTGTAAATCACCAGTTTCATGACGATACGATACGATATCGATTCTTTGGACAACAATACGATATTTGCCGATATCACAAAGTCTGCCACGATTCGATTTCGATTCGATACAATTCAGGGACCTTCGATCGATTTAAGACGATATTGTGTACTCATTGAACACAATCAGCTACATTTCACCTAAAGCAAGAAAGAAATACAAAGCAATTTCTAAGTTTTGACAGTTTTATTACTGAAATGTGAAACGATGTGCTGACCTTTGGGTATGATGGGTTTTAGAGGATTATAACCATCTGTATGATCTAATCGTGTTTAAAATTAAATTTGGGTTAATTAGTAGTCAGGTGTTTTTAGATTTTGCTTCACTGTTTAATGGTAGGTGTGGAGGAATAATAAGAACAAGCTCTCACTGTTTTCCTTTCATACAATAAGTAATTTCATTAATCAGTGCACACCAAAATCAAATGATGAGATAACTTACTGTACTCGTGTGATTACTCCCGTCGTGTGTGCAGTATGCATCCTCTGCTGTCAGATCGACCGTATCTTACGCAGATACAGCAGTGCTATTTTCTGATTGGCTGACATGTCAAGCTCCCGTTTAGTTCTGTGATGCTAAGAGCGTGTTGCTACACGTTAGCATATAGCGGTGTTACTCGGTGGGCACTACACAGTACATTTTAATGCAGGAGAAATACCGGGTGTGGTGTGTGAGAGAGCGAAAAGGTGCGCGTCTCATACGCTGAATATGTGAGACTTGAGAGCCCTGTAAAGTTTAAACTTAAGAATGAGGCGCTATTGGGCGGAAGCGGTGAAACGAATATCCTGTCAGAATTTCAAAATAAAGGCGTTGAAGATGACGGTGTTGATCGATGTTTTGAGTTTCCATCGATTTGATTGGATCATTGCTTAACCAATTGATGTATCGATCCAGATCGATGGATCATT
Source organism: Cetoscarus ocellatus (assembly GCA_037902135.1). NCBI lineage: Eukaryota > Metazoa > Chordata > Actinopteri > Labriformes > Labridae > Cetoscarus > Cetoscarus ocellatus. The sequence continues at coordinate 1,484,451 of JBAMNC010000053.1, read as the reverse complement.
ACACTCCTACTCAGGCGGAAGTAAACAAAGTTTTACTTGAGTTTTTTTGTTTTTATCCAGCAATCTCGTACTGTTCTTGAGCTTCAGTTGAAATTCTGGTGATGCCCATATTGCCGTAGAAGATTTTGTCTTCTCAGCTTCCTTGACTTCCTGCTCATTTTATCAACACAGAATACGACATACCTGCCATGTCAAGGTTCAGGCTGGAACCAACTTTTTTTGGTTTTAGCCATGAACAACTTTTCAGGTTCTGAATCAATTATTTTTTGGTCTGAACACGCCGGCCGGTTCAAAATTAGGATTGGGAACCAGAACTGGCCAGAACTGTTCCTGTGGATTGTCTGTGAGGGAAAAAATCAGCTTTTGTAGGTTTTCAGTGAAAATGATATCTAATGCCAGACTGCATATATGAACGCTTCTGCAAGTTTTTGCTGTTTCCATCTGCCAAACGTGCAGCAAGTTTTTTTTCTTGAAAGTTAACTCACAATTTAGATCATTTCTGCTATGATCTGCCATTTTCACATCTTTGCTGTGTTATCATTTCTGCTGACTGCCTCTGATGAGAGCAGGATGTCCTTAATTTTCAAAGCATGCAGAATAAAGTGGAAAGAACTGAGAAGGGAGATGTAAAATAAAATAATGATGAAACTGATTCTTTGTCTTCGATTCCAATCTGTAGTAGCTACAGTCTGTTTGTATAAGCTTTCACATGGAGTCAGTCTTCGATGGTGAGTGGAAACCCATCCAAAGCCATATGACTTTCTGATTTTTTTGCCGATCAACATTAGCAACACTAACATCAAAACAAATCGGGAAACAAGTTAACATGTAAAATTGAACCTTTACCCGTGTTGATTAATTTACTGTAAATCTCATGCACTTTGTAAGGTACTAATGAAACATAAGTGGAAACCAAGCAGAACCAATTTCGAAGCATCCAGTCAAATCCTGCATTCTGATGATTGCCACGTTTTGGTGTTTTTATTCATTTTGAGCAATGACCAACCACCCAAACATAGCCCTCCACCTTTCCAAACAAAAGCAGCAAAATACTTTGACAACATTTATATTTTATGGAATATGTTGTTATTGTACAGTGATGACAGATGTTATGGGGTGCCCAAACATTCATTTTGCAATTTGAGTCAAATCATATTCATTAGAAGATTCATTATCTGTTCAAATACCCATGAATCAAGTTTTGTACAGTTATTTTTAAACCTTCATCTTTTCATGTAAATGACATTTTTCCCAGGGGCCCACAGCAAACTGGCATTCTTGCTCATTTAGCCTCTCTCCTCTCTCTCTGCTTAGTGAACAGGGGGAGTATTATTGGGCTGGTAGCTGCATCTTTCTAGTAGGGCTGGGCAATATATTGATTATATTGATTAATTTGAAATATTTCCTGCAGAATGTTTTTTTCTCGACTTACTCTAATTGTAAGTTGTTGCAGTGTTTGAAAATAAAAATACTGATGTACAGTCTTTATGATGGATGGCCCTGTCAGGTGTTGAACAAGCACATGTTTGAGTTCCATGTTAATATACTGTTAAAATTGCTCAGCTTTTGGAGTTTTTGTAGACAAGCTGGGTAATCATCATTTTATGACATGCACTTTAACTTTAAGAGGGAAATAGTGTTTGGTTTGGGAATTAATTTGATAACATAACAGCAAAACTTGTTCATGTCATTTCTGTGTCACTTTGAGTTTTTTTTTTTTTTGATAGGGAAAACAATCGACAAAAATATTAATTTGAGTGTTGTGGAAAAAAATTGGGGATTGTATCTTTAGGTCATATCGCCCAGCCATACTTTCTAGCTTTCATATTAAAACATTGTTCAATGTCAGCATAAATGTTTTTTGTTTTGTTTCACACTGTCTGCAGTGTATCTGTATTGTTGTAGTAAGCTGAGCATTACAAATACTTTAGCTGTATATGTCATAGACATTAATTATGCTTAATTGATTTTTTATCAGTTAACACTTATAACACATTTTATAACAAATAAATGAAGTAAAAAAGTGAAACGATGAAATCTTACTGTAGTGTCTAAGTTGTGTCTTTTTGTGTGCAGTGTTACCCTAAATAATGAGGATTTGATGACAAACTTTACTGCTGGGTGTAGCCTATTGCCCGGCTGTCTGACCTCAGGAGCAGAGCTGGCCAGTTGCTTTTTGGCAATTATATTTATTAGTGCCATGGGCCTCAAGCAACCCCACTTCAAAAAACAGGAACTATCCCTTTAAACATTTAAAAGCTATAGATCGCCTTTGTTCAGCCAACAATGTTTTATCATTAAAATTATACTTGTTAGTAAAACTTGCTTCTATTATTGTGCAGAAATAGTGGTCCCATGGATGGTGTAGACAACCCCACTGGTCCTTGCAGACAAACCTGGGGAGACTTTACACTTCAGCCCCTTTCATAGGACACACAGCTTACATTTTCTAAACGAGCTCTGGACAAGCTTTAACTGTTGATCAGCTAAACACCACCAAGTGTGGCCATCTTAACCAGCCCTCTCACTCACAGGAAATGTGTGAGACGATAATCTGCTTAGTCCATTCATAAGGGTCACCCTGACTTCATGCTGACTCTTCACCCAGGGATTGTCCTTAAGAAGTTTACCAAAAGTCGAGGCAAACATTTCTCCAGGACGATGTTTCTGCCAGGTGATCTGGTTAAATTTGGAACATGCAATGGCTAAACGGTGTATCCTTTCTTCCGCTGCGACTGTAATGCCCGCATGCTTAATGGTCTCATTTTAGGAAGTGTGATGTGGTCATGTGTCCTCAAGAATTCCATCTAGCCTCTTGAGTGTTTGTTAATGGAGACCTAAAGGGCCTGTTTCCTCTTTATGACTAATACTCTATGAAAGTCCTTCTGAAATCATCCTCCGTAGTCAGAAAACAGAAGACAAAGAACATGAAGGATCTGATTGTCTTCCGTCTGTGTGCTTAATGACTACGCTGCTCCAGACAGACACACTGACAGGACATGCAAGACACTCACTTAACACGTGGTGCTTCCCCAGTGAGAGTTTTCTGCTAATAACAGAGGATTCTTCCTGTGCTTGTCAGCCAAAATTGCTGTCGATTAATATCAAAAACACGCTGCTGTTTGTTTTTTTTATCCTCTGTTGACATGCGCTGATGTAGGGCTGAAAGATTTATCATTTTTGGATCAAAGTCACAATTTCAGACAACACAATCATGTGATCGCCAAAGCTGCAATTTTTTGCAGTGCTCCTGAGAGACCCAGGATCTGTTGTGTCAGCTATTTGACAATTTTGCAGGCAGTTTGCATTTACGGAAGTGCTGGTAAGCAGGTCAACAATACAAAGCCTCTGTTTAGGAGCAGAAGTTGGAATATCCCTTAAATAATGAAAACAGATTATTTATCATCAATCTTAGATGATGAATAATGTATTATGTGTTTTTGATCATTGATTTCCTTACTGTTGTCTTTACTGTAAACATAGTGAATATTGCACTGAAGCTTGATTTGAAGAAAATCATGAAACGAATTGAAATCGCAATATTTGCTAGAAATATCACAAGTAGATCTTTTCCTAAAATTGTTCAGCCCTATACTGATGTGCGCCATCTCCACACGGTGAGTTTTGTTTGCTTTCAAGACTGCGTTGTGTTGACTAAACTTTAAATATTGTTTGAGATGGTCAATGACATTCAAGTTGTGCAATAACAAGCAAAAAAACTTTGTAGAGGTTTATATAAAGGGGCTGTCCAGACAGAGACAAATTCAGGTGTATCCACACAAGTTTTTAATCGTTATGGCGTTTCATCCTCACAGATATGGCGTTTCAGGTGCCCAACACCGCACATTCTTTGAAACGGGTCCTAGAGTGTATAACCAAAACGGAATTTGGGAAAAAATTACACAGATTTTAAAGGGTCCTACACCGGGTTAAAAAGCACCATGGCATTGTGGCATCTGTTCTCTCATGTTCTTCTCTTTCTGCTCTCTTTAGCGGTGGCTGGCAGCGCCTGACCTGCAGCAGGAGGTGTACGGACACTTGGCATCATATGTACCCCGAATCTTTTGCTTTGGCCCAAGCCGGGGCAGCAGCAAGGAGGAGCAGAGGGAGGAGCAGAGGGAGGAGCTGGCTTGTCAGCTACTCCTCCTGGCTCCCCTGGAGTGGTTCCTGCTGGGGGAGGATCCAGCTGCTGGCCTGGCCCTACTGCAGGAGAAGAACGTGCCATCACCGCTGTGTGGACATGTGTTCAAAGTTGGAGAGCCCACCTACTCCTGCAGGTAACCCTGAAACCAAAACACGCATACACACACGCACACACACAAATCCTATATTAATCCTAATGATTTTTTGTGTATTTAGAGAGTGTGCAGCAGACCCCACTTGTGTCCTGTGCATGCAGTGTTTCCTGGGCAGCGTTCACAAAGACCATCGATACAGGGTGAGAGCACAATCACACGCACAGCAGCTGCTGTGTGACACTGAAACAGATTGAGTTTTACTCAGAAGCACCGGATGTTTACTTGATGCTTCATTGCAAACAGAACTTAAACTATGAGGTGATATTACTCAAATGCTGTAATGTAATATTTCTTTTTGATTTTAAACATGATTCTTTCAAGGTTATTTTGTTTCAGAATTCTAATAGATCTGCTGATGTTATACTTTATTTTCAGGTACTTGTTGTAATGACACAAAGACAGGAAATAAAACAAGAAGTACATGTAACAGAGGTTTATCAATCTGTGAAAGTAAAAAATAAAATGCATTATGCTATTCACAAAATTTGGTGCATAGAGGGTATGCACATGACGTCACAGTCAGTGCAAATAAGTGGAAGTTCAGGGACCGCGTGGCAAGGAGCACAGATGGACAACAGCTGTTAGAGGAAGTGAACAGTCAGACATGATTTCAGCAGAAAAATATCAAAGTTAACATCGAAGGCGAAGTATCAATACGGCTTCATCTTCATTATAAACATGATGTCATGGCTCCATATTTTTCAACACCAGCTGAAAATCTACACTGCCACCAGAGAAAAGTTTAAATAATAATAACATTTATTAATACTTAATATTATTAAATAATATGTATTATTTATGACTGAATGTGAGAGTGAATGGGGGTTAATGGGCAGATGTGGCCTGCAATGTATTGTAATTGTTTGTTTTAGATTTTATTGTTTCTAGTTTGAATTCTGGTTCTGCTTAGTAATGACGACCCTTCATAGTTTCCTTTTCTATTTCCACATTTATGACAGATGAAACTATTATCCATTTGTAATGCTTATCCCTTTCGGGATTGTGGGGCTGCAGCCTATCCCGGCTAACACTGAGCGTGAGACAGGGTACACCCTGAACCAGTCACCAAATTAAACATGATAATGAAATAGAAACATGAAACCAGGTTACGTTGACGTATATAACTATGGATATTAGAAATGTTTTACATAAAGCTGTTGACAGTGTCGAAGACGTTTCAGTCTTCCTTCACAAATCTTATCACTCACTGTACTCATTCATGATCTTTTATTTAATTATTTGTGTATCTTAAACCATCACACAAAACTAGAAGTGCTCCTAGAGTACAAACCTCGGCAATTGCCTCTCCAACATTGTTGGGTGAGTTTTTGTAAAAAATGTGGAAAACTGCCTTACTTTGATTGTTAAACAAATGCTTTGAATAATTTCCTGGATCTGCATCTGTAATTGGATCACCACCAAAACCTAATAATCTTTCTCCTTGTGCCACGACCAACATTACCTGAAAATTTCATTAAAATCTGTTTAACTTTTTGAGTTATCTTGCTCACAGACAAATGACAGCAAATACATAACCTCAAGGTAACAATGCCTTCTACTTCTGCTGCACCAGACACAGCCCTCCTCAAGTTGCTAGGGGCCCATGGCACTTGTAGATATGATTACCAATAAAGAAACTTGCTGAAGTGTAGCCCATAAAAGAAAACATTCCTCCACACATCTGTTCAGCCAAGGGCCCAAATTCAGAGCTTCTTGTAGAGAAACACCAGGATGAGCAGCTGCCTTGGGTTTTTAGGATGTATGACAGCCGTAGAGTTACATTTTAAAATCAGGTGATATGAAGGATCTTCATGTACAGAGATCAGCTCTCAGTGCTCTGGTCAGTGCTACTCTTCTATTAACAGAGACCTCATTTAAACAAATCAACAGGGATTAAAGATCTCTGTTGCCCTGGCAGATCTGTCATGTTCATATTTATAATGGTAGTTTTGGTCATCGTCACTTAAAAACAGTGCTGCGTTTTAATATTTAATTGTTTAAATTGTTTAAATGTACTGTTTGCAACATGCAACATCGTCGAAGTTGCATGTGATAGACAATGAAAAGCCTGTTTATTGACGGCTTGGAATATTATTTTAATCCTGAAGTGCACCTGTAAAATCAGTCAATCAATCTTTATTTGTATAGCACCAATTCATAACAAATGTTATCCCAAGACACTTTACAATAGAGCAGGCTGAAGCCATATTCTTCATTTTATAGATACACACACACGGATATAGATATATTCACATACATGCAGGGATGTATCCATCTAGGCAGAGACAAAGGGACTAAAGTAAGTTATTATGATGGTAACAAACTCATGGACACCCAGACCATAAATCTGTCCCCTTGAGATGTGGTATCTCGTTTTTAAGAGGGTCCTCATGTCTATATAGTCATAAAGATATTTATTATGGATGTAAAACTAATTACAACATTAATATAATACTGTGTTCTTTGACATTTCAATTACTTTAATGTAACTTTTCTCACATCAATGATGTGATGTCCCATAAATATATCCCTCCATCTTTGCACAAGAGACACTTCACATTTCATCCGCTCCGAGGTCGACTTGATAGCAGACATTATCGGTCATTGCTCCATCATGTCTGAACTCGCCCTTTGTTTGGGGGGCTGTATTTAAATTTCGATTGAGTTGAGTATAAGAGTGTGATAATCTGTGCACAGTTTGTCATAACTTGAGCTAGCTGCAAATGGAGAAAATAACAAAAAAACAGCAGTTTTCTTATTATTGTGATACCAAAGTAAAAACAAACTCCAAAGAGGACATTTTTAAACTGTAGTTAAACTACTTCAGGGCTTCATTTAAAAGTACCTTTAACTCATTACTTAATAAATAGGTATATATTTTTGGTATCAAACAAAAATGTTCTCCTTCTTATAATTTATGAATGTATGTATGAAATAAATTTATTTCGGTGCAGTTGCAACAAAAGAACTTAGAAGATCAAAGTAAAAATTCAGTGTTCAAGCTGACTGAAAGGGTGTAGGCAGAAGCCAAAGCTTATTTAAGTCTACCTCTTCTACAAAAACATAACTATCACAGAAAAAAAATTACAGCAACAACAAGGCAGATGCACTGTTGTTGTTAACATTCATTAGAAATATATACATAATAACTTCGACATATTAACTTGCATAATCCATGGTGTATTTCATAAAACCAACTGATTCTCATAGAGTCTTTTGAGCCTTACCAGTGTTGTGCATGTTTTTGTATTTTCAGAAGAAGAATTCCACAGATTCACCCCTTTAACAGACAGACAATGAGATATGACATTTGCGCGCATCCCTGGTTTTTGTAAAATAAATGTTCCTTTAAGGTTGTTTTGACTATCTCTCACCATAAACAACTTCTGGATTCTTTCTGATAATTGTCCAGTTTAAGCTTTGGACATTGGACAAAATATTCAGCTACAAAAATAGAGGATTGGTTGGCTCACAGTAGGGTTTTTTACTGATAACTCGTGTGGCTTTTTTGTAACAGAAAAATAGAGTTTGTATTTGTTTTATAAGTGTTTCCCTAAACCTCTACACAGTATGTCATGTATGGGAATCTGAATATACCCCATAAACGCTGAAAATATGCTCTGTCTAAACTGAAATTTGCCTCAGTGGGGGTCCTCCCAGAGCCCCATCTGCAGTATTTTAAAGTTACATTAAATCACCTTTTTTAAAATTTGCTTATTTGGAAATAAATGCAAACAGGAGACAGCTTGTTTGTTTTTAGGTTTATTGCAGACTGACTTTTTAAGTGTTTCATTAAGAGAAACACAAAAATATTGTTGAACAGGAGACTTGTATGGAGATCATTTATGTTTCCTAGTCTAAAAACATGAATAACAATCACGTAAAATGTTTGTAGGAAACTTGGCTGGAACTCTTGTTTCCTTTAAAAATTTTTCTTTGCTGAAACAATATTGATTTTTTTTAATTTGTCGTATTTTACATACTCATGTTACTCACATACTGCAGTGGACCAGTGAAAGTCTTTCATGTTTTTACAGGCTGCAGTTTTTAATCTTCCTTATATCAACAGGCTCCTGGAGATTAACATGGATTTACAGTGAACCAAACTTCTGTGTATGGCATGTGGGATTCTCTCCTCTCTGGTCTGAAGAACACTTAGTGATCTTTTTTTACTTACTAATTTGCTATTACTATTACTGTTCTTTTAAGATTTTTATTCCTGACTAACTGTTAAATGTTATGTGCTGTCTTTTGTGGTTGTTGATGGCCGATGTAGTTTGTGTTTTGTATGCTGTCTGTGCAAGACAAATTCCCCTAGGAGCAATAAAGGTTTCACTCAAGTCAGAACAAGAATCAGGTTAAACCAGATCCCTGTGGGTCCTTAGCAGAGAGCAACACTGCAGCTCACAATGCACTGTTCAAGCTGTCAGCTGCACAAAGACCTGCTGAGGCTAAAACACTAAAACACTTCACTCAAGAGCCCGTCTGCTGCATGTGACACTGAAACGCACACAAATACAGACACACAGTCAAAATCTGCCTGTGCTGAAGTGAGCAGTCAAAAAGTCAAAACATCAGTCAGTGCCAAAGATGCTCAGAGGAATCTGGATGATTGAGTCTGGTTTTTGACTTCCTCTGCGTAGCCACTTTGTTTGCCGTAAGTCATGAAATAACTCTGCCTGTGCTTGTGTCTGATTTGCAGATGACAACGTCAGGAGGTGGAGGTTTTTGTGACTGTGGAGATGCTGAGGCCTGGAAGAAAGGTCCTTACTGCCACAAACACACCCCAACAGACAGCAGCAGGCAGTCACAGGAGGTGACGTATATCCCTCTACATACCTGTCTCTTCTTACCTGTCTGTCTTTTCCTGTCCCACTCAGTATGTTTACATGCCCACTTAAGTGATTATTGCTCAATAAAGGAAAATGATTGGACCTTGTCCCAGAGTAAAATGTGCACTTGGGGAGAAAAAAAAGTCCTGCCTTTGCTTCATGAGATGGTGATATGCCTTTTGTTTGTTATCATTGGTGGGCTCCATTTATCTGGAAACTTTGAAGTGGGAACAGGGATTTACTTCTCATCCCAGTGAAAGGTGTTCCAGTTACAAGCTGACTCCCTGAGTAGAAACCCCGACCTAAAGGGACGTTCCCAGTGATGTTTCTAATTTGCTACTCAGACAATCCAACTTCCAAGGTTAAATGAAACGCACCATAAGGACCTTCTCTCTGTTGTCTGTGCTAACAAGTTTGCAAGCAAAGGTGGAAAGTAACTAATTACTTTTACTCAAGTTATTGTTATTAAGTAGCTTTTTGTGTTCTTGTACTTCCTTGCTAAACCAGTTTACTCAAGTGAGCCTTTTATGTTTACCTGATTATACTATCAAAGCATCGAAGTACTTAGTATGATAACATGAGAAGCCAGTCAGATCACAGTATTCCATCAACAGTACCAAAATTTTAACTTAAGTACTTATACCAAGTTTAATATCCGAAAACTCCGCCCTGAAACAATACTTAAAACCAAAAAGACGCCACATTCAGTGCAGTGAAAAAAAACAACTGAATCAGAAAGTTAGTCGGAGTGTAACCGTACAGAAAACTATTCAGTTCAGTTTTTTGTTTTTAAATGCCGATTCACTTTGTTTCAGTGTGGCAGTGTTAATTTTGACAGCACTTTTTAATATAGTTTCAGTTATAGTCTTTTGCCTATAATATCTTTTGATTTTAGTCATAATTTAGTCATCTAAATTGTATTAATTTTAGTCTAGTTTTAGTTGAGGAAATTTCACATTTTAGTCGACAAAATCTACTATAAATTTAGCTGACTAAACTATGAAGTGGAAAGGGTAAAGCATTTTTATGTTTTCTTGAATTTCTGAAGTCATGTTTTACACTTGGATTTTTGTCCATGTGCACTTGTTTTTATTAGTTACTGTCTATTTTTCGTCAGGGGAAAAAAGATTGTTGACGAAAACTATGACGAAAATAATTAGTCAACAAAATTAACACTGCACTGTGGTATATTTTCAGAACACCCTTGCCCACAACTTCTCTCTCAAACACACAATTTCACAAATACTCAAAAATTCAAACACACAGAAATTTTCTGACAAAAATCTGAGGTAGAAATATCTTTTTTTTTTTTGTCACATCCCTATAACTGTGAACACACCTACGTGTGACCTGGGGGAGGGGGTGAGATGGTCAGCCAGCTGTGGTTCAGGCTTCTGCAGGGATATGTTCTTTTTAGAGCGCATGGATCCCAACACCTGTAACGTCCGTCAAAAAGAAATGCCCCTTGTAAAAATGTAGTTGATGACCCTCCTTTAGTCTATGATGAAATGCCAAAGCAGAAAACAACCCGGCTTCTTTTACTCTTAGCATTTTTGCTGTACAAGTTGTGAGTGAATGTCCAGCATAGAGACCTAATGCGTAGGCCAGTCTGCGCTGACTGAGCTTTAAACAGTTATTCCCAACAGAATTAGAACTTTAATTTGCATATAAACATACAGAGTGTCTCTATCTGTTCCTCTGTGCCTGTCTCCTTCATTCAGTGATTTTTCTCCTCCTGTTTTCAGTGTAATATCTTTGTGCTGTTTGTCTTCTCAGGATCCTGTTGCTCAGCTGCCTGATGGCGTGGTTAGCCGTGGTTACGCCCTCTTCTCCATCATCCTCAAGTATGCTGTAGACATGTTGACCTGGGAACAGGAGGACCAGCTACCCAAGGGACTGGCACCGCTGTACGCATGTTACACTTACACTCTGCCATGGTCAATGGTTTGTGATAAAACAAGCGACTATAATAATTTCTGCAGAAGCAGCCAAGCATCATAGAAATTTTCCTGAATGAGCATCCTGATGTTTTGTAATCTCTGGTTTGACTTGAAATCCAAACGTTGAGCTCTTTCTTTCCTTCAATACAATGTATGGATGCAAGGCTGCTAGCTAACACTAGTTTAAAGAGACGCTTTAGAAATCAGATTTTTCCTCTGGTTTAAGGTTTTTTTTAGCCTTTAATGTTTAATGTTTATCGCTAGAGGCATCTTCCTATTAAAGGCTAATGCATGCAATATTAGCAGTCTAGCCAGGAAGTTGTCAACACGTGAGGTAGAGGACAAATGTTGCACTGTATTCAGTTGTTAATTCACTAAAATTAAGAAGGTAATAGAAACAACTTGAACTCTGCAGGCCCAAAGATAGTCTTGATACCCTTGCTTGGGTTGATGAAGCTGTAAGAACAACAGCTGAGTATTTATTACGTAAAATTCAAATTAGTAATGGCCCTATAACAACCCCTGAAAAAATATAATAATGATAGTCCTTCACAAGCACTGACCTGAAGAGTCTACCTGCTGCAGCTTCCAGTTGTTTTTACTCAGCTGGTCCTAAAGGAGAGGACACAACCATAAGATGTGTGTTGAATTTGTTGTTACTTGGTAACAACTCATGATACAGTTGTATTTATCATTTTTGCTGTCCAACCTCAAAGTTAAGCAGGAGTAATAATCATAAATAAGTAAAGGTCTTTAAAAAGATGCATATTATATTAGATAACAGCATTCCTCTTGTATGTCAACAGTATATTAATGATAACTGACTTGTGATAGCTTTCCTCTCTGTGTTTTCAGGGAAAACGAAGACACTTTCTACTGCATGTTGTTTAATGATGAAGTCCACACCTACGAACAGGTGATCTACACTCTGCAGAAAGCTGTCAACTGCAGCCAGAAGGAAGCCGTCAGCTTCGCCACCACTGTGGACCGAGATGTTAGTACCTTCTCCTAACTTGATACTTTTAGTAAATCCTGACTTAAGTATCACATGTATGTCTTTGAGTAATTAATGATGAGGGTATTCCAGAAAATATTGAACCATGGTACAACATTCATGGTTCAAAATGTACGCCTGAATTGAAGTATTTTAACTTTTGAGCACAAACAGCTGTCTGTCATTGTTGCCCCTTTTCCCAAAATTCCCTGTGAGGGGTGAGGAAGTCCCTGCCATGAGCAACAGTCATGCAGTAAAGTTGAGCCCAGAAACCACACTGCTCTTCTGAGAGGAGCGCTGTGTACCCATACTGGAAATTCGAGGGATTGTCGTTCATCTACTCCAAGGTCAGAGTAGGGGAAAAGGTAGATCATCATATGCAGGACCTGAAAATCAATCATATGTGAGCTTATCAATCATTCAATCAATCTTTAGTTGTATAGCGCCAATTCTTAACAAGTGTTATCTCAAGGCACTTTACAATGGAGCAGGCTGAAACCATACTCTTCATTTAATAGATACACATATATGCATATATACAAATATAAAATACACTAATATGCAAATTCATGCATCCAGAGATGTATCCATCCAGGCAGAGACAGAAGGACTAAAAATAAGAATTTATGATAGCAACAAACGTATGGACACCCAGACCATAAATCTGTCCTCATCATATTTGTCTCTGCTGAATATAGATTTATTCGAGGTTAGCCCCTTGAGATGTGGCATCTCATTTTCAGGAGGGTCCTCATGTCTATGTGGTTGTAAAGGTATTATTACTTTGTGGCCCTTATACATTATGTCATTTTTTTTAGCATCCTTCAGGTTTGGCAGACAGATCATAAACTCAAAGCACATCAGCACAGTGCATCTAATTAAACAGAGTATTTCTCACCTTTTCACCGTGGTCTTGAAATAAAAACTCTGACATACTGGTCCCTGCAGAAAGAAAAGAATTACCCTCATCTGCTCAAAATGACCACTAAAAGCACTTCCAAACTTTGTCCAAAGTCCTGTCAGTTAAAACCTGAAATCTGTTTGGATCCATGCTGAAGTCAGCAGTACGACAGTTAACAACCTTTACTTGGCTTTAACGAGAAAACATTGACCTTAATTTTATGATGTGTACAATGACAGCTCAGACAAAAAAGTAAACTGTCATCATGATGTGTTTGAATATAACATCAACAAATGGAAAATTAATTGTCTGCCCAAAAATTTGGGTAATCACAGTTGTTTGCAGGTCAAATTTATTTGAATTTCCAGCACTATTAAATGGATATAACAGAAGTTCCCTTGGGATAAAAAGCAATTGAAATGGTCATTTTTTCTGTGTGTGTATTGTTTTTGTTTTGTTTTATTTATTTATATCATAAACTGGATCAAGGATGTTCATGGAAATGTCTTTTTTACGTTAAAGTAAAATGAAATTAAGAGATTAAAAATAAAATTAACAAACACATAAAACACCTCAAAATGGAAAGTAATGATAATAATAAAAAAACAATTCAATGGCCAAGTTGTCAAAACCGATTTGAACCCGAAAATCTTGACCAAAAAGGAACTTAGGTTATTTTTCTATTCGTTGTAATTTATTTATAAAAATTATCTGCATACTCATTTGAAGCCATGTTATAAAATGCACTCTCATTAATCTCTTAATCATCCTGATGTTGTCACACTAAGTTTCTGTCTTTGTGTTTGTCTGCAGGGAAGAAAGTCGGTTCGATATGGAGATTTCCAGTTCTGTGAACAGGCCAAATCTATTATCGTGGTGAGTTTTTTTAATCATTACTTCGGCACTTTATTTGTTCAGGCAGTTAAAATCAACATTTTCACCCTGACTTTGTGCCCCTCAAACAGAGGAACACCAGCCGTCAGTCGAAGCCTCTCAGGGTCCAGGTGATGCACTCCTCTGTTGTCGCTCACCAGTGTTTTGCTCTGAAGGCTCTGAGCTGGTTGGGACAAGTCATCCAGTATTCTGGTAAGTCCGGGCTTTTTTATTCACAATCCCGTCATGATTGCGTCTGTACTCATAACTGACTTTTTGTGCCTCAGATGGTCTCAGAAGGATCCTGTGTCAGGTTGGCTTGAAGAGAGATGCAGAGGGGGAAAGCTCCTCACTAGTTGACCAGCTGATGCTCAATGATTCTAAGATGTGGAAAGGTACCAATTCTTATTTAACTTATTCATATGCAGTCACGAAAAGATCAGGAGGCAACTCCTTAAACATGTTTTCCTGTGGTTCTACTAGTCATAAGTTCATGTTTAACACTTAAACACATTATAGTCTCCGTTTGATGTTGCACTTGTTACTGGATAACCTGAGTGAACCATTAAACCACAGTGCCACGGTGCAGCTGAAGAGCCTAGCTTAAACACTTTTAGACACAGTTATGATTAGCAAGTTTTAAAAAAATTGTCAAAACTTAAGAAGATTTTCTGAACACACAGTGTTCACAGTGTTTTCTGAACACATCAGATTCCTGTTTAAGATTCTACCAAGTTTCAAATTACACCATTAAAGATCACCCTCATATCTCCAATTTGTAACATTTCCTTCTCGTCTTCTCTGCCTGTTCATATCTGCAGGGGCGAGGAACATCTACCACCAGCTGCTGATGAACAGCCTCCTCATGGACCTCAAGTACAAGAAGATCTTTGCCATCCAGTTTGCCAAGGTAACACATCTTCTACTGGCACCTAAACCAAACTCTAAAATCAATACACCTGATCAACAATACTGATCTAAACACACGGCACTGCTGCATCAACTCTATGAAATGGTTTTTTTTTTATATATATTTCTTATGCTCAAACAAGCGTCTCTCATTCCTGTGCCTGATAGTCAGTCTGACCAGCTGCTCTCAAAGTTCAAAAATCAGGATCTGAGTGCACCAGCTGGCCGTCAGTAAAAACGCTCTTATGACTGACTTACTGCACAGTCAACAAGTCTCAGAAAACAATCCTGGCATGCAAGTGATCATTTGTAGAGCCGTGAGTGTTGCTTAGTAACATACCCATCTATCCTCTGCTGTCAGATTGCAGACAAAAGACTTGGCTATCACAGACCAAAGAAACTAGAGTCACATTTTCTTTTCGGGACAGAGAAATACTGTTTGTTGTTCGGCACGGTGTTGATCTGTGAGTATTAGCTATGTCTTTAAGGGTGTTTTAAATGCCCCTAAAACCAATTGTGCTATTATTTGAATCAAGGAGGATTTTCAATTAAAAAAAAGCCCCTCTCAAGTTTTCTTTGCTAAATACTGTTTTACATTTTTCTTTGCGTTGATGATCCTGACATGATTGAGTGGTTCAGTAGCAAAATCTGATGTGAGTTAACATTTAAACTATGGTTCCTTTGTCTTAAGTCTGGGATTTTTTCAATTGTTTATTTTTTATAGTGCCAGAAATAACATTGGTGGTCAACTCAAACATGCAAGAGTTTGCCCTTTTTCCTACAACAGAATATACCCCATTTGTTCCTTTTTAAGCATTATCGCATTTCAAAGGAAAATAGCTTACAAACTGCTGATTAGAATATCTGGGACATTAAACATCATAATTCTTGATTGTGTTCGAAAGTGATGACATGCATGTAATTGACTAAGCCATGAGAACAAACTTATATCAGACTAAGAGGACGTCTCTCGTACATTAGGTAAGAATGTGAGATAAAACTTGAAGCTCTGTGGTGGGTTTGTTAAAGTTAATCTGTCATATTGTATCTCCATCGTAGCCTGAGAATAGCTTTTTACTGTTGGAGATGTCAATGCCTAGAAAGATCTAATGAAAGTTTTTATTTGTAAAAATGTCTACTATAATCATGAAAGTTCATTAACTTTTTTTGCTTGCCACAGAAAATATTCTGTGACATTTTCAGCAATAATCCACAAAAACCACTGAAAAATTCCACTGGCTTTTGTCAGTGGAACCAGAAAAGCAGGGGTATGCACTGACGTCACCAGCAGGTCCACCAAGTGTCAAAGAACAACATCTGGTAACTAAAATCAGGAGGAACAAACAGCAAAATGCTTTAATTTATCTGAAAAGTGCAGAGCTTTAGTAGTTTTCCATAGGCCTAATTAATTTTTTGTATGTTCATGGTGGGATCTGTAGATTCTAAGCTGATTTATGTTTTAAAAAAAAAAAAAAAAAAAAAGGTTTAAATAAATTTTTTGGAGCCACAAATTAATGTTTATTGCAGCATTTAATAGCCAGACCTATAGAATCTAACCCTGTTAGTGGCTGTAACTTCGCATCTCTGTGATTTCACTTTAAAATGAGGTCGATGCGCCCAGACTTTCTCTGAAACAACAGATTAATTATCTGTTAAACTGTCGTTGTCTTTGGTTGATTTTAAATGTAAACTGGTCAGATAATTCTATTTCATGAAAAAATCTACAATAGTAAAGTTAACAGTAGGCCAAACAGGAGTCAGATTATTGTAATGATTTTATTAATTTGTGATAAAACTCTTTGGACTTAACTGTTTTAAAATCGTTCTCTGTCGTACCAGCTGCTGTTATCGGACTTTGCTGGGTTTAATGTCGGTTACATGAAAACAGAATCTGTTGTTGTCTTGAGATATTTTATGATTCATTTGCTGAAATTGAGAGTCCTTTTTTTTCCTTTGAGGTAGAAACTGGAAGACAGCGAAAGCAGAGTTATTATTCATCATTACCTACATGTACGCCCAGTTATATGGTACCAGTCGTTGTAGCATAACAGCTTTGCTGTCACTTCAGACCTGATTTAATGGCTCTCAATGGTTATATAGCATCAGCTGTGGATCTATACTGCCACGGTGAACAATCCAATCCAATTATATTTGTAAAGCACTTTTAAAACAACCACAGTGGACCAAAGTGCTGTACAGAAGAAAAACAATAAGTTAACATTAGTAAATAATGTTCCAAAAAACTTGAACATGTAAAAGACAAAAAGAAAGGAGGCTTCGTGGACTCAAAAAAGAGTTTGTTTAAGGTGCTCTTTGGAGCGGGATTCACAAAGTCATTGAAGCTAAAAGAAAAGACTCCAAGGCCTCTCTTTAAATTCTTAAAATGCCATTATTTCAATGGCATATAAACAAACTTTGACGCGTTTCAGCACTAAGCCTTCTTCAGGAAGTCATGCAAACAGATACTCGGCTGCAGTAGGCCCCTTAAAAGGGTGCTCCACCAACAGGAACTGGGACTTAAGCCTAAGTCTTGAGTCTTTTCTTTCTTCTTCAAAAACTTGAATGTTTTTGGCAAAATCAAAGTTTCTGTGGACATCCCACTGACGCTGCTGTTAGTCAGTGCTTTTGCCACTTAGTGCCTGTGCTGACTGTGACGTCATGTGTATACCTTCTGTATACTAACTCCAGTATTCGCTAACAACTATGATTCATCCCTGCACCACTGTTCAGTGGAAGGAACATTGTCATAAGGTGTGTGTGTGCACTCTACCAATATTTACGTTGTTATCCAAACATGAAACTCTTTCTCTCTCTCTTTGCATCGTGCTGTTTGATGAATCAGTTTGTAATTAAGGTGTTCTGCCGCTGTGTTTGTCCTTTGAGCTTTTAAACTGAAAGAGTTTCAGATCAGCTGGTGCACAGGGCTTTAAGGTGAACTTTAATGTGGTCATAACCTTCATAACTTAATCCTTTAGTTTAATGGAATTTTATACCCAGACGTACACACACAGTTAGTACATTTTCCTACAGATGTTCTTACTCTGTTAGGTCTTGAAAAATCTTAAATGAATCCCTCTAGAACCACTGAGCCGACTCTATGCTGTTTAATCCTAAACTCCTGCAGGAATAATGTTGGCAAAGTGACGCATTTTATCTTTTTGCTTTTTTTCTTTGCTGACAAAAAGGTCTCATTCTGCCGAATTTTAACAGCAAACTTCACACTCACGTGGATCTTTTTAGCTCATACTTGATAGTTCCTTTACAATCAGCTGAAATGTCACATTGGATCTTAAATGAGTCTTCTTTTGCTGACACCACTTTAAACACCCCTCTATTAGACGCAAGAGTATGTAGGAGTTCAGTTTGGCGGGCTTTTGCACCCACCAGAGGTCTCTAGATGAAACTGCTCAACTCTAAAGCTCACAATGCCATTGTTCCCTCCTCATCTCTCCAATAAAATTGGGTTTGCTGATCGAGGGAAGTGAAGCAGGCATGGACATTATGAGAAGCCAAAGATCTATGACTCTGCTAGCTTACCAGGCCTGTTGTTTATAAACTATTTGGAGTTTGTGAACACAGGTTGTGCACTTGTCAGCTTAGCATCAGACTTGTTGCTCATTTTTCAGTGTTCTCAAGCCTATCCAAAATATACTCAAGCCTGACTCACTCTTATGATTGTCCTGTTCTGCGTCTTAAAGGACTTTTTCATATTTGGTGTCTGCTCAACTTGGCTTGGCTCAACTTGTTTTGGATACTACCATCCCCATTTTCTAGTTCAGTATATTATTTTAGATCAGAAATGGACAATTATGGTAATCTGGAGGGCCACGGTAATTTTATCTTCTGTGCCAAAACTGCTGGAATTTGAATGGTGTACTCTTGATTTCCTGATGATGTACTTTTTATTAAAGTTTATTTTACTAACAGTTTTATTTTTATATTAACAAAGGCATTTAGTCACGGACAAGAGGAGTTTTACAGAAACTATTACAACCAATAACTGCTCTGTTTTCTTCATTTATTTTGACATTTTATATTAACTGGTGGGCAGCACTGAGGGTGTGCATGTGGCCCATGGGCTGCCAATTGCCCACCCCTGCTTAAAATTGTACTCTTTAATGCAGCCAGGATTGTCACAGTGTGGCTAAGCGAAACTACCGTGACATCCTCAAAATAACAATGAACGAAACAGAGGTGATGGCACAAATGGCTCTCAACATGTGGCGTTTTGCATAAAAATGAGTCAAATTTCATTCCAAAACTGTCCTAGGCAGCAAAATAATATAATAATGACTGCAGAGGAGAGTTTGTGAAGTCATAGAGCATAACAGAGCTAACAACGTAAAGTTAAATTTCCATGTGGGACACTCCTGTCACATTTTGGTCGTACTCTGTCCATGTAGCACCTGATCCACATGTGGTCTTTGCCCAGCTTGCTCGGAGCTTCGCCAGGTACGACTCCAAAAACTGTGTCAAATATTCGATATGATCACCAATGGAAAACCAAATAAACTAAGTTGAGTCGAGTTGAGCTGATACCAAGTGGTGTTAATGCCCCTTTAGCCTTTTTGAAAGTCATAAGACAGTTAGATCAACAAGCCCCGTTCTAAGATAGTTCAGTAAGGCATTGTTGCTTTGACTTGTGGAACATATATTTTCCTTCAAAATGAAAGAAAATCAAAACAAATAAATAATTAAAATGTAAGCAGACAAGAATTGAGGCGCTGCCATGAAGGAATGTTTCAAAGGTCAAAAAGGTGTAATCAAACAAAGCAGCCCATCAGCAGAGACCTCTGACCCAGAGGTGAACTGTCGTCCCCCCTCTAGAACTACAGACGCCTCCAGACAGATTTTATGGAGGATGACCACGAGCGAGTGGTGTCAGTGACCTCTTTGTCTGTTCAGCTCTTCACCGTCCCAACCATGGTGAGTACTCCTCCTCTGCACCTCCACACACCTCTCTCTCTTTGCCTGTCTCTCTCTCCTGCTGGTAGAATTATGAACGCTTGCAGTGTGACTACGTGAGAGACGACCACGACCGTGAGTTCTCCATCACTGACCTGTCAGTACAAATGTTCACCGTCCCGTCACTGGTGAGTGCAGATCTGATTGTTTTTTGGGGTGAGTAATACTGGTCTCTGCAGCTCTACAAGGTCACCTCTTAAGGTGCATTCTGTTTAACCTGACACTCAGACATGAGAGGGGGAATTATGTCACATCCCACGTTACAAACTGGTAAAGTCCAGATCCAGTTATGAGCTGGTGAAGTCAGGGTTGAGGATTTTTCCTAGTGGTGTATGTAATTTGCAACTTGTAAGCTCAAATTCCGAGATCAACTGAAACGCACCAATAGACTCTTACTGTCCCCTGTGGCACAAATTGTCGTAATGCATGTAGGAATAAGCTGGACTGTTGAAGCAGTTTGAGTTTTGTAAACATTATACAAACTGATGTAAAATAAACACATTTAAAGGAATTTTGTCACAAGACTGGAGATATCCATTACGCTCCATATCAAAATCTTAAGACAGTTGAAAAATTGCAAGAATTTGCATTTTGCACTGTTGGATCTTAAGAAGCAATGGGAGCAAGAGACAAAAAAACTGAGTGAGCAATTTATTGAAGACAACAATCAAACTAAAATAGTTCATCAGCTGATCAGAAGTTTGAAACCACAGCTCAAAACAACACTGAAAACCCCTCAAAACAGAAATAAAAGTGTCAAAAAAGGTGGGCATTGTGAACTGCAGCATTGTCCTGTTGAAAAACCCATCACCACACAGACGAGGGCCCTCAGTCATCACCACACAGACAAGGGCCCTCCATCACGCTGCAAGATCTCCACATAGCCAGCTGCCGTTTGGAGCCCCTGCACAACCTGAAGCTCCATTGTTCCATTGAAGGAAAACGAACTCCAGATCATGATGGCGCCCCCTCCACTGTGCCATGTAGAAAACATCTCAGGTGGGATCCCCTTGTCATGCCAGTAACGTTGAGACATCAGGACCATCAAGATTCCAGTTT
Organism: Cetoscarus ocellatus; assembly: GCA_037902135.1. Lineage (NCBI taxonomy): Eukaryota > Metazoa > Chordata > Actinopteri > Labriformes > Labridae > Cetoscarus > Cetoscarus ocellatus. The sequence continues at coordinate 1,463,680 of JBAMNC010000053.1, read as the reverse complement.
TTCTCCTCAGAGAATAACACTTTCCTCCACCTTTCAGTATCCATGTTTGGTTCTCCCGTGCAAAGTCCAAACAGGCAGTTTTGTGGTGTTGAAGGAGATGTGAACTTTGAAGAGGTTTTTCGTTTTTTAAGCCTTTCCCTCACAGATGCCGTCTGATGGTCGTCCTGTGACTTGACTGACAGTCAATCGGATCCTCTGGCTTAGCACCAGTGAATTTTTTTGAGTCTGCCACTTGACTTTTTGTTCCTTAACCCTCAGGATCTTTTCAGAAGTTTAAAATGACTGTCTTACTGAGTCCAACCTCAGCAGCAATGGCATGCTGGGAGAGGCCTTGCTTATGCAGCTCAACAATCCTGCCAAGTTCAAAGAGGGAATGCTTTTCTGCCTTTGCCATCAGGAGGTAATGACAGTGTGAATAGCTGACAGAAAATAACATGGAATCCACATTTTTGGGCAGATTTTGTCTTTTAAAGGCTGTGGTCTCAAACTTTTGATCAGCTGATTAAAGCATGCTTGAGTTTAAATACAGTTTTCAATAAAGTACTTACTAAAAAATATCTTGTTCCAATTTCTTCTTTTTGGATTTTGAAGCTCTGCTTCAAACCTTCTTAAGATCCAACAGTGCAAAATGCAAATTCTTGCAGTTTTTTAGCTGGTCTTAAGATTATGATTGGGGGTGTACATGTATGATTATAAAGCAGAGACAGAGCTAACAGTCCTCTGTGAGCTAACAACAGCTCCATGGGGGTTTAATCAATAACAAGGCTTTACTGAAAATATTTAATCCCACACTTTAATGTGTTGGATTGTTCTGACACCTCAAATATTAAAGGGTCACACGCTTTCAACAGTACATAACAGTAATCATGTTCAGGGAAATACTTAAAGCCACAACTAATTGTTTCATTTACAGAAAGAAGAAGTTGATTAAGTTTGTAAACCAAAATAATACAGCCAGCCTGTGAAGAAACAATGACTCAAGAGACTTTTCACTGAGCTGAGCTGAATGCAGCTACACTGATACATAATGGCTAAACCCTTAATGTGTCTTATAGTATGTGTGTTTCTGGCACTCTTTGACCACCTTTCACATTGTGTATGTATTATTATACATATTGTAAATAACTAATAATCAGTATCATAATTTTATGGGATCAGAGGCATGTGAATGCATGTTGTCACAGTATAGGTTTATTCCTCACCTCATACTCCCATCATCCTTTCAGAGATGGAGGAAGGAATTTTTCACATATTTTTTTTATGATGTTTGACTTTGATAAAGTTGCAGGGCACGTTGAAAGATTAGTCCTTTCTAACTAAATAAAATGTCTAAAGTGATTTGTGTGCTCCAGTTGTTTCTTTGGAATTTCCTGTAGTTGGGAATTCACTGAAGTGTTTTCAATAGACTTTGGATCTGTTCTGAGGGCCCCCACCTCCTTCTGTGGAGCGGCTGAAGCACAAGAGACTCCTACTGACTTTGCTACATGAAATTCTTAATCAATGTTCTGATACATTTTATGTGTCCAGCAGCATTTGCTTGATAACCTCAGGCACTCTTTTATGTCTTCATGTAAAATGTAAATATCAGCTTTTACTTCTGATCTGCCAGTATTTTCTTCAATATGCATCAGAGCTTGTGTTTTAGTTTCTTGTACTACACTATTAAGAACCATGTATTAATGTTGCTGTTGCTTTTTTGTAACAGTTAGTGTAAAGTTACCTTATTTTTGCTTTTTAGGTTGTATCAGTCTCTTAAAAACAGTAACTTTCTCTCAAGGAGTATGAAGTCCTTCCAGTTCCATTGCTTTAATTCTACCGTCCCTCCAGGAAATCACTATTTTGCAATTACAACAACCAAACAAATTCAGGCAATCCTTGAAAATTTAGCATGACCTTGCAGCTTTTTCAAATCTCTGCAACTTTCCTGCAACTTTGGTCAATCATCACAGCTGTTGCCCTCTCTCCCAGCTCTGCACATCATCACAGTTCAGTCTGACTCCCTTGTCTTCAGTTGAGAGGATGTCAGAGGAGGACAAACAGCGCACATTAACTGCTGAAAATACCGCTAAAATCTGTGAAAAAGTTCTACCTGAGGGGACACAATTTGCATTATGTGTAAATATTTTCACTTGCGGTAAAACATGTCCAGTGGATTGCTGCTGCATGTATGTGCAGGCGCACGTGCGTGCATGTGTGTGTGATGGCGATCAGAGGATTACAAGATGGCTTTACAGGTGTGTGTGTGGTTTGCACAAGAAATCAGACGGTGACTCGCAGCAGCAGCACAGCTTTCAGTGGATTAGACTGATTCAGGAAAGAAAAATACAGTCCAATGTCAGTTTAACAAACTCTGTCAAAGATGTTGCAGTCTTTGTCCATCAGTGAACCTACTCTGTTCTGCAGCAGCCTGAAAGAAAAGTAACAAGCCTGCAGGGATGTTCAGTTAAACAAGCAGGGTTGAATCTAACTTTTCTGGTCAGGGTGACCCAGCCCCTGACTGCAGGTGAAGGAAAAAAGGTTGGGTTGAATACCTGAACCCCTTATTCAATGTCTGTGATCAGGCAGATCCATCTTGTCAAGCTCTAATCTACAACAACTGTTAGTGGCCCGGAGGTGGACGTTCCAATCAGAGTCCTTTAGAGCAGGAAGAAGAGCGATCTACGAGTGAGGTGACATCAGGAAGTGACTGCTCACACACACAAAGATTAGCATAGATGCTAACAGCTTCAGTCGCAGTTTTATCAGATCTGGACCGCATTTCTTTATGAAATGAAAAACAAACAACAAACTACAAGCCTCTCTATTGTAAAAATATTTTCACTCCATTTCTGACATATTTTGACAAACAGTAGCCCCCGCCTACGACGTTACTGGCCTGTGATAAATGTTGATTGACAGAACAATCACCTGCTGATATGCTTCTGAAAAGTTCTGCCCTCCCCAAACACTTTCTATGGACTCTTTCCCAGATGGACTGGTGAAATATTTTGAATGGTCCATCTGGTGTGTTAGTTTACCCCCACTCCCCAAAAAAATCAGGCTCCATCCTTTATTTTTTTGTTCAGACTGCAGTAGGTAGAAAGCCAGAAAACGGTTGATTTTTGAGTCTCATCTGAGTTAGGTTTCGTTCGTCTTCGCCCTGAGCCCCTCCTACCAGATGAGCACGCGCACACAGCATACAGCGCACACAGAGTCACTATCGAGCCGCTGCTGGAATTCACCGGTCCACTTAGCACAATTTTGAGTGATGTCCGAGTCAGCCAGAGTTCAGTGGAGTGCTTTCATGAAATCTAACTACACAACACAACTATCACTGCAACACATTACGACAAATATTACAAAGTTATTCATTTAGCAGCTTACCTGTCCAAGAGAAGAGTGGCCAGCTCCGAATCCAACTGCAGACCTAGCCTATCCCGCACTTCTCTCCATTTCTGGAATGCTCTGCGGATATTAACAGGACTTTTGTTCCTTTTTTTGGTCAGCCTCTCTTTTATGTTCTTTCTTTTCTAATTCTGTCTTCCTTTTTTGGGTTGTTTAGCCGTGTAGGCAGTTGTAGCCAATGCTGGAATAGCTATTTTACCTGGTGCACCGTCCCCCATTGCTGCTTGCTGTCTCCTTCTGCCTGCGGCACGGGAACGCGCATATGCAGTAGAACAGCCAATAGGAACGCAGTGGTCTGAGCTGACCTTTGATTGGTTGATGCACGTCATCCCGATACTGATTCTTTAGAGGCTGAACACAGACCCATGGTGAGGTGCAGAACCTATTGCTTGTCTCAGACCACTTGACTTACATTATGCTTGGAGAATATTATAAATTTTTACTCAGTTATACTAAAACAGTGTTGCCTACTGCAGCTTTAAGGTTACTTACAACACCATAAGAAGTTGCAGACTGAAACACCGTGGTCACAAACTCAGGCTTTTTCTGCCACAACAGTCACAAAAATTTGCAGCGAAATCCTGGAGGGACTGATTATTAGTCACAAGACATGGTTTTCTGTTAGAGTGATTTGGTTTTCCTGGCTGTAGTTCAGCTAATTATATCTACTGTATACGTAATTATGTTTTCTCCTAATTTTGTCGTTTGTGCATGCTACAGGCCAGAATGTTGATGGTAGAGGAGAACCTGATGACAACCATCATCAGAACTTTTGTGGATCACCTTCGTCACAGAGACCTGCAGGGACGCTTCCAGTTTGACCGCTACACTGCCCAGCAGGCCTTTAAGTTTGGACGGGTCCAGAGCCTCATTGGAGACCTAAAGTTAGCATCAGTGCATGCATTCACATACAGTGTTAAAAGCCAAATATTTATTATTTTGTCAGCCAGAATGTATTCTTTAAATACACAGTTTATATACCATGACAGTCATGTTCCACAGTTGAAATATTAAATGTTGGGTATTATTTGTAAAAGTCTAAGTTTACCAGTACACGGTTGTTTGTTCGACAGTTTAACGTTGTAGTTAATTTATCAGTTTATGAACCAGTTGATAGAGTATATGGGGGTTTAATTCTGGTTTAGCTGTCACATTGATATGTAGCTCACACACTTATATTATGGAGTTTTTGCTTTAGTATATGTTTAGGTTATTTACCAGTTAATATTCCAGTTATAAACCAATAACAGAGCTAACAAAAGTCAAGGTTTTGCATCAGTCTGTTTATGTGTTCTAGCTATTTATCAGTGGTACCATAAGAAGGAATAAAACTGTGTCTGCAGGTACGTCTTGATCAGTCGTCCCTCTGAGTGGAGTGATCAGCTCCGACAGAAGTTTCTGGAAGGTTTTGATGCTTTTCTGGAGCTTCTCAAGTGCATGCAGGTAACACTCACCTCAAGACCCACATTACACTCACCAGACCTCTTTTCTACTCAAAAAGTGTCTGTCTTTGAACAAACACTATATTACCAATAGTATTTACTCACTTACCCAAATCATTGAATTCAGGTGTTCTAGTCACTTGGAACAGGAGGCCACCTGTGCAATAAGTCCAGTTGTGAAGTTTCCTCAATACTTAATATTCCACAGTCAACTGTTAGTGGTGTTATAGCAAACTTGAAGTGATTGGGAATAACAGCAACTCAGCCATGAAGTGGTAGGCCATGTAGAATCGCAGAGCGGGGTTAGTGGATGTTGAGTTTCATAGTGCACAGAGGTCTCAAACATTCTACAGAGTCAATAACTACAGACCTCCAAACTTCATGTGGCCTTCAGATTAGCTCAAGAACAGTGTGTAATGCAAAGCGTTGATGCAGTGGTGTAAAACACGCCACCACTGGACTCTCTGGAGTGACCAATCACGCTTCTCTGTCTGGCAGTCCAATGGACGAGTCTGAGTTTGGTGGTTAGCAGGAGCACAGTTCTCGTCTGACTGCATTGTGCAAAGTGCAAAGTTTAGAGGAGAGGGGATTATGGTGTGGGGGTGTTTTTCAGGAGTTGGCCTCGGCCCCTTAGTTCCAGTAAAAGGAACTCGTAATGCTTCAGCACACCAAGACAGTTTGGACAATTTCATGCTCCAACTTTGTGGGAACAGTTTGAGGACGGACTTCCTGTTCCAACATGACTGCACAAAGCCGGTTCATAAAAACATAAATGGTCCACTTTGGTGCAGAAGAACTTGACCGGCCTGCACAGAGTTCTGACCTCAACCTGATAGATCACCTTTGGGATGAATTTTGAGCAGAGCCAGGCCTTCTCGTCCAACATCAGCGTCTGACCTCTCAAATGCTCTCCTAGAAGAATGGTGAAAAACTCCCATAAACACTCCTAGAGTTGGTGGGCAAACATCATATTTAAACCCTGTGGATTAAGAGTTGGATGTCATTCAAGTTCATATGTGTGTGAAGGCAGATGAATGCACCCTTTAAATCTTCTAACTTGTCTTTATGTGTCTGAACGCCTCGGTTTGTTTCTTTGCCCACTGGGGTTCATTTCTTTTATAATTTTGATCATTCGAATTCTGGTCCCATTTGTTGATTATAGATCTTAACGACTCTTGTTTTGTATCCATATTTTGGACAGAAAAAAAATAAGCTAGCAAATTCTGAAAAGCAAATTTAGCTGCCTTCATCGGTGAAATCTTTGATTACAGAAAAGTTAGTACATTAGATACAGAAAAGTCCTAGATCAGAATAATAATTCATAAGCCAAAACAATCTAAATAAGTGATTAGGAAATGAAAGAAATATATGTAATGAACACATTTTAGGCAGTAGGTTTCCCAAAATTCACTGAACTACGCTTTTATTTTAACATCACACAAGCCTTTAGGAGTTCGATTTACCTCCAGACCTGCATGAAGTGTTTGTACTGTGTATGTCGGACTTTGCTGTGTTATTACTTTTTCATTACAGCTCAGACCAGCAGCTCATCGCACAGCTTTGTTGACACACTGTCACAAATTATGTAATGTTCAGCAAAGCAGGTCCCAGCAGAGAAATGTTTTTTTCTGGATGGGCTGAAAAACTCTCATTCAACTTAGTTTTTATAAATGTGTATTACTGTTTGGGACCAGATAAGGGAGATGAAATTTGAGAGCCTTATTAAATTCATGGATCTCCAACATTTATAACTGGTTCTAGGTTGTAGTCCAAACCTGGTGCCTCCAGATCTCTCTTAACCTGTCTGTGTGTCTGTCTATGAACCTTGCTTTTCCTCAGGGTATGGATCCAGTGGTGAGACAGGTGGGGCAGCACATAGAGATGGAGCCGGAGTGGGAGGCAGCGTTCACACTGCAGATGAAGCTGACTCACATCATTACCATGATCCAAGAGTGGTGCTCCACTGATGTAAGTTTACTTGTGCTACTACAACTATCTCCTATCATCAGCACTTCTAAAAGTACCATGTAACATATTAGGGACATCCCGCAAAAATGCTGGGACAGGAGCAGGAGAAGACTCTGGAATTCTTTGGGTGAACATGTTAATTCGTAACTGGTTAGTGTCATGACTAAGTCTAAAAGGAACATACCCAAAAGGTCCTGAACAAGCAAGGATGAGGCGAGGTTCACCACTTTGTGCACAATAGTGTGAGCAAACAGGTCAGCACTTAAAGAACATCATTTCTCAGTGAATAATTGCAAGGAATTTAAGGATTCATCATCTTCAGTCCATAATATTCTCAAAAAACTCAGAGAATCCAGAAGAATCCCTGCACATAAGTGACAAAGCTGAAAATCTGCATTGAATGCCTGTGACCTTCTATCCCTCAGGCGATGCTGCGTTAAGAACTGACATTCTGTAAAGGATATTACCATGAAGACTCAGGAACGCTTCAGAAAACCATTGTCAGTTAATGCAGTTCATCTCTACATCTACAAGAGCAAGGTCAAACTCTACCATGCAGAGCAAAAGCCAAATATTAACAACGGGACATCCCTGCTTATTTCAGCAAGACAATGACAAGCCACATTCTGCACCTGTTAGAACAGTGTGGTTTGGTTGTGAAAGAATGCAGATACTGGTCTGGCCTGTCTGCAGTCCACACCTGTCTCCCGTTGAAAATGTGCAGCTCATTATGAAGCACAAAATATGAGAGCAATTGGATTGAGTGTTGATGATGTGACACAGTGGTAAACACGCCCCCTGTCCCAGCTTTTTAGAAATTTCTTGCAGGTATGAAATTCAAAACATCGAAAATTTGCAAAAAACAGTAAAGTTGTTGAGTTTGAAAGTCAAATCTCTTTGCTTTGTGGTGTGTTCAAATGAATAAAGGGGGGAAAGGATTTGGTACTCACGGTATATAGATTTTATGTACATTTTGCACAACGTCCCAACTTTATTGGAATTGGGGTTTGTTTGACTTTTATTCATTTAATCCAGATGTTGGATTTCCTCATGGTTATAACACTTTAACACACTTTTATCCCAACATTTAAAGTTAGTTCATTATAGGTGATGTGTGGTTCTTTGTTATAGTTCTTATAAATCCAACTACACTTCTGTGTTGGTTAGATACCAAATTGTTTGCTAGTTTGTACAAATACTGCATGTTCCTGTTTTTTTCCTTGTGTGGCAGGAGCACGTACTGATCGAGGCTTACAGGAAGTGTCTGAGCGCGCTCAGTTACTGTCAGAGCAGCCTTCCAGATGGCGAGCAGCCAATCAGCTTAAGTTTGGCAGGTCACAGCGTGGAGACGTTTAGGTACCAGGTGTCCCAGGACAAAGTCTCCATACATCTGCCGGTCTGCAGACTGTTAGCAGGTAAACACACTAACACAGTCACACACAAGAGTGTGAAAAGACTGGAACCTCCCTTAAGTTTGAACTTAAAGTTAAAACAGGAAACAGGCCCATGACAGTGGTTCAAAGATGGTCTGGCCTCAGAGTCCACACACTCTTAAATAACACATCATGATGCACGTTTTTTAAGATTTCAGTACATCTATTTTTTAAAGAAACTGGTGTAGGTGAGACCAGAGGCAGAATTAGACAGCATACATCATCATCACATATTCAACAGCAAAGAAGTCACCTTTAAAAGCCATCAGCAAGTAGATGCACACAGAAAAGTGAAATTTAGATTAGATTAGATTGAACTTTATTAATCCCTTTGGAAGACTCCTTCAGAAATTAAGATTCCAGTAGCAGTTTAGGATAACAGATTAAAAGATATTTAAGGAAGATAGATATAAACAAAAATATAGATAAAAATAAAAATATGTCTATCAGCTGGCTACTATTTATTCCCCTCTTCCTTGGTGTTTTTAATTTTTTTTTTTCATATGAATGGACATAAAGTCTGCCATGTGAAACTGGCTGCATTAAAACAAATCATTGTCTACATCTTTTCTTTTTGTTGTGAAATGGCTTTGGTTACCAGCATAAAGACGTATATCTGCTCCCAACAGTTAAAGAGATTTAACAGACTGTTGTACTACTTCACACACAGCATTGGAGGAAACCAGAAAGCAGCTGATTACCTTTACTTCATTTTTTTGTGCACTTGTACTTTTTGAGTAGTTTTTAAAGTCAATACTTTAACTTGAGCTCATATTTGGGATGTTGGAAAAAAAAATTAAATGAATCACTTTTTACTTCTTGAGCAGATTTTCAGAGAGCTACTCTTACTTGTACTTGAGTAGAATTTAATTGAAGTAACTTAACTTTTACTTAAGTACAATATTTTTGCACTCTTTTTGACCCTGAAAGAAACATGTGCCCTTTAAAATAAAAGTGCAGCATAGCCATATTTACTATGTTTCCAGTCTCTAACCCACTGAAATTATTTCCATGATCCACATTTAGGGTGCCCACGCACTGATTCAGAATGAAGAGCCTATATGATGCTACCATTGTCTTGTTTCTTATGTATAACTTTGATTGAAGAAGTAAAATATCTCCCCTGCAGGGCTCCACGTGCTCCTCAGCAGGACAGAAGTGGCCTCTCGTTTCCCTGAAAAGCTTCCTCTGGTGAGTGATCACTCTGTGCCCGTTTGCCTGAAACAGAGAATCATTCTGGTAATAACTTGTTTTTATGTGTCCTCAGGGAGAACTCAGTCCCCCTCTCCTGATCGAACTCCCTCTCCGCTGCTTGGTGCTCTGTGCTCAGGTGCATGCTGGGATGTGGAGGAGAAACGGGTTTTCCCTCATAAACCAGGTAAGGTCGTACTTGATAACAGTCACAGTTATCAGGAGCTGTTGGAAAGTGCGTTGGGATAACATTTGTTGTGACTTGGCGCTAAAAAAAATTAAGATTAATTTATCGATTGTGTGGGCGGCACGGTGGTGCAGCAGGTAGTGCACATGCCTCACAGCAAGAAGGTTACTGGTTTAATCACCAGGTCAGTCGGGGCCTGCTTTGTTTGCATGTTCTCCCTGTGTATGGGGTTCTCTCCATGCACTAAGGCTTCTTCCCACGGACCAAAAACATGCTCATTAGGTGAACTGGTGACTCTAAATTGCCCTTTAGGTATGAGTGTGAGCGTGGATGTTCGTCTGTCTCTCTGTGTGGCTCTGTGATTTGCTGGCGAACAGTTCAGGGTGTACCCAGCCTCTAGGCTCCAGCCCCCTGGACCCTGAAGGGAATAAGCAGTATAGATAATGGATGAATGATGTGTGAAAACAACAACAGTCAACAACAGCATCCGGTCATATGAACAAAAACATGTTGAGGTAGGAAAAACTAATCAGGCAAATTCATTTATTCAATCCTCAAAGTTATATTGATCCAACTCTAGTTATGTGACCTCCAGTTAATTGATTAATTTTGGGAATGGATGTTTTATTGTATGTAAAGGAAGCTTGCTTTATGTCCTTAATGTCTTATGTCATATTATACACAGTGATGTTATTATCAACATACATTTTGTCAGTGCAAGTGAAGTTATGCTGCTCTGACTTGAAATCGAGTGTTATCTAGAAATACTTGCATATATTTTTTAATTTTAATGTATAATGTAAAGTAGAATTTAATATAAATATATTCAATTTTTAATATAAAGAAAACTATTTTGATATATTTATGTAGTTGTCCTTTTGGAAGTTCTATTGATATAAATTAAATAAAGGTATTGCTTGCTTTCAGGCCTTTTGTCCTAAAGTTTGACTTCTTATAAAACACCACTCAATCATAAGTTGTTGAATATTCAGAAGTGTTACTCCTAGAGGGAGCACTGTACTTATTAAAGTCAGAATAGTCTCAGCTAACTTTCCTTAAAAAGGTAAAAAACTTAATATCACTCAGAAAGAGATGTACAGTGTGGATGAGTTTTGTTTTTACCGTACTAACTACAAATTTGCCTCTTTCAGATTTACTACTACCACAATGTGAAGTGCAGAGTGGAGATGTTTGACAAAGACATCATCATGCTGCAGGTGGGTCTCTTATGAAACAGTTTGACATTACACCCGCACTCTGTGACCTTGGCAGACCCTGCTTACTCAGCTTGACTCCGACAGACACAACTAACTTCCAGCTCAGCGTGCCAAGGCTGGACACACACAGCAGCCTAATCTATTAACACAACCTGACACTGCCGGACCTGCCAGCCCAGTTCAGCTTAACTGACCGTACAGACACAGACTGACTCCATTAATACCTCCGTCCCTTCTGATTGAACTGGTTCAGTGTCACATTCTGACTCCATTTACTTGATGATAGCACAACTGTAACAATGAAGCAGCTCCACGCAGGAGTAATGATATTTAACGGAAGTGTTACTGTTTCTGTTTGCAGCACATTTTTAGTCCAAGATGTGCTGAACTATCCTGCATAAGCAGCTGTACTGTGTGTGTGCTGTTCAGAAAATGGTGAACTGATAGTCATTTATGGCCCTTTTCCACCAGCCCGCCTTGGCCCTACTCTACTCTACTCTACTCGGCTCTACCCGGTTTGCGTTGCGTTTCCACCGGCACAGTACCTCCTAAAACAGACCAGTTTTTAGTACCTACTCTGCTCTGGTTCTAAGCGAGCTGAGTCGACACTAAAAGGTGACGTCGACCGCCTGCCGGCTACTGATTGGTCAGAGAATGTCGTCACCGATGGGTCTTGAGCGCGATGCCCAAAACAGGACTGCAGTACATACACTTTGTTACTTTATGGCAATAACTTGCTGCCATCACAATGTTAAACACGGCGCTTTATCATTACGAGCTAGCTAACAAGCTAGCGGTAGCTTCCATTAGCTTACCCTCATACGTCTTTTCTTTGCAGCCCGATTGCTCTCGTCCTCGGCTTCAAACTGTTGTATAGCTTCCAGAACTCTCCTGTACGGCTCAAGGGTATTTCTTCTCGCCGCCTGCAGCCTTTTTCTGCTTTCCTCGTTGTAACAAAAAGCCACAGACCGAGCAACAAGTATACTATTGCCTCCAAGTCCTCCATTGTTTTGGTTGTTGTGTCGCGCTCAAAATGACATGAACGCAGTGTCGCCCAGCTGTTTTACGGCGACCCCGCCCCCGCTGGGTAGGGGACCGGGCTGGTGGAAAAGCAGACCAAAGCAAGTAGAGTAGAGCCGGGTAGAGTCGGGGAAAGCCGAGCCGAGTAGAGTAGGGCTAATGGAAAAGGGCCATTACTCTCCAATTATACACCAGTTCATTGAATCTATCTCTGTAAGAACATGCACTTAAACGATGGTTTATCATCATGTTTTTTTTTGTTCCAAACATCAGCTAGTGGCAAATGAATGTGGGACAAGCAGATATTAGTTTGAGATGCTTTTTGTTGTATCATTCCAGTTTAATGCAGACATCTGACAAATCTTAACTATGTAAAATTAAGGATGAAATGACCTGTTGGACAAACAATTGCTGATTTTCATGGTCAAACCTGAGAGAAAATTACACCAAAAGACATAAGAGCAAAACATCCATGTTAGAGTTAGCATTGGCTTAATTGTTATCATAAATGTCAGTTTCAGCATTGGCCCTGATTCTTACAATCAGTAATATTTATGATATCACTGTGATGATTAATTTGAATCTGTAAACAGATGCATGCATAGAGGTGTTGCTTACAATTTGTAAAAACAATAATAACTAAATAGGAATGCACGATACTATCGGAAAAGTATCTGTATTGGCAGATAACTTCCTAAAAGGTTGATTATTGGTATCAGCAGATATTAAAATTTTGCTGATATTGTTCTTTATTATTGGCAGAATGTACAAATGTACCAAAATGATTTACTTTATCATCACTGAATGTCCACTTTGATACCTCAAATGTGTCAGTTATGAAAGAATTACATTAAATTTTCTTGTTTTATGTCTGTTTCTTTCACATTAGACTGTAAACATTAAAGAAACAGGTCAATTTCAGTTAAGTGGAGGGTTTGTGCTCTTCACAAATATATATCGGTTTCTATTAGCATAAATTCCAATAATGTGCATTCCTAGTAATAATTAACCTCACACAGCAGATGGATCTGCCTGATTAAGTGTCTGTAATCAGGTAGGTTCATCTTGCCAAGCTCCAATCTACAACGACTGTGAGCAGCCCAAAGCGGCACGGCCCAGAGTCCTTTAGAGCAGGAAGAGGCGGGAGCTACGAGCGAGACGACAGCAGGAAGCGCCTGCTCATACAGAGATTAGCATAAATGCTAACAGCTTCGGTGGCAGTTTTATCAGATCTGGACCACATTTCTTTATTAAATGAAAAACAAACATCAACACTATAGTAATGATATTTTCACTCCACTTCTGACATGTTTTTACAAGAGTTTGTTTTACAAAGTGATGTTTGTTCTGTAGAACAGTAGCTCCCGCCAATGAGATTATCTGATTGGCCCATAATAAATGTTGATTGGCAGAACAATCTTCCAATCACCTGCTGGATATGCTTCTGAAAGGTTCTGCCCCCCCAAACACTTTCTATGAGCTTTCTCCAGATGGACCAGTGAAATATTTTGAACGGTTCATTTGGTGTGTCAGGTCAAGTCATAATAATAATAATAATAATAATAACAATAATAATAATAATAAATAATAAATAATAATAATAATGTGAGTAATGTGAGTGAATCTTTTGTCTCATACTGCTGAAGTGACCTTGAGTCAGGTTGTTGTTACTGAAACTCTGTTGTCAAACTAAGACTGTTTAAGTGAACAGAGGTACTCCTGGTATAATATATTTACTGGTATAATATACTTTACTTCAATTCCCTGGAATATGAATTCTCCAGCTGCATTTACCAGTGAGTTACAGAACTGATGTGTCCTCATAGAGCTTTTGACACTGGACGTCCACAGGCAGACACTCAAAAAGCTTTAATTTATTAACTGATTACAGTTGCTGACTGAATGCTGCCAAACCTTAAGTCTAACTGAGAGGTGGTCTCTGTTTCCATTCAGGCAGGGGCATCCATGATGGACCCTAACCATTTCCTGATGATTGTCTTGAGTCGTTTCGAGCTGTTCCACATTTTCAGCTCAGCAGATTGTAGAAAAAGATACAGGGAGGCCAACAAGGTGGGTGCTCAAAATGCTGATACTTCTCTGTCACCCCTCTGCTTTTCCTCTGACGCTCTGCTGTGTGTGTTTAACAGGACGTGGTCCAGCAGAACAACACTCTGATCGAGGAGATGCTTCACCTCATCATCATGGTCATCTGTGAGTCTCTCTTCTGCTACAACAACCTTTCATGCTTGTATTACCTGCAGAACTGATTCTTGTAAGGCTGGTCTCTCTGTTCTTCAGATAAAGAGCATTTACAGCTTCAGCTGCTTCAGACTCAGACCAGAGAATCCCACACCGCTCTGATTTTAAAGTCGCTGCATTGGCTTCCAGTGTCTTTTAGAGTAGATTTTAAGGTTCTTTTATTAGTTTTTAAAGCTCTTAATGGTCTTGGTCCAGGCTGTTTATCTGATTTGCTTTATCATATGAGCCTGTGAGAGCCCTCAGGTCTTCAGGAGTTTTTTTTTTTTTTATTATTATTATTTTTTTAAGTCGTGCCAAAAGTCCGAACAAAGACTGATGGTGAGGCAGCTCTAGTTTTTATGGTCCACATCTGTGGACCTGCCTCTGCAGACCTGAGGGCGGCACAGAGTGTCAGTATTTTTTAAGAGCAAACTCAAGGTGAAGCTTTTGAATTTTTTTTTTTTTTTTTACTTGAGTTCAGGTAACTAGTTATATATTTATCCATTTTTACATTTTAACACGGTTTATTGAATCATACATTAAAGCTTTGTTTGTTTGTTTTATCATTCAGCAATCTTTTATTATCTAAATCAATTTTTTTTTTTTTTTTAAATTCTATTCTGTTTTATGTTTTATTTTTCACTTTTGTCTCCAGTGTTTTCTCATTTTGAACTCATGATAGCATTTCCACAGTACCTCGCTCACACATACAGTTCTGTTACATCGAAGTCTTTGATTTTTTATTAATTTATTTTAATTTATCTTATTGTATTTTATTTCTTTTTTATTTCTTTTCATTTTTTTTTATTTATTGCTTGGTTTGGGTTTGTTTGTTCTTATTGTTTTTTTTTTTTTTACTTTCTCTTGTTTGTTTTCTGTTTATGTAAAGCACATTTTACATCAAGAACAAGGAAATGAAGTCTGTTATTGAGAAAAGATTCTAGATCATCTGCCTTTTGTGTGTTTGTGTGCATAAGGTGAGCGTTATGTGTCAGGTGTCGGCCAGGTTGAACCCTTCGATGAGGTCAGAAGAGAAATCATCCACCAGCTGTCTATCAGGCCGATGGCTCACAGCGAGCTGGTCAAGGCTTTACCAGAAAATGTAAGACTCCCACCTCCCTCCTGCCTGTCTGTCTGTCTTGTGGTGTTTGACTGTGTGCCTCTCTGTCCATCTGTTGACGTTCCTGTCTGTTTAAATATTTGTCTGTGCGTGAATCTGTGAGCCTTCAGCTGATCTCTGCCTGTTTTTCTCTTCAGGGAAATAAAGAGACTGGTCTGGAGAGAGTCATCGACACCGTAGCTTCATTCAAGTGAGTCCGCTCTCTAACACACCTCCACTTCGTATAAATATTATCATTGTCAGCGTTACGGCCTCCATACCAAAGAAAACCTGGCTCAAGTTTAAACAAAAAGAGACCTGAAACATATAAAAAGGACGCCACACAAAAGACAAAGTTAATGATTCTTTAATTTAGGAAAAAAAGAAATACCAAAAGAGAAACAAACTGAATGAACCAAAAGGGACTGGATGTCAGCAAAACTGAACAAAAACCAGGAGAATCCATAAGGGGCCGTCGTGCCTGGCATTTCCACCCATAAACTGCCTAACCAGTTAAAGCTGCAAGCAGCATTTGTCGGGTCCTCACTCTTTTGTACGTCCCTAATGCCCAGCCCACCCTCATTTTTGAGGGTTTCATCCCTTTTCGACCCTTTAAGAGATATCACAGTTTAAGTGATGTATTTCTTGCTCCTCCTCAGACTTTATAATGGGTGTGTATTACACAGTCCATTTTCCCGCCTTCAGTGAGTCACATGACCAGCTGCACTGAGCTGACAATGAGTGAGTGAGTGGCATCATTGTAACAGCTCCTGCGTGAGTTACATTTTCACTCAATTTCACTCTCACTCACAGCCTCACAGATGCCCCAATTTTGACCAAATCTCCCTACAAATAAGATATTTTAATTGGAAATTTTATCATGAATCCATCCATGTAATTTTTAATGCTGTAGGACTTTTAGTTTTTTCTGTAGAGGCCTAACTTCAACAGGTTGTCTGGATCTGTATTTTCAAGAAATTCCTTCAGAACTGTTGATCAGCAATGCCTAGTGTGTCATCTCTGCGTTTCAAGCTGATACCATGTATGGCCTAGGAGGAGATACATTTTGTGGGGAGACTGAAAATTTTATTTTGAAAGGTAAATTGCCGGCTTCCTGTTTGAGATTGGTCAGGGGTGTCAGTGCGTGATTTTTGGGTCTCGATGAGATTAATGTTTCGCCGTTGGTTTGATCTCTCTACGACATTCCTAGTGGCCATGACAACAACTTTTGTGCGCCATATTGCACCTAGGAGGCACTAGAGAGCACATTTTGGAATTTTATGGGTTAATTTTGTCGTTTTCTGGAATTTTCAAATTATGGTGTGAAGTGGGGATGATCCGGTGAGCTCTTATTTTGAAATCCAAATTGCCGACTTCCTGTTTGAGATAGGTCAGGGGTGTCAGTGCGTGATTTGTGGGTCTCAATGAGACGAAGGTTTCATCGCTGGTTTGATCTCTCTACGACATTCCTACTGGCCAGGAGGGCCGTTTTAGTGTTTTTAGGGGGCGCTAGAGAGCTCATTTTAGCATGTTGGGGGTTAATTTTTTCATTTGATCAAATTTTTTGCCGAACCTGAGTTGTGTGCCAATTTTGGTGAGTTTTTGAGCATGTTTAGGGGGTCAAATTTAGATTTATTTGCCCGTCAGGTGAAAAATAGTAAGAAGAAAGAAATGATACAGGAACAGTAGAGTCTTTGCCCTTCGGGACCCCTAGACCTTCAGCTAGAGGGTCCTTTCCCTTAGGGCAAGGACCCTAAAAATAACTAAACCAAGGAATTATCAAACAACTGAGAAACAGGACCACGGACAACCTCCAGTTCAAACCAAAATACAAAACCCAGCTAGCTTGCACTACTGAGGAACAAAAAGAGGAACAAAAAACCTTGTTAAACCAGGAAAAAACAAGAATGAAGGGGGAGCAAGCAGATCCCTCCTAGTCTTCTAAATACCCCCCCCCCCCCCCCAAGTGGTGGCACAGTTAAAGCTGGTGCATGCTGGGAGAAAGGGGGCAGTGTAGAGGAAAAGAGAAAAAAAACTTGTCATATATATATAATGCTAGACTTATTACCACTGTGTTTGTTTTAGCTCTGACTAGAATGATAGTGAATTATCAGGATGAGGTTTTATTGTCTTATAAAGTATAAAATGTCCTAAATGAAGCTGCTGCTAATATTTTAAGTTAAAAATCCTGAAACTTAAAATTTATTCATTAATGAAAAGCCATTTGTGCAACGTAGAGAATTATATTTCATGCCGTGATGTTGTAAAGTTCTCTGAGTGGTGCATCTTTAATGTAACACAGTGTCTGACTTGTAGATATGCATTATTAAGTGGATGTTTGCTTTCATTCCCAATGGACCTTTTTGGCTATTGACATCTTAATCTGCCATAAAACAGCAGCGGCTTAAATCTGGTAAATACAGGTCGAGGTAAAAACTGCAAAGAAACATCTGGTTCAGGTTTGCTGGCTGGTATTGAAGGTGTAATCACAGGGTGTGACTTATTATTAGAGTTCGCGGACAGTTTTGTTTTTTTTTATCGTTGGTATTTTTGTACAACAGTGTTAAAATGTCTTAACATGGCTTTTTGTTTGTCCTTAACAAGTAAAGGATAGAGCCAAGAAAATAAACAAAACAGACAGTAAGAGTTCAACAGCCATGGTCATCAATTTAAGAGAAAGAGCATACAGGTCCAGGATCCACTGATCATGACTCCATACATGCTTCATCTTCTGTCACAGTTCATCTATTTCATCCATTTCTTCTCTTAGTCGGAGCTGGAAAGTCTTTTCATCCTTTAAGTAGACCTCTCTTGTAATATCAAGCCATGTTTGTTCAGATGGGGGATCAAGGTACATCACTTCACTTCCTTGGGTCTGTTTGCCCTTTATTTTAAATGTGCTAAAGAGCCTTGCTTTATTTCTTCACCTGAATTCCCTCCACGTCCTCAAATGTGTAGAGCTGTGTTGTATTTCACGTGAAACCATCCTCCTGTTGAATACAGGGTGTATTTTTACCGTTCACACGGACACTGTTGAGGTCTGTCGGCTTTAGCACAGTGCAAACTGTCGCACACACCCTCTCTTAAATCACTGATTCTCAACTGGTGGGTCATGACCCAAAAGTTGGTCGTGGACCCTTTTTTTAGTGGGTTGCGAGCCTTTCCATGGGCAAAAAAAATGTTTTGAAAAAATCCTGTTTTTATTATAGAAGGTATTTTTTATGCAGTGAAGGGCCGTCCAGTCACACTCCTTGACCAGAGGTGGTGATGATACCCATTAATGCTAACTGACACATTCACAGTCTTTTGCCTAATATTTAATTTTATTTTTAGTCTTTTTCCTAAAATATCTTTTAGTTTCAGTCATTTATTAGTCTCTAAATTGTTTTAATATTAGTCTAGTTTTAGTTGATGAAATTTCCCAACATTTTAGTCGATGAAATCTGCTGTAAATTTAGCCAACTAAAATATAAAGTGTAAAGTGTAATATTATGTTTCCTTGAATTTCTGAAGTTTTACACTTGGATAAAATGAAACATCTAATAACCCTTTACTGAATGCTAGTAAAGTTTGAATGCATAAATCAACAGAAACAAATTGAACTCTTGTGTTAATGCAGTCACCTTTATTTAGGCTACCTGGCAGAGCATCTCAGTTACAATACCAGAATTGACAACAAACATTGAACCTGCTCTACATGAATATATCAATTCATAGAGAGGAGCTCTGATTGGATCGCTCCACAACTTATCCCACCACCATGAAGCTAAGGCAGCTATGGTTGGATGTCCCTCTTAACTCATCCAACCTTTCCACACAACCAAAGTAGCTGTGATTTGATATATTCCTAACTTGTCCCTACTTTCTACATGACCAAATTAGGTCTGATTGGATTAAGTCTCCGTCAAACATTTTCGTCTAGTTTTTATTTGTTGATGAAAATGTCAGTTAATTTAGTTTTAGTTTTTGTCAGTGTGCACTTGTTTTTTTAGTAACAGTCTAGTTTTCGTCAGGGGAAAAAAGGTTGTTGACAAAAAATATCACAAAAATAATAAGTCAACAAAATTAACAGTGGTCCAGTGTTTGTTATATATTCGGTAAGGTGGCTAAAGTTACATGTTGTAAGTCTTTTTGAAACAAGATCTTGGTAGCTGGACTTTTTTTATTTCATGTTTTGCATGAAAACTCTTTTGAGTCTGTTAAAAAGGCTGAAGTTACTGAAGTGTTTTGTATGTTATAACAGGCTGATGATCAACGACTTATTTTGTGCTGCTGATTGAATATTATTAATACAGATCTGTTCAGTATGTGTCCACTGATGCAGTGTTAACACAGCTACACTTAGATATGCTGTCTTGAAACCTTGTGGCCCTAAAATGCACTGTTTGGTTTCAATTAAAATGAAGTTAATTAAATGTTAATGGTTATATATTGTCCTGTAGCATCGCCACCTGGAGGTCATTTTGGCTTCTCATTAAACTTTTTGTTTGTGTTAGCATTCTGTGATATCCTGGACTATCTCAAGTTCAAAGTGCAGCATCCTTTTATTGAATAAATTTGAGAAGTTGAAAATTTTCCTTGATTTGGGTCGCAGCTCGACATTGAGGGGTGATGGTGGGTCCAGAATCAGAGCAGCTAAGACACACATTCTGAAATTAAAAGTGTCTACAGTTCTTCCAACAGAGCTGTGTTTTTTGTGCTTTAACAGGAAGCCAGGTGTGACGGGCCGTGGCCTGTATGAACTGCGTCCTGAGTGGAATAAACACTTCAACCTGTATTTCTATCACTACAGCCGAGCTGACCAGTCCAAGGTAAATGCACTGATAGCGGCAGTTGGACAGGCTATTCATGGGATATCTGAGGGTTTATTTGCCAGATGATTCAACTGCTTGATGATCATGGTGTCACCGTCTTGTTGATCTCTTGTCGTTGTGATGATGTGTCGTATGTGTTTCAGGCAGAGGAAGCTCAGAGGAAGCTGAGGAGACAGAACGGAGAGGACACAGGTAAACAACCTGAGCAAAGTGTGATAATTTTATCAATGGTGGTGGGCTTTGTATGATATAGGAATGGAGCAGTTCCTGATAAAATGATAAGCATCGGTAAAATTATTACAGTTTCCTTTTTTTAATTACTGTTAAAACTATGTTTGGTAACCTCACTTGGTCAATAACTGACGGTGATGTTTCTCATTGCCTGGAAAAGCCAGAGCTGTAAGTAGCAGTGGTCCCTCAGACGCAGACGTGCATGCACAGTTTGCAGTGTTTGGCTCTGAAAGCTTAAGTATGGCGGCTGGTGCCTGCACGGACGCTATACTAGAGATTTTTACCCCCCTCGAAACCACAAAAAGTAGATATGCTGACATTTTTACATTTTAATCCCAAGTAAACAAAGTAAGAAGCTCCTAATTTCTTCTGAAGGAGGGAACAGACGATCATTGTCTTTTATTTGATTTATTATCAAATAAAGCAAACACTGAAATCAGTGTGTTTAAGAACTTTTTGAACATTTCGAGCACATTGCAACAATACCGTGATAATAATGATAACTGATGATTTTGGTCACAATAACGTGAAGTACTGTTACATCCCTGTCAAGATATGACTGAGATGATCTAAACCTTTGGATTCTGGTCTAGTTTCATGTGCACTATGGAGCAGTGCTTGTGTTTTCAGAGCGAACAGAATATAAGATCGCAATAAGTGTGTGTTTTGATGCCAAACTCATGAGGCTGTGGTCTTACACTCAGTTATAAACACTGTTTATTTTGTAAGTGTTTTAACACTTATTTATTAATGCATTATTAACTTGTATGTTCTGTGTGTGTGTCTGTCCGTCAGCTCTGCCTCCCCCTCTCCCTCCCCCCCTCTGCCCCCTGTTTGGCAGTCTGGTGAACCTCCTGCAGTGCGACGTGCTGCTGGCGATAGAGGGCGCTGTGCTGCAGTGGGCCGTGGAGCCCAGCGGAGGGTGCTGGACAGAGTCCATGCTGCAGCGGGTGAGACTCAAACAGAAACTGTCTGTAGACCAGAGGACGGTGGACTGTCTCTCTTTAAAGTCAAGAAGTGAAATAAGTCTGTTCAAGGCTTCATGATGGAGTCAGAGGCAGTTAGTATGCATTTACAGAATTTAGGAGCTTTAATAACATAGCTGCCAGTAGCAGTAGTTTTCTCATGGACAGATGGATCTAAAAACATTTTTTTCTGACCCAGTCTTAATCACTCTGTCACGAGTTGCTGAGAATTCCTGCAAACTGTTGAAACATGCAGCAGCATGGCAGGTTTGAAACAAGCTTTTATGTTGGAATAAGATGAAGAAACAAGTCAAACAGAGAATCCTGTGATCCTCTCTGAACCAAGATTTTATTTAAAAGTTAAATTGTTTGATTATGTTTTATCAACAGTTTGAAAGAGGCATTGATACCACTTTTTCAGACCAGGGACAGTTTTTTAATTTAGTTACACTCTTGAGGCCAAGTACAAATATAAATATCTAACAATGCCATCACCTTTTTTACATTTATTTAGGAAATTTGTTGTTGTGTGTTCTTCATTTCCCCTCTTCGTAAATATCACAGCATTGTTTTTAGTTTGCTCTTCTTCTATTACCCTCCTTTATGCTATAATACCACTAAAACACAGATATTACTCCAACTTTGCAAACCTGCTCAAATAAAGAGGAGCTAATATTGTGCTGTAAAGGGATTTAAAGCACAGTAATGGCAAACTTATGAGGAAAAGAACAAAGATTTGATATTGTCATAGACTTAAATAATGAAAAGTCTGTCTGATCCAGGCTATTTAATGTCACAATTTAATTCTTAATGTAAAAAAACAAATGTTTCAACAAGAAGAGGCTTCTTTTACTTCCTCCACAGGCCTTTGAATGGACTTGATGTCTTTTCATCTACGAATTATGAACAATTAACATTATCAATATTTAAAAAAGAAAGATTTATTTTTTAACAAATTGATTTATAAAAAATAATGATCGAGTTTTCTTGTAAAAGTATTAGTTCTGTTTTTTGAAGTGGTGTTGCTAGAGGCCCATGGCACTTTGAGTGCCAATAAAGTGAGCTTTGTCCCCGGGGGGAATTGTCCGGGGCAGACGGTATCCGGTACACAGCAGTATGTGGCAGCACAGAAGCCTCGTTATTAACCCACTTACAGGTTAAAACCTCTGTTGACTCGATAAAATGATACGGTAAGATTCTTTACAGGGTTAAACTTTTCCTCGACAAAGCTCCTGTGTTTAGAACTTAAGTATGTTTGGACTTGGGGGTTATGTATCCCTCCATCACCAGCTGGTCAGGTCATTAGAGGAAACAACAAACACTAACTTCACTAAAACTGAACTAAAAATGAGTGATTTTGACTCTAGTAACAATGACATGCCGTTAGTCACGGGATATCTTTATGAACCAGAGCAAACAGAGAAAGAGCTTTTGCAGATGGAGTCACAGGTAGAAATAGGGATGGAGGACAGAGGAGCAGGACAGATCACAGGTTACCTGGTGGAGCAGATGAGCTGTGAGCCCATGTCCATGATTTCAGAGGCCCAATGTTGTCAAGAGTGGGACTTTGTAACACAGTTTCTCTCAGACCTTTCATCAGCTCTTTAATTTCAGTAAACCTTCAGACTCGTGTCATGTGTCGTAGTCCTGATCGGTAAAGTGGTCACTGCAAACACAACGCTCTGTCACTGCAGAGAGGGGAGTCCTAATGTCCATACTTAGAACAACAAGACAGATTTGGCATTTTGTATCAGTTTGTGCTCCAGTGACCTCTACCTGACCTGCAGCAGCACTCTGACCTGATCTGATGAAGGGAGTTGGGGGCAAAAGGATACGCCGTCCTTCATCACATCATAAAATAGTTCCAAACACAGGGGCTTTGTTGAGGAAAAGTTAAACACTGTAAAGAATCTTACTGTAACATGTTGTCAAGCCAACATAGTTTTTGTGTAGTTTTCACCTGTAAGTGGGTTAATAAGGAGGCTTTTGGTGGCACCATGTCCTGTTATGTACCGGCTAATGTCCACCCCTGGATATCTCCCCCCAGAGACAAGGCTCACAAGTTCCTTTATTGGCACTCGTGTTTACTGGCATGATGGGCCTCTAGCAACCTCACTTCAAAAAACTCAAACTAACCCTTAGATCAGGCTTTCACTCTTGTGATAACATGAACAAGCTTTTCTAAAAGGTTTCATTAAGGTCAACTTAAACAAGACTTCATTTCTCACACTTGGATGTCCAGTATACAGTAAATCCCCGTCACACATGCAGATCAAGTCTTAAAATGAGCAGAATTATCAGGGTGAGCTTCATGTGTGAAGGCAAAGAGCTGGGTTTGGCATCTGTATCAGACTGAACCCTGAAATGTCTCTGCTGGTCCTGAAGTATCCTTACCCCCCTATCAACTAACAAACTGAAGGAGAGCAGTTTGCTGTGAGTAAAAAAGCAAGTCAGGAAACTGTCTGTGTAGATTTACCAGAGGAGGAATTCAGGTTTGCAAGTACAAAAAGGGTTAAAGCAACTTAACTGGTTTGAACTCTGTCCCCTCTGTATGTGTTCCAGGTCCTCCACCTGGTGGGCATGGCTCTGCTGGAGGAGCAGCAGCAGCTGGAGAACAGTTGTGGGGATGATGATGTTACCTTCAGCTACACCTGCAAGATCACACGTCAGTACATACAGTTTTAAATGACCCCATCAGGTGCACACGCTAAGCAGTATTGGTGTCAGTGTCATCCCTCATGCACATGTCAAAACATAGATAGCATAGCTGTGATCAAAGTGTGGCCTCTTACTCAGCTTTAAATGTACAACTGGTGATTTAAAGGTTGTTTTTCAGACCTTCTGAATGACCCAGGAGGTATAAGATAAGATTTTTATCTTTTTGTCCAGCTGTCTTCTCTGCAAGGAAATCTATTTTAACAGACCAGATTTGCTTGTTTAGGACACCACATAGTTCATTAGTTAATTAAAAAGTGATTCTGTATCAGTGTGTAAATCAGGCCCTCATTTATCACCTGGCGTAGAAACTTGCACAGATTTTGACACAGAAATCATCTGAGACCAGCTCTCAAGTGTGATTCATGAAAGCGTATTTGGCAAATCCCAGTGTACAGATGACCCCGTGTTGATTAATGTGGCGGCAAAAACAATCGTCATTTAAATAGAGGGTGTGCATATGACGTCACAGTCAGTGCAAGGGAACGAAAGGTCATTCACTGAGTGGCAACGAACGCAGACTTTTTTGCTGTAAGTATTCAATAATCACCATGGCAGTGCAGATCCTTAGCTGATGTTGAAACATTTGGAGTTGTAATACGAGGCCGTGGTGCTACAAAACCGATATCAAATCACCCAGCGTACAAGCATCCAGTTAGTGTTAAATATGAACCTCACTTCTCTCTCTGTCCTCTAGCTGTGATTTTTGTGCAGGTTTTTTTTTTTTTTTTTTTATAAAATCAAGCGTCAGTATCTTAAATGACAACACAATGAGGACATTAGATCATGTTTTCATGCTTGTAGCCGACATAAAACTCAGAGAAGACTTATGGCAACAGTTTGTTTGGCTATAAACATTTTTAAAAAGTGAAATCCTCAAATTCAACACAAATTGATGAAACAATTAACCTGTTATGATTTCCATTTGAGCATTTACTGATGCTATTTTTCATGAAATGAAAGATAGGTTGGCTTATTTAGTTCAGAAAATAAATCATTTATCAATCAGAGTTTGGGGAGTTATATTTGTGTCTGTTTTTTTCCAAACTGCAGAGTTTAATTCACTAAGAGAAAAGTTAAAGCTCCGCATGAATACAAACACGTGCTGTTTTCTTGCTGTCAGATGTGCATTGCATCAGTCTGAACTGTGTGTGACTGTTTTTAAAGGTCCAGGTGAAGCTCCTAGTACCTCAGGAAGTGTCCTGGCTCTGTTGGAGAGTTTGCAGAATGCTCCTCACCTGGAGGTTCACAAAGACATGATCACCTGGATCCTTAAGGTAACTTCTGCTATAACCATTCTATCACCTTGACATCGCAGGAAAATGAATGATACACTAATAATTTATCATTGATTTAATCCACTCTATATGGTAAATGTAAAGTTTTTGAGATGTTTACATGAGAATAACACAAATCAGTATTAATCAGAAAGAAACCTAAAAGCTTAAACTGCTAACATGTAAATGTCATCATGTCCATACGGTGATGTTAAAGTGGGCTTCAGACTGTGTAGGCAAAAGTCTGTTAAATGACTATCATCAAATAACATCACTGTTCCTGCCTTTTGTATTTACAGATGGTGACAAACATCAAAACAATGAGGGAACGGTCTTCATCCACCTCCACCATCACCATCAGCCAGGGACAGGGCCTTGAGGAGGTGCAGAATACATTCATTATCTATTTCAGTCAAATGAGCTTTTTTTTTTGTAGATGTATATATTTACACATGTGGGACATTTCAGTCCTTGGCGATTGCACCGCTACTGTCTTACTTGAGGCAGACTGTGGGGCAGTTTTTGACCTCGCTTTGTGCAAGACACCATACCACATAAACTCTAATGTATGTAACTGATAATAAATTACTTTCAGGCATAATTAAGTTTGGGGCTTTTTCCCTGCAGACGGTTCGAGACAAAGACAAGGCCGAAAGGAAGAGGAAAGCGGAGATGGCTCGGCTCAGGAGGGAGAAGATCATGGCTCAGATGTCTGAGATGCAGAAACACTTCATCAATGAGAATAAAGAACTTTTTCAGCAAAGTCTGGAGGAGCTGGAGGCCTCAACATCTGCTGCTGCAGAGAGCAGGTAAGCTGACCGCATTGGTCCTCATGTTTTCATCTCTAATCATACAACAGGTCCCAGGGTGAAATGGTGAAGGTTATCATCCTCACTCTTATCTCCTCCCAGACCTGTGTGTCAACAACAGAAACCAGACTGACATCATGTTTGTCACTAAATGCTCAAAATAACAGACAAAATTAATGTCTACATTTCTTAAAGCAGCTCCCTGATGCCTTTATAGGAAATCAGGGTCACAGTCCATTTGTATCACACAGTGATATGAATGGCCTCCATCAATTTACAAGTAAAACATTAGAAGGGGGGCCTGCGGGTGGGTCTGCAACTGCAATGGTTGAACAAGCAGGTGAGAATCCTAATTTCTGGATGGAGTGACCCAGGCCCTGACTAGGGGCTCAAAAAAAAGAGAAATGCTGTTTAGGTTAATTGTCACCCTCCTCCTCCAACCCCCCAGAAGGACATAGCCCCAGCTCTAACAGAAAAGGGGAAACACTTCATATCTGGTGGAGAAAAGCACATTTTAGGATAGAATTGTTTGTATTTTTAATCAGTTTCTGGAGGAATAGCAAAAAAAAAAAACTAGAAAAATTGCGATAAATTTGTTAAGTCACTTGCTGTTGTAACGTTATTGATAAAACACTTTGAGATTTGTTTCAAATGTAAAGTGCGTCAAATAAAATCAATTTATTATTAAAATAAGGCAACTTTCACCACAACTTTTTGAAAAACTTTCAGCAAAATCCCTTTTTTTTGCTGCAATAATCACAAAAGTTCCCATGAAATCCTGGAGGGGCTGATCTGTAAGTCTGTGTGTGTTTGTTCAGCTCTAAAATGACAGAATGATCAGATGTTCTGCCCCACTTTTCCCAGTCCTCCCAGTTTGGAGCAGACCTGTCTCTCCCAGGTTTGTGTTGGTCCCAGGAGGGTGAGTGGAGCTGAGCGACGTCAGCTGGTTACCTGCATATTGTGTCAAGAGGAGCAGGATGTCAGAAGTCACGGTAAAGCCATGGTTCTGGCAGCGTTTGTCCAGAGGTCCACAGTTCTGTCCAAAAACCGCCAACGCAGCTTACCTGATCCAGGTGAGCGGGGCTCTTCTTGACATTGTCAGAACCATTTACTATGAGAAAATGCACAGAATGATGGAAGTGAAAATGTGTTTTCAGAGAGCCACAACCCCCTCTTCATGCACCCTGACCTGTCTCTGGGGATCCATACTGCGAGCTGTGGACACATCATGCACGCCACCTGCTGGCAGAGGTGAGACTCCACAGCTGATGGCACAATGGCCTGAATTATAAAGGAAGTTGACAGGACTGGTGGGCTTATGGAGCTAAATCCAGACCAACCTTTCAAAAGTTACACAGTTTAATGATATTTAGGATCATTTCAACTGCAGCTTATCTATAAAAAAACATTTCTTCAGAATCAGAAATACTTTATTAATCCTCAAGGGGAATTTTATATTATTTCAGTTGTTCTTTTTGTTGCGACATGCAGAATCTTTATCAACTTTCTTATGAAGAAAAACTAAGAATAGAATAGAATAGAACTTTATTTGTCATTGCAACAAGTACAACGAAATTGCAAAAGCCCTTCAGGCAGTGCAAAACAGTGTGAGAGAAATACGATAAAGTACGGTGCAAAATAAAAATAACATAAAATAGTAAGATAAAAATATAATAAAATAATAAAGGTAAGGTGCAAAATAGAATAACAAAGTATGATACAGTAAGTAATGAGAATAAGGTGCAAGAGGGAATGATACAGGTAAAATAGCTGCCAAAATAGCTGCCATGTTCTGGTGCAGTAAATGACATTAGGTAATTATTTTTTGTAATTATTGTGACATGAGGTAGTGATATTAGCCTTTGTTCAGGACCCTTACTGCTGTTGGGTAGAAACTATCTCTGAGCCGGTTTGTCTAATTTACCAGTAAGTAAATTAAGTAGAAGTGAGACTATATATAAGGCCAAGGAACTCACACTATTATCATTAACAATATTTACAGTATGAATGTATTCTTACCTGTGTGCCTGAACCTGCAGGTTGCCCCTTTAAAGAGGACGCTATAGCAATTCATGCCTAGATGCTGTGCTGCGTCCATGGTCTTGTGTGAAATTGGGACATATTGTTTCTTTAGGCATGGGTGTTGAACTTAGTAATTTGTCATATTTTCCAGTGATTATATAGTAATAATTACAAGGAGTTGTCTAGAATTGTTTGTAGAAAGTATCTTTGTCCTTAGCATCACTTTATTTACAGGTATCAAGAGAATATTGTGTAGAGAAAGTGAACAGTCCTCTTGGTCTGGAGTTAGCTCCATATGGGCTCCATAACAGCCACAATATCTATGGTACCAAAGCAGCTGAAACCTTTTAGCTTCATGCTGAGCATCCTCTGCCTTTTTTAACACTAGACCAAAAAACATCTGTATTTTCTTCATAGCTGGAAATTTGCCTCAGGCTTCACAATTACAAATAGTAGCATGGAAAACATTCATGCGCTGAATAAACAAACAGAGCACCTAAATTTATGCACTAAAACAGTAACAGAGCATTCTTTGTAAGGTTTCTGCAGTTTGAAAGTGGAAAAAGATGGTTTTTAATCATTCTGACTAACAAAAAGCATGCAGATTGTAGTTCTTGGGCACAGGCACCCTTTTAACTCGTCCCATATCTGTTTTCAGGTACTTTGAGGCGGTGCAGTTGAAGGAGCAGAGACGTCAGCAGCGTCTGCGAGGTCACACTAGCTACGACGTGGCGAACGGAGAGTTCCTGTGTCCACTGTGCGAGTGTCTGAGCAACACCGTGATCCCCCTGCTGCCACACACACACTCACCTAACCCCAGGTACTCAAACGGTCTTTTACACTCAAACAAAACAGTGCACTAATCCACAGGTGTGTGCACACAGTTGACAAGAAATAATAAGCATACATTACCATACCACATCATGTGGTCACAAGCTTGCAAAAACACATTCACAAACTGGTGCTGTACACATTTGGCTGACTGTAAGCATATACACACTTAAGCAGGGTATACAACTCAAGATTATCGGGCTGTTTTTGTCCTGACTTTCCCCCTTCCCGACCAAGGATGGCAAACTCCAGATTATCTTATGTCTTCTAAGATTCTCCTGTGGTCTGAGATGTGTTAAGAGTGAATTTGTCCCGATAATCGGCTCTGAAATGGGTCGGGCCGACAATTGTAAATATTAAACTTCATATGTGTGGGGAAAGCTGACAACTCCTGATTCATGACTCTGTGATTTCTAATGTGGAATGTAGCTAATCAGGAAGCTGACTGAGGAACAAGGAAGCAGGTGTGAATAAAAACGAGCATGGCTGACCTGAAACATAAACATAAAGTTCAGTGAACCTCAGAAATGGAGGACCAGCTCACGTGTTCACGCTGTCCCCGGGATTTTTCAACAGTCTTTTTTTTTTTTTTAGTTGACCATTTTTCCATCAAAAATAGTCTTAGAGCACCATCATTCCCTCTTCTCGTATGTCCTCTTCCATGTTGCGTGTTGTGTTTTCAGGTTGTTGCTATGTTTCTTCTTCTTCGTTTTTGTTAGATCATGTTTGATCAGATTTCTGGCTTGGAGGACTAGATTCTAGATCAGTGGTGGGACAGAACGTTATGCGTGTGGTGTGCTGAGTTGAGATTGTCGGAGCACACCACACAGAACGATCAAAACTGTTCAGTGCCTGATTTTTTTTTGTCTTCAAGTGTGGGGTCTCTAACAGATGAAATATCTCTTCAGATTCAGAAAATCCTTTTGTGTGCACCCCGCTTTACTCACAGTTAACAAACACCTGGTCACAGGTACACACAAACCAGAACACAGGTTCAAACACAAACATTATAACGTGTACAGGAAAGGTAAATCAACTACCTCTCTCTCTCTGTCTTCTCAGTGTGGACCATCCCGGTCTCGAAGCGTGGCTTAAAACAACCAGTCAGCAGGTGGCAGCACTACACTCCTCTCACAGGAAGCAGTCTGGTGGTCAGTCATTTGTCAGTCTTTTAGAGAGTGAAGATGTGTAATGTGCTCTAGATGTGTTTACATTTTCAAATATCAGTGCTTAAAATGTTTTTTGTTGTCTGAAGAGTAGCCTCTAAACTTTTTGATGGTACAAACCTTCATGTGTTTCAGACGTGGCAGAGGAAGCAGAGCCTGTTGCTCCTGAAGGATTCAGAGTCGACTTCACTCCACAGTAAGTAACAGGCTGTGTGGTGGGTTCTTTGTTTTCACTTTACGTTTTGAGTTTAAGATGCTGTCCACGAGATCTCCTTTGGCAACACTATGCTGAAAGGCTTTATCTGCAGCTGTGATTTGGGACCTCACTCTAACCCTCCCTAGATATGCTGACACTAGAGCACTTTGCAGAGTACATTTCAACAATCTCCTTCTAATGAAGCTTCACATAATCAGGCTTTTTTACATCCATAGTCATTTACCATCAGTACTCACATCATTTCACTGTGCCAGAGAGCAAAAACAACCATCAAATAAGGCTCATTATTACCACCTGATGTGTTAAAGTTTGAATTAGAGGAACTTTTTTTATGACACAAAAACTATATTGAAATAAATGAGTTTATTTAATGATGCAAACAAAGCTGTGTGCTTTGTCTCCCCGTCCAATAGTTTAGCTTATTTCTGTCTCTGGTCATGAAAACAAAAGTAAACGGTAGCTCAACTAACAGCCAGTACCTCTAGATTAACATCTATTAAAGGACAAAAAAGTCTGAAAAGTTATATTTTTTGTTGTTTAATGAATTTCACCACAGAACACACACAGGTAAAATGTTTAACATCCATGTATCCAAAAAATGTAAATTTACTGAGTTTGATTTGCTCTATTGTTGCAGAAATGTAACAAAAGCAGTGCTATTTATAATATTGCTATGGCTAATGCCTTTAATATACGCTGTGGTAGTCTGCCATTTTGACCCCTGACCCATTAGCAGTTTGCATTGTGGGTAACAGCAGGTGAGGTTAACTGGAATGATGTAAACTGCTTATTTTTCCTGATGTAGTATTACATCCGGGTATTTTTGGCATACTGCAGATTTCTCAAAAGTTGGCATACTTCATACTCTACATTTTGGCAAAGTCAGTAGGAACTGCTGGTGCAGTTTTGAAAGCAGCCATTGTCTTTCGAGGCAGGCTTGCCCACTGATTATAGCAGCTAGCAAAAGGGTGCTGCAGTAGGTAAGCTCATACTAGAGATGGTGTTGCTTGACTGCAGACTCTGTGTTTGGTTCACATGATTATGAAACAAAAACACTAGACCTTCAGGTGTGAGTCAAAAGTTCAGGTTTATCACGTGAAACTGGACTGAGCTTAATTCAGTCTGCTTTATTCTAATTTAAGTCTCAACAGTCCAGATGACGTCAGCTTCGATGTCCTTGTCTCCCTCAGAAACCCCTTCTCCAACAGCATTAATGAGATGATCACCACGTTCAGCATGTCTACCTACAAAGTTGGTCTTAAGGTGAACCCAAATGAGCTGGACCAGAGAGTCCCCGTACTGGTCTGGTCCACATGTGCCTACACCATCCAGAGTATAGGTAAATACAAGAACACACAGCAGGGAGATTAATACAGAATTAAAAACACTCCTGAGAGATACGCACACACACTGAAGTCACACACACACTTCAGAGATCAGTTGTACTGATGCTTTATTTTTGTGCAGAGCGCCTCCTGATGGACGAGGAGAAGCCGTTGTTTGGAAGTTTACCTTGCAGACAGGTAAAACTATCAGTGTATGCATGTTTGTTAAAGATGAAGTGTTTGTTAAATCAGACAGGAGTGGCAGAGGCAGAATAAAGTCACTGATACCTCCTAGAGCAGGGGTGTCAAACTGATCCAGTAAAGGGCCACTGTGGCTGCAGGTTTTCATTCCAACCAAGCAAGAACACACCTGATCCAACAAATCAACTGTGTTAAGACAATCCAGTTGATTGAATAATTTGCATCAGTTGTGTTCTTGCTTGGTTGGAATGAAAACCTGCAGCCACAGTGGCCCTTTACTGGATCAGTTTGACACCTGTGTCCTAGAGGCTTACACAGTTCTGAATGCTGCTGGTAATTGATCGATGAAGTCATTTAAAGGGATATGTCAACATTTTTTGCTTTCATGTCTTGCCTCGCTCCCAAGTCCATGAGAAGCAGATAGACTCCAGTCTTTCGACTGTGAATGCAGCAACAAGGAAGAGACGGGCAGAGCTCGCCCACACTAATTAGCTTAGCTCAAACACTGGGAGTCAGTGGATAGTGTTAGCCTGCCTCTGTCTACAGTCATCAGATAAACTCTTTGAAAGGTTCAGCCCATCCCCATTCATTTTCTGTGGGTTCTTTCCAAGAAGGACTACTGAAATATATTGAACGGTCCCTCTGGCGTGTCAGGTTAGTACAGATAGCACTGAAAGCATTTCTCAATAGACAGGATATTTTTGCTCCACTTCTAACATGTTTTGGTGAGAGTTTACTGTGTGAACTGGCTCACAATTTGTACTTTTAACAGTGGCAGTAGCACCTGCCTTCTACAAGGCCCCAAAGCATGTGAATGACAACAATCATCCAGTCACTCTCTGGATCTGTTTTCAAAAGGTTCTGCTTGCCCCAATCACTTTTTATGGGCTCTTTCCCAAATGAATGAGTGAAATATATACAGAATAGTGTACTGGATATTGAGGTGTCTCTCTAGTGTTGAATCCTGAGTGTGTCTGATCAGTGACACCACAGGTTTTCTTTGCTCTTGTACATGCTAACAGCATCAACATGTTTTTGTTCTTTCCTGTGTTTCTTCAGGACGACTGCCTGAGCTCTCTCGCCAGGTTCAGTGCAGCGTGTTGGACTGCAGCTCCACTGACAACAGTTCACTCACACTTTATCAGACTGTTCTCAGGTATGCACACGTAAACACACATTTACATACACGACACAAGTAAACACCTCAAACTGTGCACACACACACTAGTTACATACAGATATTCAAATTTAACTCGTGTGTGATAAACGTGTGTGCTCTGTGTTCAGCCGTGGTTCCTGACTCTCAGGTGGAAAACACTCCATGCATCCTCGACATTGACATGTTTCACCTGCTGGTAAGTTCAAGTTCATATCCACCTTACAAATACATTTAATAATATTTTATTCTGCTTGAATCTTTTTTTTTCACTGACTGGAGTTTGTGTATCCTTTCACTTAATGTCCGATCTGTGTTCTGTTTGATTGAAATGTTTCCAGTTTAAGATGCACTCAGTCCAAATCTTAGCTGTAACCATTCAAATGGTCATTTTAAGTGATCAGTTTAGTTTAACCTAATTGATTTCCTTTTGATTTGAGACTTCAAAAACTGTAAATACATTTAATTTAAATCCAGTGAGCTGTCAGCATTTACACAATCCATTTTCTGTCCTTGTAAATCACTATTTTTTTTTTATTCTTAATTTATTTTATTTGTAAAGGGACCATATAATGATATTAAACATACATGTTTCCATTTGATTCATTCTACCAGAGTTAGCTTTAAGTTAATTTACATCTTCAGTCCCTTGAAGGGTTACAATTCAAACAAAAACATCATAACAACCACCAGACTTTATAATCTAAAACATGGTGGCACAAAAAGGTACATCACAGGCAAACAAACACAGCTTACATGAAGTTAAAGTAGTGACAAAAGCAGAATTTGGTGATAACAAATCTGAGCATCTTTCACTTTTTTTTTTAAAAACTGTTGATTAAATTGCCGTAAAAAGGGAGAACTTGCTAGATTTTGGTGGTGATCAGGATGTGGTTACAGGAATTTCTCTAAGGATTTCTTAAAAGTGCTAGAATGTGCAGTTTTTCCACATCTTTTTTTTTGCAACAATTTGCCTGACTATGTTGGAAATGCCTTGCCAAAAGGGTAATACTTTTATGTAATAAAAAAATAAGAAAAAAGCATCAATAATTGGCCAAATGAAAGTCATAATAATCTAATATTTAATCTTTTTGAATATAAACCAGACTTTGCTTTGTTTTAGGTTGGCTACAAGCATGAAAACATAATCTGTTGAGTTCAGTGCCTCATTATTCAAAATATAGATGTTTTATTTTATAAATTATAAGCTATAATTTAAAGCCCCACTATGTAAGATTCAGGTTTGTCTGCTTTCGAGGGGCCTCTCTGGTCGTTGGGTGTAATTGCACTGTCGTAACACAGCGCCTCACAGCAACGTGCATTTGTTGACATGCAGAGCTGGGAGAAGCGAGTCAACAGGACGTCCAAAGACAGAAGAAATAGTGAAATAGTGAATGACCAAGCGTCCACGGCGCCATGAGTATTGCCAGCAATCTGAGAAACTCGCCGGCAAATAACCGCTGGTAGCATTTAGTGACAAAACAACGTCCGCCAAGTTACACAAAGCATGCAATGCTACGGAGCAACCACCGACTGAAACCAAGTGTTGAACGGGGGAAAACCTGACGAAAACATAACTTACCTCTCCAGCAGTAACTTTGCGAGCTCGGCGTCTGTCTTGCAATTCTCCATCTCCCGACGCTCTCGCCACCGAGCAAAGCGGGCTCCAATGTTAATTCTAGTTTTGTTCCTTGCGTTGTCCGATAGTCTCGTTTTGGCCCTTGAATCTGGAGAAAGAGTCCTCCTCACACGCTTTGCGGATGCCATGGCTGCTACTACTACATGCGAAACACCGGCTTCTTTAGCTGGAAGCCAAATCTCGCGTAGTGCCGTAAAGCAGTTTGCACTTCTCCCAGCCGCTCACGATATGTGTCCCCATCACGGGAGCAAAAGTTACATAGCCCCTAAACAGAGCAGGGAAGCGCTGTGGGGGGAAGGGAGGGGGGCCATTCTCTCTGTTACAGCGCCGAGCTCCACTGAACAGACTTTGGAGAGAGTATTTGAAGGCTCAAAAGATCTGCAGTGCTGCTTTAATGTCTCAGTTTTTATTTTAAGTAAAAACCAGTGAACATTATCAAAATTAATATCAAAAAACTCAAAACTTTCAGTTTCATTGACTCATTTGACTGCTTACCTTCCACCTGGTAGCTGTTGTCAGTCTAATTTTTCTCTGCAGTAGCCAACACACCACTCTGCCTCATCGACTGTGACACGTGCATACCTTCTGAAGCCTCATGGATGGTCCTGTAACCTCGAAACACTGATCACTGAGGTTGAAACTGAAGTCCTGGAGAAGCAGTGCCAGCTGTGGACACAGGCCCTTAATCCAGCTTAAATCCATATCAAGTCTATTGAAATGTATTTCTGTCTTTGCAGGTGTACAGTGTGCTGTCATACAACTCTGTTAACAGTCTGGACCAATCAGGACGAAGCGGGGAAGACTCTGCCCACCTTCATCTTCTTTACCTGATAACTGTGGCTCACCTGGTGCAAATCCTGCTCACCTCCACTACAGGTGAGTCACTCACAAACAGATAATATCCATATATACTTATATTAAGTATATGCGTCCATAAACTGTATAAATATACATCTTTTCTTTTTAACCCATTTGAGCATTGCAGCGTTGGGCTATCAAGAAGGCAATTACAAACAAAGTGTAATACAAACACTGAGAATGGTATTTTGTCTCATAGCAGTCACAAGCTGAAAACCTGGAAAACACGTTGACACCTCCACACAAATGTCCAGGAAGGTGCAGGATTAAGTTGAATTACTCCTGAAGTCCTGGTCCTTTTGCCCATAGTGTTTGTCTCTGTTAGACCCTTCATCACAGCCTCTACTGTGCTTATCGTTTTAGTGAAGTTCCTCTTGTGTATCGTAAAGATGCTCAGGATAACTTGTTTTTTTGCAGACGGGGCAGAGGAGAGAAACAGAAATTCAGCTTTTCCCAAGAAGTGTTGAAGTTCTTACCAATAGATAGCTGACTTCTACACATCCCTACAATGTTGAGGCCATAAATGTTTTACAGACTAAAATGTGAAAAAATTGACTCAGAAAAATCACCTCACAAACTTTTCTCTAAACTATTAATGATGAATTTGAGGATTTTTTTAAGTTTAATTGACTGTTTTGGAAAATCCTAATTAGTTATAGCTGTTATTACTTTTAACTAGAGATGCAACAATTCTCATTAAAATATTGAAGCGTATAGAACGATGACCAAGACTCAACACGCACGTGAACTTATGGGTTTTAAGACCAAACAGTTTTCAGGTATTGTTGCCCTGTCTCTCTGTACTGCTTCTGCTACCATTTGTGCCTGTCAGTCAACGCTCAGGGGTGAGGAAAACCCCTGCCGTAGAAAATAGCAAAGTAAAGCCAATACATCACACTACTGCTCTGAGAACAGAGGCAGCAGCATGCAGTTACACTTTAATATGAAAGGCCCTTACTCTTCTAATCTGTGACTGGAGAGAGTTCAGCATTTGCCAAACCTGAAAATCAAAAATGTCTGAGATGATCAATAGCCTGGTAGCAAAGTCTTGTAAAACTGCATCATCTAATCAAACAACTGATATAAAGTCCATCAGGTTTTGCAAGGGGAACATAAACTCCAAGCACACCAGCATTGTGCATCAAATTAAGCATAACATCCAGCCTTTGTTGAAAGTCCTGTTGGCTAAAATATCAGAATCCATCTCAAGTCGTTGCTTAAGTCGGCTGAAGAACCACTTGACACAAACTTAACAAGCCTTAATTAGCTTTAATGAGCTGAAGGCAACAGTTATACAGTAATATGATGCATTCCAAGATAAATTGCCTATTAGATGAATTAAAAAACTTAATTTTGATGTGTTCAGATTTAATTTCAAGGAAAATAAATGTCAAAAATCTGAAGTAAGTACAGCTGTTTGGTGGTTGAGTTTCATGATTTGGCTTTTACATCAGTCGAAATAGAGATATCAGATGTTAGCTAATGGTAAAAAGCACCTGAAAGTGTTTTTTTTATTTTATTTTACATAATAAACTGCATGAAATATGTTTTTTCGCTATGACAAATGAAGAAATTGTTGAAGGAGCAACAGAAGAGCTTTTTTTTTGTCCTGAATAAACTTGCTTTTCTTTTACCTCCATCTTGTCAGAATGGGCAAGTATTTTTTATTTAAAAGCACCCAAATTGGCCAAGTTTGTCTCAACCGAACCAAACTGCTAACGATGACCCCAAAAAAATTGAGATGCGTACAATCTCTGGGCCAAGTGGATTGTTGTATTACTACTTTTAACAGTATCTGCAAATCATGTTTGACGCTCTCTTATGCACAGGTCAGAGGTCATTTGTAACTAAATTGAACCAAAAGAACAAACAAAAAACATTTTGGTGTGAAGGTTTTCAAAATAATGCAGTTACATGCATTTCTCATGCAAACCATGTAGTCGTAAATTGACCAGTAGGTTGATTGTTGCTGTGGTATTTTAAGTATTTTTAAACATAATTTTCAATTATATCTTAATGACATGAGGCACATCAAACCAAAGCAATGGGGGGAAAAGAAAAGAAAGAAAAATAAAAGCAAGAAGAGAAAAATTAACAACACAAAATAACACTTAACATTCGAACATGGGGAGTCTCTTAACTAATAAAACAGGAATAAATCTTTTCAAACAGGTGTCTGTAAATAAGTATGAATTTAAACAAAAAAGGGGCGTTTAGGGAGGATATAGATTTCCCATCTTTCCCACAATTCTTGAAATTTGTTCTTCTGATGCCACAATAAAAATTGTGATTTGTTTCCTTATATATATTTCAGAAATTATGTTGTAGCAGTCGTCTATAGTTTGGCTGGCTTAAGCCACATTTTTGTAATTGCTTTAATCAGACTCAATATTGCGCTGTTTTTGCTTTTGACCTTTTTATACCTGAATTTATTTTTCTGATGCTTTGACAGCATCAACAAACATTCATACTTTAACACGGATGTTTGTGTGTTCATGTGAACTCTTGGAGGGGGTCTCACGTGTGGTTTGTGTCTGCAGAGGAGGTGTGTATGGATCATGACGGAGGAGCATCAGAGGAGGAGGAGCTCACCTGTAAACTTTACAACACACTCAGAAAACACCTGGGCAGGTGAGCACTCACACAAATCTCATTCCTGTGATTCATGAACATTTATACTCATTTATTTATTTTGAGGTTTCACAACATGTATGACGGTTTGTTTCATTAAAGTCTTTGTGTGTGTGTCAGTGTGTTGCCTGAACTCACCTCTGGGTGGCAGCTGCTCCGTTGTGTTAAAGCAGGCATGCTGCCGTTCCTCCGAGCTGCTTCCCTCTTCTTCCACTACCTGAACTCCACAGCGCCACCTGCCGACCTGCTGGGTAACTACACACAATTACAGCCCAACACACTGTTAAACTGAATATGCACATTTGAACACCATGAAGCATTGGTCATATGGAGCTAAATCCAGGTATAAAGTGTTGTAATGTGAAAATTAAAAAAAAGATTGAAAAAACAAATTTGAAACTGAATTTCAATGTTTGTTCTTGAATTAAAAGTAATAAATAAAAACTTTTGCAGATTCAAATCTTATCTTTTTGAGTTAAGTGTTCACATTTCCTGAAGGCAACGTCATTGGAGGATGCTTTGCTCTGCTGTCACTCACAATCCCACACCCTACTCAGTCGATGCCATGCCCCCCACGCCAGAACACGGCCAAAAGTTTGAAACTGAAAAAGAAAAAAACCTAAAAGGGAAAAATAAACATCTGAAGGTGAAAAAAGACTTCTGAAAGCAAAAAGATAAGATTTGAATCAGAAAATACTGATCCTGCAACTGAAAAAATGACACATCACGTGTTAAAATATATTTCAGAGTTAAAAACGAAAATAAAATATTTTATTAAAACAATTACAGAGCCGAATCAAAAGTATATATCAAACTGAAAAAATATACTTATTTTTTATTCAATTTTGTGGTTTTACTTAAAAAAACATCAAGAACAAACTTTTGAAATTTAAGTTTCAAATTTTATTTTTTCAATCGATTATATTTTCCGATCACAACACTTTTGACCTGGATTCAGCTCCATGTGATCACTCTCACAACAAACTAACACAAAGAAAAGAAGACCTACTGCTCATAAGGCCTCAACAAAAAGACACAACAACACACAAAAGCTGAGCAGAGAAGCTGCATACGACATTTTTCTTTTCTTTTTATTCAGCTTCTATCAGATCTGTGCTTGATAGACTCCCAAGACTCGATGTAAACGATCAAATATTCTCGGACATCAGACCTTTAATAGAAGATTTAAGTCCTTTTCTTTAAACTTAAGTGTTGACTTTAACAATTTTATCAAACAGTGAATCTTGTCACAGAGTCTAATCATTCGATGCTGCAGTTTCTTTGTTTTTGTCACACACTGGGAAATTAAATAGATAATTTCTGTGTTTTATTTAAAATAAATTTACAGTTTATTGATGTGTTTGATGGGTGTGGGGACTAGAGAATATTTGCATCTGTCAAAGGGACCACAGCAGGAAAAGTTTAAGAACATCTTTATCTTTATTATTACTATTAAAAGAACTAATGATTCAGAGTTAAAGAGAAAGGGGGCAAACTGAGAAGTTGAAAGTGATCTTTGTCATCAGTGTCACTGCTGAATCAGATTATTGTCCATACTCATGTCCTGCTTAACACTTTTTTGTCCGTCCACATCAGATCAGCCTCTAAGCTTCAGCAGTGAATGTGGTCTGACCGCCAGTCAGCCGCTCATTCGCTGAGGCTAAGCAACAGCACCTCTAATCTCTAGAGATCTGGACCAGTTTCAAAAGAAAATCAAATCCATTAAGTGATTATACACTTTCTCTGTGTGTGTGCGTGCTTCTCTTACAGTTGCGGGTCCTTGTCAGTGGGAGGCGCTGTGCAGCTACCTCAGTCTGCCCTCCAACTTGCTGCAGATCTACCAGAGCCATCACACTCTGCTGGAGACTCTCATACAAAGGTAACACACATCCAAACACGTGGTGGAGTCAGCCTGTGTTTTTCTTCAATATGAAGGGCCAGTGCTCTTCTAATCTGTGGTTAGTTCAGACAAACCTGAAAATGAATAGTGTCTGAACTGATAATTATAGTTGAAGCCAAGTCTTGTATCACTGCATCATCTCATTAAACCACTGATGCAAAGGAGTCCATCAGGTTTTGCAGGGGGAACATGAACTCTGAGCGCATCAGCATTGTGCATCAAACTAAGCATAACATACTGTACCTTATCACCACGGCTTTGGAAAAACAAGTCTGGTAACTCTGCTGCAAGACTCCTTACATGCTGGCTTCTGCAAAAGAGTAGAAACTCATCCTCAGCTCCACACAGCCATCAGAAGCTTCTGACTTTTTGGGGTTTTGAGCAGGAGGTGTCAGAAAAGATACCTCCCTTAAAAGAAGCTTCAGTCTCTGTGAAATCAGGCCCGATGCACTGCTCCTACATCTCCCATGATTCAGCTGAGATGAGCTGAGGTGACTGAGGAGGGCTTTTTGTCGTAAGAAGAGTCATTTTGTCGCAGTGTGTCTGTTGAATGTCCCACAGAAATGAATGAATGAATCACCTCCAGGGATGTATGTCAAATAGTTTGAATATTCAGAAACAGAGAAAATGGTTCACAGACACATTTAGTAACAAAAATTGACAACATAATGAGTGTTTAAGAAGTGAAAGAGCGATGTAGATGTAAACACAGACTTTTTTCAGATTTCTCTAGCTTATACTTATTCTTATGTTATGTTATTTCTTTGTGTTCTTTGCTGCCACAGAGGATGCTGAACTATGTTTCACTGTACAAACTCTGGTGCCTAATGAGTGTTTATATAGTGACAATAAAGAGCTATTCTATTTTATTAGGGATTATTAATCAATGAAAATAAAACACATGAATAAACTCCT
Organism: Cetoscarus ocellatus; assembly: GCA_037902135.1. Classification (NCBI taxonomy): domain Eukaryota; kingdom Metazoa; phylum Chordata; class Actinopteri; order Labriformes; family Labridae; genus Cetoscarus; species Cetoscarus ocellatus. Next base: position 1,422,829 of record JBAMNC010000053.1, on the reverse strand, counting down.
GAACTCAACAATACAATAGTATAGAAAGACTCACACACCTTTGGACCTTTAAGAACATATTCAAGAATACAATAAGAAGAATTCAGTACTGAAATTAGGACAAAAGAAAACAACATCCCTCTGCAAGTTCAAGGATAAAGTTTAATCATTATCACAGTTCATAACATTAAAGGCTAAGATACTGAGATCCACTTTGGAACCGTTTCCAAGTTATCAAAATATGAGGAATCAATGAGGGACGTATGTTTTGTTTCCATGTCCACACCATGCATCCCTATGAACTCTGTAAATGACTCAGTTAGTGTTTTAAGAGTTCTGGTTTGTGAGATCAGTCACGTGGACCTAAAAATTGTGCAGCACCTCCTTCGTGATTAACAAAACACAGCGGTGCACCTGCTCCTTAAGACTCTCCCAGAGGGTTTAAAAACCTCTCCCGCTCTGCGCCTCAGAGTGATTTGGCACTTTTGGCAAACATTAAATTATTGTTTCAGTTTTCTGAGGGCTGCAAGACTCAGTGTATGTGTGTGTGTGTATGTGTGTGTGTGTGCATGCACTACAGGTGGTGTTGTCATCCTGGGGTGAGACAGACGCTGCAGGGGAGTGGAGTCCTCATCAGGTTCCCCAGAGTGTCGAACCGGCTGATTGAATTGCCGGAGGATTACAGCGTCCTGATCAACCAGGCATCCAGCTTCACGTCAGTACCACACGGAGCACCCCGCAGACACATTTAGGACCTCAATCTGATAGTTTCAAACAGACTCAGTTTTAGATTCTTAACAGCAGGTCAAGAAGATGGTCTCCTGCAGGGAGGGACACATGTTAGACAGCTCTGCAGAATGCAAGTTTTATCAAGCTGTTTTTAATCTTGTGAGATTTCTCTGTCAAACTAATAATATATGAAACTGTATTGAAGGATAGTAAAATACTTCCTGCATGAGAGGCCGTTCATTCAAGCCTGAGCACAGAAGGGATTTCAGTGTGAGGACCTGTTTGTAATTCCTCAGGCTCTTAAAATGTTGACTGTCCACTTAAGAATTGATGAAGAATCTGACCAATAAGCAGAACCTATAATGGCATTGGTATCAATTAAATCTGATCAATTCACATCCCAATCTGACAGACATATTCTAAAACCAACAGGAAGCCAGCTTGTCTTAATTTTTGTTGCACAGTTCATTTTAGATATTTTAAATGGTCCTTAAGGCATCAGGAGATTGACTTTGGTGGAGAGTAAGAACATTTTCATGAAAATAATTAAAAGGTTTGTACTCATCTCAAAGGGCATGACTGTGATCTGCTTTAACATGTTCCTGTACCAGGCTGATAACAAAGTGCTGCATGATAACTGTGCTTAAAATACAAGAGAGGAGTTTTCTGTGCTCAGGCACAACGCACTATGAAAATATCAACACGTGAACATACTCACCATCTCTACAGCAGATCATCACAGGACCTCATGTCCATATGTATGTAAAGGTATTTATTATGGAGGTATGATCAATAACAGCCATGTGAGCGTACCTTGTGTCCTGAGTCGTTGTGACTGTTTCACTGTTTTTTTTACCTGGCTGCATGTTTCCCTGAGGAGACAATAAAGTCTAAGTTGGGTTTAGTTTTAGCGTGAGAGCTTTATCGTTCCAAAATGAGGGCACAGAATATGGCCCTCAGACTGAAAATTTTTTGAAATCCGAGTGCTTACTGGGGTGTGTTTGGTGTTTAGGTGTCCCCGGTCAGGAGGAGACAAGTCTCGAGCGCCCACGCTCTGTCTGGTCTGTGGCTCCATGCTGTGCTCTCAGAGCTACTGCTGTCAGACGGAGGTGGACGGGGAGGACGTTGGAGCCTGCACCGCTCACACCTTCACCTGTGGAGCCGGCGTCGGCCTCTTCCTCAGGTAGCACGCGCCTCTGTTTCTCATGGAGCTCTGATTGAAATATTTCAACATCAGTTCACATGGTGGAGATGACATGGGCTTTGGCTTTAATGTTTCCCTCTGGTTTATTTAATCCATCACAGAGGTCTTCATTCAAAGTCTGAGTCTGACACTTGGTATGCGTTTACTTTGAAAATAAAATGTTGACCAGCTTTGATTAGGACTGATATTAAATGACACACTTGTTTCCTTCATGTCTGTGTAGTACTCGCAGATTCTTTGGGGATTTGGGAAAAGTTTTCCATTATTTTTCTTTCATTTTATAAACTCAAAAGCTTATTTCTTAGCACTGGTCTTAAACAGCTAAATAATTGTGGCACAGTGAAAAACAGCGACTTGTTTCCTATGATCGTCAGCCTCAGCAGCCCAGTGTTCTAAGATGTCCTTTGCTAATGGCTGACACTCTGAATGTGTGTGTGTGTTTCCAGGGTCAGAGAGAGTCAGGTGTTGTTCGTCGCAGGTAAAACTAAGGGCTGTTTCTATCCTCCACCTTACCTGGACGACTACGGAGAGACGGACCAGGGCCTGAAGTAGGTGTTCACACGCATGCTCAAAATATGCACCTTTTTATTATTTTTTCATTATTTTTATTATTATTATTATTATAATAATCTCCCATATCATCAGAAACATCCAAAATACAGAGAAATGACAAATACAGGGATTAAAGGTGTTGTTTTCATGTTTATGTTTGTTATGATATTTTTGGTCTTAAAATCTAAAAGCTGATTTATTGAAGGTTAAGAGTTTCACATTCATAGTGCAGCTGGAGTACTAGGTATCACTTTCTTTCAAGCTCCTGTTTATATGTATAACCAACATATAATAACCCCGTTTATGAGATATTAGATATGTTATGCTTTGTTTATAATGCTGTATAACTGAAGTTAAAAGAATTTGTGATCATATATGATGCTATATAGTAATAATCATTAGTCATTATAATGAAAGTGTTTATAGTAACTTATAAATATATTTTAGTGTGTTGTTATGTACTTTTATACTTTAAATAGGATTTCAAATAAATTTGGTTCTTTGACCTTAAAAAGGTAAAATTGACACAAAAAAAGCTCGATACAGCTGACAATGAAAAGTGGAAATCAAAAGTAATCTTACTGTTTATCTAAACTTTTTAACACAATAAGTGATGCAAAGGCAAAATTGCAAATTTTAGCATAATTGATGTTTATTTTTTCTTATATCTTCATGCACTACCGTTATAAGTATGTTTACAATGTCATTATAACGACATGCTGTTATAAAGCATCATAAACTAACGCAAGTGCTTATAACTATGATTATGCAGCGTAATAAGATCATCATGAGACTTTATTAATGCTCATAGTGTGTTTATAGTGATTATTATAAACTGTTACGTAATGTTCTTTTCTGTGGTATTTCATCTGCTTATTTACTTCAATCAAATCAACTTTATGACGTCCACTTAATAATCCCACTGTTTCTGCACAGTAAAGACGTTATGTTGTATCCATGCAGCTGAGAGCCGAGATCGGAGTTATGATGGTGGTTTTGATATTAAACATTAACATGCGACGCCGCTCATATCGAGTTTTCTGAAATAAAAAACAGAATAATTGGAGCGCCTTGCTACAACATGAGGGGGAAGTCAACAGCTGATACAGCACAGTAACATCTACTTCACAGCGACTCTAAATAAATCAAACTTAAAGCAGCCTTACAGTATCACAGATATGTCGGCTGAATGTTGCAGCTCCAGTTCACTTTGCTGTGTTTCCTGATGAAGCGGGTAAAATAAGCACATATTCAAACCTTAAAGGAGGCCTGCTTTTACTGTGAATCTTTATGACGATTGTAGATTAATCAAAATATTATTTAATTATATTGTTACTGTATATTAGGGACCTTACACCCGCATGCAAGGAAATAAAATGTTAATAAAAATGATAGTTCTAATGAATGCAGTAATAGTAATGGGTACTAGATTCATTCATTTAAAAAAAAAATGGACAGTTGTGTGTTATTCTTGTTTTACCGTGGTCATTTTACCTCCAGTGAAAAACTTTATTTCATTTTCTATTGTAGATTAAGTACTTTAAGGCAGTTCCACTGAAAGTACCCTTGACTGTTTTTTGGTATCAAACCTAAATTTTCCAGACCCCTAATCTGCAGTTTTTTAATGTCCTCTATGAAATATGCTTTATCAAGGAACACCTGCTAACAACAGGCTTGTGTATTTGGATGTATTACAGGCTGTTTTGAAGAATTACAGTTTGATAAACAAATTTGATGGTTTGACATACAAATAAATATATTAGTATATAAACATACATCCATCCAGGCAGAGACAAAGGGATTAAAAATAAGAATTTATGATAGGGACAAATCCATGGACGCCCAGATCATAAATCTGTCCTCATCATATTTGTCTCTGCTGAAAATAAATGAAGTAGATGTAGACGCGATATCTTGTTTTCAAGAGGGTCCTCATGTCTGTATGATTGTAAAGGTATTTATTATGGATATATCACTACATAATCACTACAAACATGGACTGAGAGGTCATTGTAATATTAACATTAACGTCTATAATGATCATAAACTGGAGAGGACTGATGTTGATGAATATGGCAGCATCTAGCTGAACTGTAATTAAAATGGGTTTAACTGATCTAAAGTATGAATTTATGTTAAATGATTTAATTTCTGTTGATGGTTGATGCAGCATAGAGCACATGGAGTCAAGCAGGTCCACAGCAGCAGGTCATCCATGATTGTTAGTCAAGGTCATACTAATACATGTGTGCTGTTTACAGGAACTACCATGCATTCAGTTTAGTTGATCTCTCTGAAGTTAATATCAGGAACTGTAATGATAATGGACTGGGTTTTTATCCTTGCAGGTGTTGCTCTGGACGTGTCTGGATGTGAAGGATTTCTTTACTTTCTCTTTTTTCTGTCTCTCTACAGGCGGGGGAACCCCCTTCACTTGTGTTTGGAGCGCTACAGGAAGATCGAGCGTCTGTGGCGTCAGCACGGCATCGCTGAGGTCATTGGTCACGCTCAGGAGGCCAATCAGACGCTGGTTGCTATCGACTGGCAGCATCTGTGATGTTAGGCTCCGCCCATGCTGAACACCACCATCTGGGATTGGCTGTCCATGTTGCTCCACCTCTTTAAAAACAACTCCTCCTTGACTAATCAGCTTCCCAGCGCTGAGCTCAGATCAGCTTTCAGGGATTTTTTGGGGACTTCTGGCTTTTTGGTTTCTGTTTAATGGAGGCTTCATACCTTTGACCTCTTACTTGGGCGAGAGGGGTGATACATGAGTGACTCCATATTTAGAGCTTTTACTGAAGCGAGAGAGCCAAGAAATATTCAGTATGACATTATGATTTAAGTTTTTCTCAGACGTTAATGTTGGTTCTTTTTAAATATTTCTTTAATGACCTTTAAAGAACAGCAGAATATCCAGCCTCCTGTCCTTCAGAGCTTCATTGACAGTCGACTTCAGGATGTCCATTTTAATCTGTTCTCCATTTAAGCCTCTGTGTGCTCCAGTCTGAGGTTCTCGTGCTCAGTAAGGAACCTGGTCATATCTTGAGAATTAAAAGAAGTGTCACAAACATGAGGATTGGCTAAACAAACAGCCCATCATTTTTAAATGAGTTGCTTGGATCATTATTGTTTCATGAAATGAGAAAAGAGGATAAATCTCCTCCTATAGCTGCTTAAGTTCAGATGTTCAGTGGAATTTTAAGTTTTTTTCTTAAAAAACAGGACTTCATGGACGTCCCGGAGAAACATCTCTGAACAACCATCAGTGGAAACAGGAATCTTCGGTTTAGTCATATGAAACATTTTTGTGTCTTATCAGTTTGATGAAATATCAAACCACATATCAGAAGAGTGCATTGTTTAGGAATGAAAGGCAGATCAGATGTCAGCTTCAGTTTAGTTTTAAGTTTCTATTTAATGAGGTGTATTCTTTTTGTGTGACTTTGCTCTCTGTTCAAATGAATTGACCGTGTTTTTTATTTCTTTTAGTTTGTGACATGAGATTTAGACATCATGAACTGACAGAAACACAGAAATCTGCATTTATTTATTTATTTATTAGTCAGGCAAAAAAAAAAAACAGATATTCCTCAGATAACTGAAAAACTGTTAAATGATAGTTTATTTCTTGTTTTGGACTTTTTTGCTCTTTTGTGTTCACATTTTTTTTTAAATAGAAAAGTTTCAGATCAACAAATGTGGTCACAGCATGTCGCCTTCTCACGCTGAATCATCTATCACAGCTAACCTGTTAATATGTGAATTTTTGTAAAGTTGGCTTCTGTACATTACTGTATAAGAATAACAAAACAAATAAAAATGTTAAAAGATCTTCTTCAGTCCTATCTCTTTTAGTTTTTTTAATGGTTATTTTTGTCTCAATCATCCTCTTTGACAGCCTGTTTGCTTCAGATCATTTGTTTCGCTGCATCAGCGGACGCTGAACAATGTTTTTGTGTTTGTCCAAACATCGATCAGTTTCCACACAAGTTCTTTTTACAGTAAGAATGACAGCTCAGCTCATGGGTTTTACTTACCGATTATATCACTTAAACAAATAAATTTGACTTTTCAAGGACGTGTATACCTTTTTAGGATATTTGATGGCTTTTATCATGAGTTAAACATCTTCTACCTCAGAACAGTTTCCCCCTGTAACCATAGACTGTAAAAAGAGTTGGACAAATCCATGTGATGTCAGATGTTTGGTTAGCATAGGAGCCTTGGGAACATTGTTGATGTCCTCTAATGGATGCTGCCATACTGCACGTGTCATCTCAACCTAACTTTAGCTCCACCTCCTCACAGATAGAGAGGCTGTGTTGAGTTTGGACCAATAATAACTCTGCATTCCCAAAAACAGCAATCCTCAAAAGAAGCATGGGCACAATATACACTGCAAAAAAGATCTAGGTGAAAGTATTTGTTTAATTTCAAGTCAAAAATACCTCCCTAGACTTCTACTATGATGGAGGGATTCATGATTGGCTATATGGATTCATGTTGGGTGTTGGATGTATATATTTGTATATATATGTATATGTGTATTTTTATATGTATATGTGTATCTATGCATATATGTGTATCCATAATATGAAGAGCTTTGTGCTCTATTGTAAAGTGTCTTGAGATAACACTTGTTATGAATTGGCGCTATACAAATAAAGATTGATTGATTGATTGATTGATTGATACTAAGCCACAATTTCATGATATGTCTGGATTAAGATCTTATTTGAAGATATGAAAAATAAAAATAAAGCCTTAGTTGCTTGTATTGAGTCAAATAATCTACCAATGAGACAAGCAAAATTTAACTTAAAGTTTCTTAAAAAAAAATTTTTTTTTATCCAGGACAGATTTTAAACCTGAATTTAAGACCCTCACTGAGTCAAACTTGCTTGTTTCATTGGCAGAAATGTTGTTATTACAACACACAAGCAGTTCAATGCCTATTTTTTGCCTTTTATTGCCTGTAGTAAGATATTTTTGGACTAGTTAATTAATGTGAATTAGAATAAGCGTTGTAGATATTTCTGACTTGAAAACAGACAAACACCCTTGCTGGGATCTGAGTTTTTGCAGTGTAAAACTAGAAAGCACTTGAAGAGCACAAACCTCTAACGAGGTAGCTCACATATTGCTGTCACATCTAGAATAGGGATGGCTATTTTATCCGATGTGCAATCAGTGCATTGTAGCAAGGGTCTATGGTAAATTGCATTGGTTGAAGTGGTGTGCATCGGATTAGAAACTGGGCAGAAACCACGATGCATCATCTTGTAAAAGCTTTGCATCGGTAAAATCCGATGTCATGTTTTTATATGTATATTTTTTTAATTATTATTTTCAGTCAATTCACTTCCATAATTATCTCTCAGCTGTTAAATTCTTACGAGTCCTCACTGCCTAAGTAGCCTTCTGTAAGTGATCTGTCTTCATTTCTTACAAGCTTTGTAATGATGGTAAATATGATACTGCTTATGTTCTTGAAGGAACAATAAAGTTGAGTTGAATTTGCACTGAGGTGGTAGATGCTTCATGTGAATCGTTACTATGTCGTACCGTAGCCTACATATAGAGATGCATATTGTATCGTCCTGGGGATAGAGATTTCCATCCCTAATCTAGAGGCAATGGTCCCATGATAAAGTTACCATCATAATATGATTCCTTGACCCTGAAAACCCATGCCTAGCACTCAGAATCATGTTGATTTCATTATTTGTTAGACAGTTATTGAGCAGAAATGATCATTCGCTAAAGGCAGTTATCTGGATCACCACCAAAATCTAACCATTTTTAAGTTGGGCCATTCCCAGAGACAGAGACCAGTGGCTGCTCCATGTGCAGCCATGTCAATCATCTTCCTCAACCAATCATAAAATAGGTCAATATAAAAAAAAAATTAACTCCCCCAAGAATGACAGCACAGATGTATTACATATTTAAACTGAAGCAAGTTTTTGAATCAGGCAATAAAGATGTTTATTTAGGCCATAAAAACTGTCCATTTCCTGTGCACAATCAGAACATCTGTAGGGTTTCTGTTGGCAGCCTCAAGTGGACACTTGGGTACTACAGCTTTTGGTATTTCTGCATGGGCCTTGATTTTCAGCCCCAGAGGTTGTCACCTGGTGATGAGCTTGTTAGTATGTACTCCATTATGGAGCAATACTAATGATTCTGTTTGCCAATATTTGCTAGTTCATGTTCATCATAATGTTGGAAGTGTTCAACTTAAACTTTTTTGTGTGTGTGATGAGCTTCCTGAGGCGCAGACCTGGGTGTTGGTCCATATGTCACCTCATTTTACATAAGCTCCTTAAATTAACAGCTTTTCCTCATGATTCATGTTCTTAAATGATGTGCTGGAGAAACCTGAAGTCTAACATCAGGCACTCTGGTGATGATATTAATTAGCTGTGGAGTAATTTCATGACACATCACGCTATGGCACCTAGCAATCTGAAACATGGCTCCATCATTTATATCACTCTGGTGCAGCTCACTAATGTGCAGTAAACAGAGTGTTTGAGCCAGATGTCAAGAGAATAAGAAAATGCCTCAGTCATGTAACTAGCTACTCAACTGCTGACATTAAAAGGTTTTTAACCCTTAAATAGTTTCTGTTTCCCTCGAGATACAGACATGTGGGCATTAAGTATCTGCACTTCATACTATGGGGAAAAACTTAAGGGGGTTTGGGGGGTCAAGTACCAGGTCATGTGACTTCGTCCAAAACTAAATTGATAAATTTTTGTCAAATTCCAAAATGGCACCCACGTTGACAAAGACACTGGCCATAATGTAGGACCTGACGTTTTTCATGTTTATTATATTTTGGCAGGACTTGATTTAATAAAACATTGTTCTTTAAGGATGATTTTATGTATTGTTGTTTAAAAAATAATGAATTACACTTTCACAGCTTTGATAATCAGGCACTGAATGTCTGTATCCTGAGGGATACATTGTCCAGATAGGGTTTTAAAATAAGAATACTCACTCTCAGATATACTTGTGTTTTGAGGACTTTACTCTATAGAAAGTCAATCAAATAAAGCTGTGAAATTTTGATCACTCTTTATTTCACTATTAAATGTATATTACTGAATAATTCACCAGAAGTAAACACATTATAAAGGAATTTCTCTGGGTATGTTTTCCATGCAAGAAAAAGAGTGGCGACGTCTGCAGTTTTGCACTCCAGAATTTCTAGCTATAATCTATCCATTTATCATCTATACTTTCTATCTCTTTTGGGGTCATGGGGGGCTGAAGCCTTTCCACGCTGACATCTGACAAGAGGTGGGGTATACCCAGGACTGATCGCTAGCCAATTGTAGGGCCACATAGAGAGACAGACAACCATTCACACACTAATTCACAACAAAGGGCAATCACCAATTAACTTAATGAGCAACCTAATGAGAACATGCAAACTCTAACCTCAATGGCACAGGGTTCGAACCAGCAACCTTCTTGCTGTGGGGCATGTGCACTACCTGCTACGCCACCTTGCTAGTCATTTCTGGCTAAAACTAATGCATTCATTTCAGAGTGCTTAAAACAGAGGCAGTCTGAGGCTGTGACAGTGTTATTAACAACAACAGCTTTATGGGCAAAGATTAAGTTCAATGACGTCCTCACAGACACAGTATACATGTGTGTATAGATACAATACTTTACCAAAAGTATTGGCTCATCTGCTTTCACGCACATATGAACTCGAGTGACGTCCCATTCTTAATCCAGAGGGTTTGATATGATGTTGGCCCACCCTTTGCAGCTATAACAGCGTCAACTCTTCTGGGAAGACTTTCCACATGGTTTAGGAGTGTTTATGGGAGTTTTTGACCATTCTTCCAGACACGCATTTGTGAGGTCTCACACTGATGTTAGACGAGCAGGCCTGGCTCACAGTCTCTGCTCTTAATTCATCCCAAAGGTGTTCTATCAGGTTGAGGTCAGGACTCTGCGCAGGCCAGTCAAGTTCTTCCACACCAAATTCCCTCATACATACATTTATGGACCTTATTTTGTGCACTGGTGCGTCATCATGTTGGAACAGGAAGTCCATCCTCAAACTGTTCCCACAAAGTTGGAGGCATGAAATTGTCCAAAACGTCTTGGTGTGCTGAAGCATTGAAGGGGAACGCCAACATTATTGTTGTTTTGTATCTCGCCTCACTCCTGAGTCCATGGCAAACAGATAGACACCATTCTTCTGACAGTGCGTGCGGTGACAAGGATGAGACAGGCAGAGCTCACCCATGGCTAGTTAGCTTACCTCAAACACTGGGAGTCAATGCGTAGCATTAGCCTGCCTCTAAACGGTCCTGTGTGCGTGTTGTCACCTTCTTTTTTTTTTTTTTTTTACTGCGTTAACCACCGCAGACATGCTTTGTTTTGCTGAGCTACTTATGAGCACATCTGCGGTGGTTAACGCATGCACCCTGTGGTGTAGTTTCATATGTATTTCTTTCAAAAATTACATAAAGTGATAATCTTGTAATCTTGGTCTAAAAGTAGATTATGTGACATAACATGGTTAAAAAAAAAAAAAAAAAGGAGTTCCAACAAGCACACAGGACCGTTTAGAGTGGCTGAAGAGTTTATCTGATGACTGTAGGCAGAGGCAGGCTAGCACTACCCACTGATTCCCAGTGTTTGAACTAAGCTAATTGGGCGAGCTCTGCCCATCTCTTCCTTGTTACTGCATGTACAGTTGAGTGAATGGTCTGTATCTGTTTGTCATGGACTTGGGAGTGACACAAGACACGAAAACAAAAAAAATGTTGCCGTATTCCTTTAAGAGTTCCTTTCTCTGGACCTAATGGGCCGAGCCCAATCCTGAAAACAACCCCAAACCATAGTGCCTCCTCCACCAAACTTTACACTTGGCACCTTGCTGTCAGACAAGTACCATTCTCCTGGTTGACTGTGGAATATTTAATAGTGAGGAAATTTTACGACTGGACTTATTGCTCAGGTGGCCTCCTATCATGGTACCATGCTGGAATTCACTGAGCTCCTGAGGGTGACCCATTCTTTGCCCAAATGTTTGTATATGCAATTTGCATGCTGAGCTGCTTGATTTTATACACCCGTGGCGATGGAAGTGACTGGAACTCCTGAATTCAGAGATTTGGATGAGTGAGTGAATACTAATATGAGTGAGCAATATAGTGTATGTATACATATGAAGGTGTACGGTGGCAAAAATCAGGCTATATGATTACTATACTGATGCAAGGATGACAATGATACAACACCATCTCTGTTATGTTTTTTTTTACTGCTAAAATGAACTCAATATTCTTTCCTGTTTTTTGTAGTGACATGAACCCACAATATTATATGCATTAAAAATACAATTCCCATAATTGCAGTTATTTATACAGAGCTCAGTCTGTGCAACATGGATAAACTTACTTGTCCATCCCAGTGACAGAAAAAAAAAACAATTAATGTAACTGTGTGTTTTCCCCCTAAATCATGGTCTTGACTTGTGTTTTGTTCATTTTGAGACTGAGCTTGTCTACTGGCTCGGTTACAACCCTCAGAGTGTTGCTTCATCTCCGGATGTTTCTCTTCTCTCGCAGAGTGAATAAGCCTTCACTCTTTACGTTCTTGTGCTGACTGGTTGTGGCCCACCTGCAGGGCACTGAGGCAGCCTCTCTCAGCAGTATGAACTCTGAGCTGTGACAGGCCAAGAAGGTGAAAATGCTGCTTAACATCAAACCAATTAGCAGTAAGTCGAGGGATTACAGGCAGCAGCTGATCTGCTGTTAATGGGATCAGAGCTGATCGGAGGTTTGGGATGACAAGTTGCAGCTCACTCTCAGTTGAGCCTTTTCTTCTGTAAGAAAAATATCAACGTTGAGGACTTTGACAGCGGGTTGCTAACAGTCTTTTGTCATTCTATGGCAGAGTCCTCTGCCTCCCAACAGTATGGACAGTCCTGACCTGCAGCTTGGCAAAATGGGTCTAAGTCAAGGAGTTTTGGTGGAGTCACGTTTAGCTGCTTCTCTCTGGAAACGGTCAGAACTCTGAAAGCCAAGTGGATTCTCACCGTGCTACGGAAGGAACCTGATATTCTATATATACCTTTTTTTTTTTTAAGTGATTATTGATTTTTAGCCGAGAGTTTGCTTCACACCAAAGTTCAAAATGCCGTTCATGCCGGTGAAGTTCAACCTGCAGAAGCGGGTAAAGCTGGCTCAGGGCCTGTGGATGTTGTACTGGTTCTCAGTCATTGTAGGAATCCTTATCTTCAGTCTTGGCATCTTTTTCAAGATTGAGCTGCGAAAAAGAAGCGAGATGATGGACAATAACGAGAGCCACTTAGTGCCCAACCTGTTGATCCTGGTTGGTATACTGTCCTGCGGGGTCAACGCCTTTGGAGGAAAGGTTTGCCACGATTCTCTGGACCCGATCAAATACACAAAATGGAAACCGATGTTGAAGACGTACCTGCTGATGTGCTGCGGCTTCAACGTGCTGTTGCTGTTGACAGGGCTGTTCTGCTTCCTGATGCAGTTCGCCATGTACTTGACCCTCGCTGAGGGCCTGAAAAATAGCATAAAATTCTACAAGGATACAGACACACCAGGACGCTGCTTCATGAAGAGAACGCTTGACATGACACAGATTGAGTTCCGCTGCTGTGGCAACAACAACTACAGGGACTGGTTTGAAGTGCAGTGGATCAGCAACCGCTACCTGGACATGAGCAACGATCTGGTGAAAGAGTGAGTACACTGGCTATATACTTCTCTCTTCACTGAGACCATGCTCAGGCAGTTAAGCAGGAAATTTTGGACCAATAATTCTGATGGTTGATGTGCCAAGAGCTGCTAATCAACCTAAAACTTAGTCAGTGTGGTGTCAGAGAGCATCTTTGAAACAATACCATCGTACTAATGATGCCACATTGGTCTGATAACTAGTAATATAAATAATTTCCATCTGTTCAAGATGTCGGGCTGTGAAGTTCCTCCAACCATTTTCCACTCTTACTTTCCAGGAAAGCTTCCCTCTTCCAGCTTCATTTAGCTGATTTCTGCCTCTTTTTGGTATGTTGAGGTCATCAAAAGCACAAACTGGGATCATCCTCAAGCTCCGTAATAAGAAAAGCCTCATCCAAACCTCCAACATACGAGTGGGGGTAGTTTTTCAGCTGATTCACACCTAGAACATTCAGAGCTCAGCGGGTCCACAGCAAGAGTTTTGTTAAAACAGGTCAATGGAGGATAAATGAGGGAATTAAGTGGGTAAAAGTTACCGTGCGGGAGGTCGATGCACTGGCTTCCCCTCCTTAAGTCTATAATCTTTCAGGATCTTATCTCAAGAGAGCTGCAGCTTACGCACCCACTTACATGACAAGGTTAAACAAATTAGTCATCTAGCACCACAGAAACCTCTAAAACATATTTGACAAACGTAGTCACCAGGCAGAATCTGTCTGAGCAATCTGATGAGCAGTTCATTTTGGCCAATGGGCAGAGACCCATCAGAGTCTGGTTGCATGCTCCAGTGTCCTGTTTCTGTGTTAATGCACTTAAGAGATATTACTCTTTCTTAGAGATGATTATTTCCCATCATCCAATCTTAGCCTCTCTGTCAGCCACTGGCCACGCCTACTGTTCATTTTTGTAAATCCTTTCCAAGAGTATCACTTGACTCGTTATTTACTTGTTTGTGATGGAAAAACTACAGATTCTCTGTTTTATTCACCCAGTTTTACTTTGTTTTCATTTGATCATCAACCACAAGAACCAGAGCAGATAAGAACGTAACTCTTGGGAAACACCTAAATCTTTAACTCATTTTGACCTGCTAAACTCTGCTGACCCCCCGCAAAAGTCAAAGGTCTTCTAGCCGGGTCTCTGCTACGGGGCAGTTCATACCCTGACAGGGAAACCATAAAGCTGCGCATGACCTTATAAGCCACCATAGCTTGAATAATTTTCAGCTCTTTTTGCTCAGAGGATAGCTTGTTAGTCCATGGAAGATGTTGCTTGTGGTGCAAGAGTAATTATGCTTCCTTCATAATCTGGTCTTTGTCCTGCCTGCTTGACTTACAGGGCATGCCTCAGGGTTCTATGATAGGACTTAACTATTTCCCAGATGTGCAGTAACTGTTAAGATTGATCTGTTATCTTGGGCTGCTAAAAGTAAAATACTTATTTATTTAAAGTCCTTTCTGATGGTACTGCTAATTATGAGAATACAGAGTCCCAAGAATAGAGCAAGATGGTTTGTTCACACCAAAAACTCTGATTCAGTTTGGTTTGGAAGGATATACAATTCTTTAGGTTTCCCAGGTCAAATATTGGGAAAGTCTCCAAATAATCACTCTGTGCAGAACCCCTCTTCTGTTGGGGTACCAAGCATACCTATTCAACCATAATGGGTCAACCTAGAAACAATATGGTCCACCAAAACTGCATTTTCACCAAGTGGTAAGGTTTGATAGGGTAAATTCTGATCTTCACTCTTCCACTTTAAGCCTCTCCTAGTACTCTATAGTGTGTCTTGGTCCACCCTTTACATGCTTGGTATGCTTGGTACCCTAACAGAGAGGTACCAAAATTAAGGGGCAGGACTAGGTAAGGTTGCTGCTTCATTCTGTCCCATCTCAAACTGTTTTGTTGTGTTTACATATATGGGTATATACCTGTATGTTTTTCAATTTATCTCATAGACAATTGTTTGCTGTACATATGTACATTATTTTGTTTTGACTTTGTTTTTAAAGTTTTAGAAGAATAAAAATCAATCAAAATAGGAACACAGTATTGATCTGTTTTAAAAATTTTGCATCCTTTTCCAACTTTTGACTGCGGAAACACAAATGAATATTTACCATACCAAACCAGTCTGAACCAGACAGCATGATGGAAAATTGGGCACAGTTGGCTGAGGAAACTCAGTAAGGATCAGGGTTAACTGTCCCAAACCTTACCAAACTGTGCCAAAGACCTCTTGGTGTAAAGTGTTTAAAGATGGTTCACACACTCTACAAACCATCAAAGAGCTCCTTATTCAGCAGTAGGTCAACAGACCCCCCAAACAGAGCCTCCAAACAGGGTTTGGGTAAGGGTACCCCTAACCCTGGACTGCAGTGTTGAGATGGTTTATCATGAACTCTGATATCTCTGATGTCTGTTCTGCAGCCGTGTCCTCAGTAATGTGGAAGGGAAGTATCTGATGGACAGCGTACCATTCAGCTGCTGTAACCCCGGCTCCCCTCGGCCCTGCATCCAGCACCACCTGACCAACAACTCTGCCCACTACGACTATGACCACCGCACTGAGGAGCTCAACATCTGGACCCGTGGCTGCCGTGAAGCCCTCTTCTCCTACTTTAGCAGTATGATGTCCAGCATTGGAATACTAATCTTCACCAGCATCCTCCTGGAGGTAAGAGTCAGCTCACAACCAGGTTGAATCAATTCAAACCGATCAGGGCCCAATCATAGACTGTATTAAGCACTAAGAGTCTGAGTGATGTCAGCCATTTTGTTATGAATGACTCCAATACGCTGTGGTCTTTATATCAAAAACTTTGCCTTAAATTAACCTTCAGTCAACCTGAAAAACATACAAAGAGGAGGAGTTGAGGTGGGCTTCAAGGCTTTTGACAAGCAGCTACAGGGCCCCAGCTTGTAGTTACACTGTCCCTGTTCCTGATGATGCAGAACTTGTTTCCTTCTTAAAACCAAAAAGACATTAAAAAAAAAACAACCCCTATTCAGTGAATGCCCAAAAAGACATCATTACTCTAACTAAAATCATATTTTTTCTAACTGGGTTGTAAACATGTTTATTTCTGCTGTGGGTCTTCACCATGGGGTGTGTAAGTGGCTGTATTCAAAACAAACTCGGATTTTGCTAAAATGCAGTAAGCAGTATGCTAACATACCAAAAATATCCAGATGGCATACTGATTTTGGAATAAACAGCAGTACGCATTGGACTAGTCGAATTCAAACACTTTTTTCCATGATGGAAAGCGCCAACAGGTCAGAGGCCAAAATGGCAGACTGGTACGGCGTTAGATCTGTTACATCTAAACATTCAAATCTTTGTAAATTTATATTTATTGAATTGTTACATATACATGTTAAGGGAAATGTTCAGCTGTGAGAATCCTGAAAATCAGAACAAATTACTCGAATGATTTCCCAGTTTTACAAATGTTTAACAACGCTAGGCATTAGCAGGCTGCACGGTGGTGAAGAAGGCTAGTGCTCATGCCTCAGAGCAAAAATGCTGCTGAAAGTTTTTGTGTTCTCCTGTGCATGTCATGTGTGGGTTTAAAAAAACACACACTCATTAGGTTAATTAGTGACTCTAAATTGCCCTTAGGTATGACTGTTTGAATGGTTATCTGTCTGTGATCATCAGGTGAACGATCAAGGGTGTACCCTGTCCTTTGGTCCCCTGTCCCATAATCACCAAAGGGATAAGTGGTTTAGAAAATAATTGGATAGATAGCTGTATCTAGAAACATACATAAACAAAAGTAAAAACATTTGGAAGGGAAAACACATCAGTGATCTGCATATAACATAATTTTGAGGGAATCATCACTGCCTTTGCACAGAAGCAGGCAGTAATGCAGAAGAAGAACTAGCTCTACCAAGACTGCCATAATGTAAAGTATACGCTGATTGGCAGTCATACTACAGACTTCTACCAAATGCAGTATGTGGTAGCTGGTTACATAGTCTGCCTCAAGTGGACACCTGAGGAACTGCAGGTCTAAACCTCAGCATTAACTTTGAACCATGAAAGGTTGAGTTTGGACCTTACAGCTGTTCAAAGGAGCAGCTCCTTATCCTGAAACTCATAACTTTTTCTTTTTGCTGAATTTTAAGATTGGACTATTCCAGTCTTTTCTGACCACATGAGGTTATAGCAGACAGGAAAGCTTAACTTAGCATAAAATCTTTAAACAGTATATATTGCTTAACTAGCTTGGTCCAAAGGTAATTAAAACCTGGTATCTTTTTTAGATTTACTTTTAAGCAGGAAAAACTGTTGTGATGTTACAGAGCCAAGAGGCTGCAGGTCCAAAAGCACCCACGACTTTAGTTCATGTTAGCAACATCTCACCTGCTTTTTTTAAAAATTTTTTTATTGATTTTAAAGAGGGAACAGCGCATATTAATGAACATTTTTACAAATGTAAATATGCCAGATTATAGCCTTGGGCTAATTTCCATCTGCAGACCCCCTGGCAGGTTGATGGTAGCATACACATACAAGACACTATACAGACTAAATACAGTGGGACAAGCACAAGGACAGAAGACAAGTAAAAAAGAAACTAAAACATATATATTAAATCAGTCTCTGCCATTTCTGTGAGGAGTTTCCTTTTGAGGTTAGCAAAGAATCTCTCCTCTTAATCTTCTATTTGAAACGAGATAAACGAGAGTACACCTGCAGTAAATTAACTTGGGCTACCTGAAACGCACCAGAGGTTAACAATATAATTGATTAGCAAGTGATTAGCATTAGCGATGATGGAGCTGCTCCTCATGACAAATGAGCTTAGCAGACTCCACACAATGGCGCTCCACAAAAAGCTCTCTTCAAATGAAACCTGAGGCAGAGGATTGACATGGAAGAATATGACTGCTTCATTACGTTTGTAAAATACACTCAGCCTTTACAATTATAGAATCAAAGACTCACTTCTGATTTACTTTGTTTTTCTCTGATGTAAACTTTTTTCATTTATACATCCACATCATTTTAATCACTTGAAATCAGTCTTTGAGAATGTTTTTAGCCTTTCTCTGTTCATTTTGATACTTAGACAAAATGCTTAAGTTTCAAAGACAAACTGGGACGTGAGGTGTCCATCAAGCATCAGAGTTCATCATGTCGGAGTTGAGTCAGGATTCAGCGGTGGATCAGGTGCTGAGGAGCACTGCGTTAAGCTAAAGAATGATGGTTAGGCTCACCGAGGATCAGGAACTATTTTGGGGGGTTTAATCTGCACACAGCAGCAGCAGGTTGCATTCTGGGAAGATCAGGATGAGGGACAGTTCCTGAGAGTGAAAAGCAATTCGTTATTAGGGTCAAAACAACAAGGTTGACCTGAAGTGTCACGACAGGCAACGGATTTAAAAGCAACATCCTGAACTCAATCACTCTGCTGTATGCTGCTGCTGCTCTCTATGTTTTCAACCCGGACCAGACAATACAGCCCACCGAACCAATCAGCAGCCTGCTCTTTCAGAAGAGAAGAAAGATCAGACTTTTACTTTTTCATCCGAATAAAAGACATCAAATTCCTGCTCAAAACAAAGAGGATGATGTTCTGGCTCCCAGTAGAGCCAAATTGATGGGGTTTGTTTGATAACTGAAGTTATTTAAGTTACTATTGTTGAAATTTTATACAAACAGTCATATATATTTAACCTTAAATGCTAATAGCGGTGCTTTATTTAATGAGCTATTTGCAGAATTCAAGGCATTGAAAGTTAGAAGGTGATGTCTCCGAGGCAGATTTTCTCACATATTTTCTCTATGAATACTGTTTATGGCTTGCGGGCTTCACTGATGGAGTTTTGAGGCCGCCTGTGGTTCGGATGTCACCAGTTTCCCACCTCTGTCCTAGATGATGGTTCAGTTTGATTTAGTGCTTGATTTAGAGCAGGGGTGAGCGAGTGGGATTACACCCTTCCTGCTCATTATGGCCTGTGAATCAATTTCAGACATCCATAAATTATAAAAATGAAGAAAGTGTCTGTCTTACAGTTCAATACACAAAGACCAAACAACATAATTAAATAAAATCTTTTTGTATTATAATTGGCTGCTTCTGTAAAACCCTTTCAAAGTATATGATAGACAGAAATAAGTGACTCTAAATTGCCCTTAGGTATTTCACTGATGGCTTTGAAAACACGTCCTGAGCTGGCTTTAACTCTTTGTTCAGCTCAAAATGTATTCCCTGCCTTTTGCACAATGATGACTGGGGTAGGCTCCAGTCACCCACGACCCAGAAAAGGTAAAAGCTGTATAGATATTGATAAATGGATGATAACTGCTGGCAAAAATGTAATATTTGTTCCATTCATTAAACTATCGGTAGATGTCTGACAGTGTCCTATGATTTTGGCCCACCCACAGAAATGTCTGGCCCCCTGAAAGACCTGTTAATGGGCCCTCCTCAGATGTCATTGGATAATATCAGAGTATTGGGGACACCAGCTGGTTCACACTTTTCCTGAATAATGGCCGTAGGTCTCAAAGGGACTGACAAGGCTCAAATCAGGCGTGTGCCTCCTTTCTTTCCCCTGTTTCAAACTCTGTCCACCATCCTTTCAGACAAGTTAAGGCACAAAAAGCTCAAAAGAACATATGAAAATGTAGTTAAATGATAATGCATGATGGGTTTGTATTGTTAGCATTTGTGCTAATTACCAGGCGGCCTCTTGGCCTGACTCAATAAGCTTTGGGGCTGACAAAAAGATAAAACTTGTCCAAGTGTGAGCATAGCTCTAACACTCAAGTTTCTGGTTCCACCCACAACAATAGTATCACAAAATAAGGACTGAAACAGTTAACAATAAGTAAAATTTGTATTTTTGTTGCCTTAGAAAGTAATGATGAGTATTAAGCTTTGAAATAAAAGATTCTTAAATTTGGATGAACCATGTCTTCATGGACCCTTCCATCAGTAAATCAATCAATCAAACTTAATTTATATAGTATTTTCATACAAAATCTTGTAGCACAATGTGTTTTACATTTAAAAAAAAATGAATATTAATAATAATAATAATAACAAAACAAAATAAAAAGTAGAAAATTGAATACAATGAAAATACAAATCCCTACCCACCCTCACTATCCACATACAGCACACACACTCACTTACACAGACACACAAAGACATTAAGAGGAGATTCTAACAGAAAACACAATTAGACGACAGAGGAAACACTATCTTGATTTAAAAATGAGGAACCACAGGAGCTGAGACTAAAATGACATAACAACAATAAAATCATAAGAAATGAGATGAAAAATACAACAGGGAAAAATAAATAAATACATTTAAAATAATAATGTGGCAAAATGACAAAGCCAAACACCAAATGTGTAATAAAATCTGCTAAAGTAGGATAATGAAAAGAAAATAGATTAACAGAGAACAAAATTCTGAAAAATTAAATCTGAACTGAAATGGAGAAATAAAACAGATTAAGAGGATTAAAATAAGTAAATATGACTTGGGTCCCATGAAAGCTTTCCCCTTCACCCCTCTTATGGGCGAATGGGCCTTGCTATGAACGTTATAGTTTCTTGTAGCTAGGATAAACTGGACATCGCCCTCTCAGAAATCATTTACCTGTTACTAAAAACCATAATGATCAAGTATGATTTCAGTCTGTTTCATCGCTGCTCGCTTTGTAACCCGGTGTTCCTTCTTTTAAAACTGATCCTTTTTCCTTTTACTCCCTCAACCTTTTGACGCATGGACTTGAGCCTGTAGAGTGCTATTCTAGTTTTTCTGACAACTTAAAGTGCTGTCACACACCGATCAGCCATAACATTATGACCACCTGCCAAATATTTCGTTGGTCCCCCTTTTTCTTCTACGCAACAAACTGCACTTTGTATTCTGACCTTTCTATCAGAACCAGCATTAACTTCTTCAGCAGTTTGAGCAACAGTAGCTCTTCTGTGGGACCACACGGGCCAGCCTTCGCTCCCCACGAGCATCACTGAGCCTGTCGCAGGTTCACCACTATTCTTTCCTTGGATCACTTTAGATAGATACTGTCCACTGCAGACCAGAAACACCCTCAAGAGCTGCAGCTTTGGACATGCTCTCACCTAGCCTTTGAGAATCACACTTTGGCCTTGTCAAACTCACTCAAATCTTTACGTTTGCCCATTTTTCTTCCTCCTAACATCAACTTTGAGGACAAAATGTCCACTTGCTGCCTAGTTTATCCCACCTACTAACAGGTGCCATGGTGAAGAGATGATCAGTGTTTTTCACTTTACATGTCAGTGATCATGATGTTAAAGCTGAACGGTGTATATGTGCTTTCATACCCATTTAGCAACTTTTGGGTTAAATGTCTTGCCCAAGGACACATTGACATGTGACAGCCAAAGCTTCTTTTTGGTGGCAAAACGATGTGAAACCTTTTCCCTGTCATAGAAATCAAAGCTTAATAAGTCCAGTCTCTGCCCTGACCTCTGATTTCTGTGTATGGGTTTATCAGTCTGCAGACATGGCAGGGCTGAAGTACCTCACCACGGCTCTGGAGACGATGGAGGACCCCGAGAACCCCGAGTGTGAGAGCGAGGGCTGGCTGCTGGAGAAAGGCGTGAAGGAGACGTTCGCTGATCTACTGACCAAGCTGAAGAGTCTGGGGAAGAAAAACCAGGTGGATGAAGGAGGAGACGCACAGGAGGCCGCCACCTGAGAGCCCCACCCACCACCACAAAGGACTGAGGTCTCCCCCTTTCTCCCCCCACCTCCACATGCCTCTCCCATTGCTAACAGGGAGCAAGAGAGTAGAGGTCTCCTCCACCGTCTGTTCATACGCCATCGTACATGAATTTTAATATCTCAAAATTTTTACTTTGCTCTCACAAAACACTCACACAAACAGATTCAAAGTGAACAAGCTGTTTAAAGTACCTGTGAATGTTTTCCATTCTGTAAATATGTTGAACAGAGTTTATTTTTAAACAGGAGGGACAGACACCTGCTGCTGTACATATGACGCCTAGGATTTAACATGATTACTACACATAAAAATTAAATTACTCCCCCTCTAAAACATTTTTGTGTCCTGCCAGACACCAGTTAGCCCAATCAATAAATCACACAAGTGATCGGCTACCAGCTCATCACACAGATTAAAAACATGTCTGAGATTGATTAGAAACCACATCACTTCCTGTTTGTCGAGCAGAAAGCACACAATACACTTAATATAAAAAAATAACAATCTTATAAATATGAGAGATTCCTGCCAAACATATTTGTATATGTGAAACCAACCAAACTTTTACAATCAGCTGTTTTTGTCACAACTGTGTTATCAACTAGTCAGACGTCGGCTATGGGGGGACTCTGGTCCTGTCTGTCTGACCTCTGACGCCCTCCGGTTGACATGGAAACAGACGGCCAAACATCTGGATAAACAAGGAGCACTCAGTCAAAGCAGGCACACTCAGAGGTAAACACAGACGTATTAGCATAGAGGTGTAAATAGTTTGGTAAATGCAGGTACATGCTAGGGTAAATACAGAGGTGTTTGTAAGGAGGGACAGGATTAAAGACAGATGTACATACAGATAGATCAGTGGTTCTCAACAGGTGGGTCAGCACCCAAAGTTTGGTTTGCGGTGCTGCTTTCAGGGGGTCACAAATGTGTGCCTGGAAACAAAAAAAAACAAAAACTTCTATACGTGATGTTCAGGAGCTCTTTGTGGACATTCATCCATACATTTTATTTTACTCTGATTTGTTGTGAAAGTAAATCAATTTGGTTGTTTTCTTCAGATTCGGACGCATTAATCTTGTAATCCTGGGACAAAACAGCTGTTTTTACCAAACATGATGTACCAGTTTGACAGTTTGATAAGTACTTTCCAAGATATATTTCACTAGTTCATCTGGGCAGCAGCCCATAGAAAGTGTTTGGGGAAGGAAGAACCTTTCAGAAACAGATTCAGATGGCAACTGAATGATTGTCCTATCAGTCACTTTCATCATGGGCCAATCAGATGATGGAGTGGACTGGTGCTTCTGCCCCAGGTCAAGTTGTGCAGCATCTCTCACTAAAACCCATCACAGTGAATCAAAAATATCTTCTCCACTAAGAAATCCTCTCTATTATACTTTGTTCTTCAGTAATGAAGAAATGTTGTCCAGTTCTGATAAAAATGCTATTAAAGCAGGTAGTATTTATGCTAATCTGTGTACAAGCAGCCATCAGCATTGCTTTATGTTTGAATCACATTGAGCTATTTCTCTTTAAGGACACTGATTGGTCAGTGCCTCTGCAGGCTGAGCTCAATCAGTTTGGCTTGAAGCGTTGCAGGATGTATCTGCCTGATAGCAGACATGGATCAGGTGGATCCAGCTGCACTGCAGGGTTAGATTTTCCAGTGCAAAATCTGGAGAGAACAACGCAAATTTGGGACACAAAGTAATATCATATGTTTGCATGTATTGTCATATAATTTGTTCCTTGATCTAAAGTCCAAACTGCAACATTTTAAATTTGGTTAATTGAACATTTTCAGAATTTGAACCCTCTTTTAATCTTAGACTTGACCAGCTGAGAGCCACTGATGTAGAAACATTTAGGCTAACAAAGATTTAAAGCCTTAGAAACACACTGTATATACGAACATGTATATATTAGGAGGGACTTTTCATTCAGCTTATTCAACATTTTTTAACTTGACTTTTTCTTTGTTTTGTGTCAAACAAAATCCTTATTCAGACTTTACTTTCTTTATTGCTGACAAGCTGTTCTTTGTGAATAATCAGTGCAAGCTCGCTCAGTAACAGAAACAGTAGCTAACGCTAATGCTAACACCTGTTGCTGTGAGTGTGTGGCTGGTAGAGCGTGTTGGACTGAGCCTGGCAGACTGAGTTCAGGGTGAGAGTGTCCTGTCGTGGCCGTCTGGTTCCCTGTCAGAGTGACGCTGGTTCAGACTGCAACAGGAACTTTTTTATACTCGAACCAAGCAGCCAAACACACGAGCTTTGATGAGGAGTCATCTCAGGACTGTACATTTCTGTTCAGTGTTTACTTAGTTCAGACAGCAGGCTGCGTCACAGAGTGTGTGTGGATCTGGTGAGTGTTCAGCTTTCAGAGGTTACGTCACTTAAACTGTATAGGCTTTAAAAGAGTATTTCAGATTTTGGCGACAGGTTGTAACATTTGTATGTTTCTGTTTTTCTTATAATATGGAGAGTTGTTCAGTTTCAGCCAGTTGTGGTGGGTTGGTGGAGCTGATAGTGGCTCTGCTATGTATGGTAATATCTATAAAGAGATTGTGAATGACAACAAACTGTCTGACTCATCTCTTCATATATTCATGAGGTCTGATTCTGGACATTACGAATATCTGCAGGTGTATACAAATGTACATATATATATTGCCATAATTAGGAGCTCAGAGGGTATTTGACACACACTCAAAGATTTATATAGGTGTATATAGGGTTGTATATAGCTGTACTGAGGGGTAAAACTCTGCATTTATAGAACATGTACATACAATAAAGACAAAACTTTTAAAAATGAATGAAGTGTAAACAGAGTTTGGTTTTATTTCTTTTCTCTTTTTCGCACTGGGGGAGAGTAAATCACAGTTTGTGAAATGTGTTCATCATTCTGTGTCGCAGCAAATGAAAATCAGAAAGGGTCTCGAGCAGCAGAGTGATCGCGTTCATGTTAAATATGATTTATGATTCTGTTTTACACAACAAGTCCTGGAGGTGCTTCTTTTTGCAGTTTGCTTTGGGAAACAGAAAATGTACGTACAAAGTGTTGAGACAGAAAAATGTGGGTTTCTCTGCAGTCCTCAGTTTTAAGAACTACCAACACTATGGGGAAGTTTAAGACAAGATTAGTTCAAAACATCAGGGAGGAGACAGGGGGAAAGGGGAGCATGATAAGAGGTGAAGCAACAATTAGACATTAGACCTGCTAAGATAACAGTCTCACTTACACAAAATCCATCTGCAGGATCTTTATATCATTAACCCACTCAGTCCAGAGTTTAACAAAGACATCTCTGTAATGGCTGACAAAACACGAACATAAATCTGACAATATGGTTAAAGGACTTGAGCTTCTATGACACCTTTCTAGTATCTTTGAAAACTCAAAGCAGCTTCACTCCACAGGACACGTTCACTCCCTGATGGTTGGAGTTTCTATGTTACACACCACTGACATAACAGTGGGACCAATTTTGCTCAGGGACACATGTAACAGCCAAGGCTGGGCTCAAACCTGCAACCTTCCAATTACCAACCAAGCGCACTATCAGACTGCGCCACTGATGCCACTCTTGTCATTCTTGTTTTCTGGGGGGTCCAGGAAGCAGCTAGGATCTTGCGATGGCTTTTTGAAAAGCAGAATTCAAGATATAAAACAAGAACCTGTCAGTGCCCTTTACCTTAAAATCATTAATTCCTAAAAATAATACGATTAATCCAGCAGTTTGTCTAGAGTTCTCTTCTCTGCCACCGTCACCAGAGAGTCCAGCTTCATGCCAACCACAGAGGCGGCCCGCCTGATCAGTTTTACCAGTCTAGATGTGTTTTGTAAACACTTGCAGTATTGGATCTTCAAGGTCAGTTTTAGTGGTGAAAATATTCAGGATAAGGTGCTCACGGTTCACCTCAGGGGCTCTTAAAATAAAAAAAAGAAACATGATTGTGGTGTTTCGTGCTACATGACAGTGTCTTAGAGTGTCTCACAGTGCCATTGTTGTTGGCTCACTGTCTCCGTGGTTTACAGCGTGTGCAGGTGGTTAACAGCGTTTGAGCAGATAAACATTAAATCAGCTTAGAGGAGCAGATTACCTGCTGATGTCAGCTGAGGGCCAAGGACAGTGGCCGTGACGCAGAGGGCCACCCAGGGGGCCTTAGGGTGGGGGTCCTTTGAAGGACAAGTTCACTGCTGTCTTAAGGACTTTATTATCCAACTCATAAACTACTGATAAGCCGACACTTCAAACATACCTACAGTGTAAATGTATTTTTAATATGAAGTGGTTCTCTTTCTTTTTACTGTCAGATGTAACTCTAACATTAGGTCTTTTATTTACTTAAATATTATGGATAGAAACTTTCAGCAGCAAGTGGCCTGCATTGTCCAACAGTGAGCCAGAGTGCACTATAGAAATATCTGTAATAATATCTGTGTAATTTTCTTAGTGGGCATTCTTGTTTGATTAATCATACAGGGTAACAAGTGTTGATTTTATTTTGTTTCAAAGCTAAACCAGTTTACAGAGGATATTATACAGTAGCCTAATTTTTCTAGGTTATGATATTTCTATTTATAGATCTTTATGACTTTCCCCGTGATTTTCCTGCACCTCTGGACTCAGGATGTGGAAACCTGCTCTCAGCTGTCAAAGTCTGCATCTTTACATGTCAATAATCCAGCACCACCGCTGATTTCTGTGCCGTTATGTGTGTGTGTATTCTTAGCAACAGCTGTGATGAGATTAAGGTGAACCTGAGGAAAGCCAAATCCCTTAAATGCACCACGCAATACACACACACTTCTTCAAAAGCAGTGTCAAATTGTGAGCCAATTACAGGTGCAGAGTCTTGAGGTATGAGGGGAGGTCAAACCCTCATCTGACAACCTGCAGTAAAATCAAACAAGTTTTTACTCCACTGTCTCCACTGTAGTTTAAGCTTTACCTCGCACATTTTCTTTTATAATGAAACTAGATAGCACTCTGTGAGCATAAATCTACGCCAGAGTAGCTCACATATTGCTGTTACAGCTGTAAGCAATAGTTGCATGATAAAGTTACCATCATAATGTGATTCATTGACCCTGAAAACCCACACCTAGCACTCGGATTCATATTGATATCATTATTGGTTGGACAGTTATTGAGCAAAAAGGATTGTTTGCTAATGGCGGTTATCTGGATCACCAACAAAATTGAATCATTTTTAAGCTGGGCCATTACCAACATGTCCTGAAACTTTCAGCAAAATCCATCCTGTAGTTTTTGTGTAATCTTTATAAAAAGCAAACAGACAGACAAACATACGCTCGCATAAACATTACCTCCTTGGCAGAGGTAATTATGATGATTAAGGTTATGACTATGTTTACAGTCAATACACTTAATTCTGGAGGTAGCTGAGTCATGTCTATCCCACTGCATCATGGATGTCTTGTGTCACTTCAAACCGCAGGATTCTGGCAGCAAACTTCTGAGTACAATGCGGATCACACACAAAGCAACATGTTCCTAGAATGAGGACAGTGAGACAGAGAAAGGCTAAATCCACCCTCGCTGAATCTGTTAAATAAATGAGATGATCAGGCTTATCTGGCTCTGAGTCTCCTGACATTTGAGATATAAGCCAACTAAAAGTTTCAGCGCTCAGTCCACATGAGGATGGTCAAGGTGCTCTGCTCCAGGGGCTGAAACCCCTCCAGAGTCGCCTAAATGTATGCAGCTCCCCGTCATATAGATAAGGCTAAAGCAGGAAGAGAGGACAAAGACCAGCTGGTTTAACCCTTTAATGCCTGAAAACACAAATTTTAGCCAGAAAATTCTAATTTTTTGAGCTGAAATGTTAATTTTACTTTCTACGGAAATCCTAAAAATCAAAATTTCCATAAAATTTAGCATATATATTTATTTGTATCTCATTTGATACATTAGCTGTTTTTTGTAACTGATAATCCATTTAAGGACATTTTTATCATTTATCTGATTATATTCAGATGTTTTTTAGTAATTTGTTGATCATATTGATTAGATAGAGGTATCATAAAAGAATGTATCAAATATGATACAACAGGTGTTAAAGGGTTAAAAAAAATGTGATTGGAAGATGCAGAATGGACTGTTGGCCATTTTGAAGTAATATTATGCTCAAGTGAAGAGAAAAAGAGAAACCTAACTTTAGTCCTTAATATTTAATAATGGTTTTATGAATTTGCCAAAATCCTGAACCAAACTTCATGACTGTGCTAACTATTCTATGCTAACTAGGACTACAGAGTTTGTCTGTGTCAATATCATTGTTTCCAGTCATCTTTCAAAACTATCAGCATTGATGCTTGCACCACACTGGTTCTCTCGACCAAAAGCGTTTGGGAACGTCTTCTTGGATCATTACTGACTCTGTAGCAAACAATAATCCATCCACCCATCATTAATACTGCATGCAAACCCCACACAGGAAGATGGGGATCAACCAGCAACCACCTTGCTATGAGGCACATGCACTGCCTGCTGCGCCACCGTGCCTCCTTCAAACAAAAAATTGGTTAAACTTAAATGTCATGTTCTTCTTAATAATCTCCAATAACAAGTTAAACTATCACAACTTTTAAGCTGAAACGTGATTGGATAGGGTAAAAAGCTGTTATTTAGCTACTATGGAGATACAAATAGGCAGTTTGACTGAAAAGCCGTCAAAATGCTTCCATCATATAAGGTCAGACTGTCACCTCATGTTTGAGAATTTCTTCTTAATCAAACTACCTGAATTAATTGGTCATCATGGTTGTGGCAATGGTGTATGAATTATTGTTTATAAAAAAAAAATCAGAAACGATTGCATCAGAGTCATTGGCCATTTTGTAGTCCTTTTGAGCAGTTTGTTAGCAAACGTCTTTTTTAAAGACATAATAACACTTTAAATTTCAAAAGCAGGGCAGTTTCAGACACCCTGACAGACCAGATGGACCGTGTCACATATCCAAGGGATATATTCCAAGTCCATCCGAGTAGCATCCCATAGGTATTGATTGGTAAGTGCAGGACCTTTCAGGACAACCAGAAAGTGGTTGAACAGATTTTCTCTACAGGTCATTCAGAGGCTTGCAGTTATTTTTAGCTTGTAAGACGTCTAAACCTTGAAGGTAGGAAATGCCTTTTTGTCCCGAAAAGGACACTAAAAAGCTTGGTCACTCTCTGACCGGGGACAATCACGTCATGTTGAAGCTTTGTAAGATAGATCGGCCTGATGACAGACATGGAATCTAGATTATCCAGCTGCTTTCTCAGGTGTATTTTTTGTTTTTGAATTAAATGTTATTATCTCATATGTATGTAATCGTCACAAACCTTACAGGTATTTATCCAAAAAGCTATTCTAAAACCCCATACACTTTCTGCCTTGGGAACCAGGAGGTGCCAAACCCAACAGTGTCAGTGGTGCAGTCTGATCAGTTATCCGAAGGTTGCAGGTTTGAGCCCAGCTCTGGCTGTCACATGGCTATGTGTCCTTGGGCAAGACACTTTATCCCAAGTTGCTCCCATGGCTGCGTTACCTGCGTGTAAATGGATATGACAGAGTATGGATGTGTAAGCAAATACTGATGGACAACTGAAAAAGAAACTCCAACCATCAGTGAGTGAATGTCAGAGTGAATATGAAGATGTGAACTGTGGTGTAAAGCTGCTTCAAGTAGTCAGAGAGACTAGTAAAGCACTATATAAGCTCAGGTCCATTCAACTCCACATTTTTGTACTTATTCCTGGACCACTTTATAAAGTGAGCACAAACTTGACCAGGTTACACTGTGAGGAAAGTCCTCCACAGAAGAAACAAAGGTTTCGGCTTAGTGGTATCGATGATGAAGTTAGTCCACCATTGCACTTCAATAAAGCCTGGCACTAGCTCTTTAACTTTGCAAGTTACATTTATTACTTAAAACCATGAAAGTATTCTTCATTTATAAAGATCATGGTGAAAATGAATGTGTAGCTTTCATGAACTAATGTTAGCTACAGAGCTTATTTCTAGCAATAATCCAATAACAATATTCTTATTGGATTACTACTGAAAATAAGCTTTGCAGCTGTTAAAGGATTACGAAACTTTCATGTATTTCACCTTCATAATCTTCACTATGAGCACTACTTTCATCATTTTTGAGAGGAAAACATGATCAGTGACAGTATAAACTAATGGAACTACAACAAGGCAGACCAACTTAAAATGGCGTAACCACTGAGCTCCCAATATTTATCTCATGGGTGGGTGATACTGAGACATTCCTCTTAATGTGAGCTGATCATGTTGATGCTGCATCAGTGGTTTGTGTAAGACTCTATCAAAAAAAAAAAATATGACTTAAATGTCCCAGACCAACTGTGTGGTCCTGGCTGGCAGCTTGTTATCAATCAATCAATCAATCAATCAATCAATCTCTATTTGTATAGCGCCAATTCGTAACAAGTGTTATCTCAAGACGTTTTACAATAGAGCACAAAGCTCTTCATATTATGGATACACATATATGCATAGATACATATGCATATATTAGCACCTGTCCTTCATCAGATGCTACTAAAATGCTTCCACCACTTAAAGGTGTTTCTACATTTGAGAAAAAGGATCAAGATCTTTACAGGTGATGCACTCCACAGCGTACTTTGGACTTTAGGACTCATCACTGCATTACTCCTTCATTCTTCTCATTAAAATTGTGTTACTGGCCCATTTGATCTTCTAAAGAAGTTAACCATCATCTGTCCAGCAACAGGAAAGTTGAAAAAAACTAATTGGGAGAAATATACTTTTAAGAGGTATTTTGTCTTAAATATTTAGAAAGTCTTAGACTCTGAAATTAGCAATGATTGGATAGGGTTGTACAAAAATACTCTTGTATTGTGGGGTATCCAGGGGGAAGCTGTTGTCTAGTGGTGGCTTTTTTTGCAAGCAGAGATCACAATTTCAAACAAGAACCTGTCAGCACAGATATATGGCCCTTACTGTAAAATCACTCATTTCTAGAAATAATGTGATAAATTCCAGGGGCAGGTCCAGTTTATGATCATTATAGATGTTAATGTTAATATTAGAGTGACCTCTCTATACCTCCATAAAAACTACCTTTAAAATCATATAGACATGAGGACACTCTTGAACACCAGATGCCACATCACAAAGGACTAACCTCAGACACATTTATCTTCAACAGAGACAAATATGATGAGGACAGATTTATGGTCTGGGCGTCCATGTGTTTGTCGCTATCATAAACTCTTACCTTTAGTTCCTTTGTCTCTGCCTGGATGGATACATCTCTGGATGGATGGATGTGTATATATGTGTGTATGCATATTTACATATGTGTATGTATATGCACATATGCATGTTTATCTATTAGATGAAGAGTATAGGTTCAGCGTGCCTTTATTGTAAAATGTCTTGAGATAACACTTGTTATAATTGGGCACTATACAAGTAAAGATTGATTGACTGATAGATGGTGTTTTAAGAATCTGGAGTCAGAAGGGTCTTGCTATTACTAGCCAAATTTCTTTGTTTACAGAGGTTTGTTTTCTTTTTTAGAAAAAATGTTTGTCTTTGACTCTGAAACTGGGAATGATTGGTTGGACTGGTGCAGTGGATGAATACCTATAATAATGTTTTTGATAAACACACAGATATGAGATTTAACCTAAAACAATAAAAACATCTAATATTATCTGCTTCTACATTTTAAAGTGCTGTTGTGTGTTTAAAAATAAGGTTCCTATCAAATGCTAATAAGAGCTACAAAATGTCCTTGGACCCTGTTTCAAGCATTTCTCAAGCATTGCCACAGCAATGAAGACCAACTTGATCAGGTCATTTGATTAAGAGGAAATTCTTTACAGAGTGACATTATGCATTGGAAATATTGTAATTTCTTCTAAGTCAAACTGCCATGTTGTCACTAATTAATAACTTAATGTTTTTAACTCTTGTCCATTATGTTCAAGCTCAAGAAAATCCTGAAAGTTAGATCTTTTGTCAATACTGTCACACTGAACAAAGAGTTTTTTGTTGGTTGTAGACATTATTGTCAGCAGTGGTCCAAGAACAAAAGTATGTCATCTCTGCACAACTTAACATTTACAACTATAATCTTCAACAAAAGGCCAGGACAGTTTCACGACAATTTTGAACATTTATGACTGCGAACCTGGAACCAATCAGCAGAATGAGCACATTCTGAATGTTCCACCTTAAACTGGCAGCCTGAGGAATATTGTTTGTGGAGCTCACTTCCACCAGAAAGTCCTGAAGACCAGCTGTGATCCTAACGTAGTAGACATTTTAACTCCATAATGAACTGTCTACATGACCCTGAAAATGTGGAGGAGTGCCACAGTAAAGCCCTCACCTAACCTGGGAAAAGCTCGCCTGACCTTGGAGATCACTGGAACTCCATGGGAGGAGGTAAGACTATGAGGACTTTGGCTGTTCCAAAGTCTCAGATCAGATGTCAACAAAGGTTAAATAAACCCAGAAATCTCTGAACTGGTGTAGATGTGAGGTTTCTTAGTAACTCAGGGCAGTCTGTGAGCTTTTCTTAAGAGAGGAGGAGGATGAATACAGAGAGATTTTCTGTTTCTAGATGCGTTTTTACTTTAAAATTTTGACATGGGAGATAACCATTGTGCTCTATTATTCTTACAGGAAATAATAAAATTAATGAAGCCTTGTGATGGGCGATACAACTTTTTCAAATCTATACAATACCAATCCTTTTTGTTGTAACTTTTTTTTTAAATCCCGATATTGATATCCATATTATTCATCTCCTAAAATGGAGACATGGTTTTTATTAATGTGCCATTTTGCTATGACCAAAAGCACACAAAAGAAACGTAAACTAGACCGTCAGATCTTAAAAGTATGTTTAATTCAAGCTTTTGTTAAAAATGAGCACATTTAAGAGATATTCTACAATTAAACAGTGTGGCTAAGGGGCAGTTGAGAATCCAAAAACAAATGACTAAAGGAATCAATAACTTTACTCTTTTTGCTTAACAATTCCTTTCACTTTGTTCTGCATCCCTCGTAAATCAGAGGCAGTAAGCAAAAATGACAACGACTTCAAAGATGTATTTATGGCCCACAGGGGGGCAAAAGTGGTCAAAAATTGTGGCTTTATTTTCAACAAACATTTACTGTACAAAGCTTACTGGATTGGAACTCCATTAAAGTGGTGTAGTGAGTAGTGCTTTTGCCTCACACCAGAGAGGTTACTGGTTTGAGTCTCTGAGTGCAGCAGTTAGACTTGGCTTAGTTTGGGTTAGCCTCTTGTTTCCTGTCTCATTGTCATGTTCCTGATGTTTGATTTTGTGCCCTGATCCTTAGTGTTTCTTGTTTTACCCATTTTACCCTGTTTGATTCTCACCTGTGCCCCGTCTGTCTCACCTGTGTTTGATTACCCTTACCAAAGAGGATTTCATTCAAGTGTGCTACAAGTATACTTAGGCAGTATACTTGAAGTTTACTTTTTATATATTTTGTATACTTAAGAATAGTACAGTGAAGTACACTTGGCTTGTACTGAAAAGTATGAAGAAAAGTCTAAGACTATTTGCATTAATACTTGGACCTCCACTTATACTTAAATACTAAAACTTTTACTTGTACTCAAGTTTACTTTTACTGTCAAGCAAATAACTGAAAAGAAGTAATAAAAGTATTGTTTTTGTTTCTATCCAGTTATTTTCCTTTACCATTTTTGACAAAGAAGGACTTGATCTTGGAGAGACTATTATGTTTACATTTTTACATGCAGATGTGCACATTTTCCTTACATTTTTTTCATCAAAAAAGGACTTGATTTTTAGAGGCTCTTTGTTTTTGAAATGCACGTCTTTAATGATTCAAACAGGTATTTGTAAATACACTGTATTTTAAAATGTTAAATATATCAAACTTGTTCTCAACATCCTGTCTTATGATTTTGTAAATACATTACAGTCTAGTGTACATACAGTATGAGTTAACTTTAGGAATACTTAAGTGTATAAATAGTATGCTACAAGTAATATGCTAAGCAAACTTACAAGTTTACTTAAAGTATAACAACAAGTAAAATGTTACAATAGTATAAAATAATAATTTTTAGATCATTAAAGTAAACCTAAAGTATACTTCAACAAACTAAAGTGTGGACTAGAGGTATATAACTAGTACAATGGCAGTATATAGAAGAGTGTACTTGTGGGATGCTGGTTTGGCGGAGTGGTAAGCAACCAGACACGACCTCCATTAATGTTTCTGGAGACCGGGTTCAAATCCATCCTGTGGCCAGTTTGCAGAGTGACCTGCCCCTACTCTCTGTCACCCCCTTTCACAGGCCTATCCACTTTCTCTCTCTGTCCTATCAATAAAGACCCAGTGATACCCACACGCACACAAAAAATAAGAGTGTACTTGTGGTATACTTTAATAAACTAAAATGTGACTAGAAGTGTATATACCCAGTACACTAGTAGTATATACATACAGTGCCATGAAAAAGTATTTGCCCCCTTCCTGATTTCTTACCTTTTTGCATATTTGTCACATTTAAATGTTTCAGATCATCACACAAATTTTAATATTCAACAAAGATAACCTGAGAAAATGCAAAATGCATAATTAAATGATTTTGTTTATCAAGGGAAAAAAGCTCTCCAAACCTACATGACCCTATGTGAAAAAGTAATTGCCCTCCCTTGTTAAATCATGAGTTAACTGTGATTAATCACATGTTTTTGAAAGCTGAGTTCAATTTCACTGACCACACCCAGACCTGATTACTGCCAGACCTGTTGAATTAAGAAATCACTTAAACAGAACCTGTCTGACAGTGAAGTAGGCTTCAAGATCTGGAAAAGAAACACATCATGCCGTGATCCAAAGAAATTCAAGAACAAATGAGAAACAAAGTCATTGAAATCTATCAGTCTGGAAAGGGTTACAAAGCCATTTCTAAGGCTTTGGGACTCCAGTGAACCACGGTCAGAGCCATTATCCACCAATGAAGAAAACTGGGAACAGTGGTGAACTCAACAATAAGAAAGAGACTGAGCAAAAATGGCATCATGGGAGAGCTCCAAGGCAAAAACTACTACTGGCCAAAAAGAACTCAAAGGCTCGTCTCACATTTGCCAAAAAACATCTGGATGACCCCCAAGACTTTTGTAAAAATATTCTGTGGACTGACCAGACAAAAGTTGAACATTTTTTCTGAAGGTGTGCATCCCGTTAATTTCCTAGATGATTGTATTTATTATTTCCCTTAATAACTAAAATCATCATTTAAAAACTGCATTTTGTATTCACTCAGGTTATCTTTGTATAATGCTAAAATTTGTGTGATGATCTGAAACATTTAAGTGTGACAAATGTGCAAAAAAGTAAGAAATCAGGAAGGGGTCAAATACTTTTTTATGCCACTGTAAGTGTAGTTGTTGTATACTTGAAATTGTACTTCTGTAAATTTAAAAATGACCTTATAAAGTAAACTTAAAGTATTCTTTTATAAACTTAAAATGTTCCAATTTAGTCCAAAGGAGTGTTCATTTAATATATTTTCTAGTGCACTACAAGTACATGGTCCATAATATACTTGCTATACTTATACTTATTCTCAAGTATACTTAATAAAATTCATGTATACTACTTTTTGCTAAGGGTACCCCTGTGTGAATAAAGTCTGTGTGTGTCTGCTCCTCTGTCGGTTCGTACTGTGACTTCTCTTTGGCTCTTCTTCGTATTTTTCTTCCTCGTGTATCCAGAAGATTGTTTCTGTTTAACTTAGACGTCCTCAGGATCTTGGGTCTTTTTGGACTTTAGGAAATTCTTTAGTTTCCTTGCACAACCAAGGATACTTGTATTGTCCTTTTGAAAACCTAAAATTGAATTTCTGTGTGCCATTTGCATGCTCTCCTTGAACATGCATTGGGTTTCTCTGGTTTCCACCCACAGACCTACTATGTGCTCATTGGGTTAACTGGTAACTCTAAAATGACCTAAAGTGTGAGAGTGCGTGTGAATGCTTATCTGCTAAGCTCATCTGACAGGTCTTCATGCTCAATTCTGATTTTTTGTATTGTTAAAATCTGATTGTTTTGCATGGTTATTTATACAATAACTTAAATGTGACTCCCATCAGATTTCAGTATGAACTGTCTACGGCCCTGAAGTGATCTGCATGTGCAGAAGACGTGACATCACAGGCAGCACGCCGTGTTTATGGAAACAAATATGTCAGTATGTTGGTGTCAGTTTTGAAGTTGCTGTGCAATCTGAGTGACAAAATGATCACAAAGTGATGAAGAGAAGAAGAGGATTGAGAAATAAAGGAGAGCACACATTTTAACAATGGCCTTTTGTGGAGCAGTGGCTGCTGCCTCTGCACAGAGGTCTGTGTGGATGTGGGGCCTGAGCCTGGAGGGGTGGGATTGTGACCTGAGGGGCTTCACTGATAAAGAGTTCATCCATAATTATTTACATTGACTTCCTGCTTCCTCCAGTAAAGATTTGTGACGTCTGTCTTCAATAATGTAAAAATTGGGATGAAATGTGACATAACCGTTCAGAGAGAGGTTCCTTTGAGAAACATGTATCTGATTTAGGACCACATATGAAAGTGGACTGAGTCTGATTTATAAGAAAAGTCTGATTTGCTGTCCAGACTATCACTAAAAAAAAAAATCAGATCTAGGTCACATATGGGCAAAAACTTGGAGGAACCAGGAGTTTCTGGGAAAGTGAGATTCTGACTGACGTGGATAATGGAAGCAAATCTGGAGAAAGCTCCAAGATTAAAATAACACTTCAGTCACAAAAACTATCAACGAAAGAACAACTTCATCAACTCTACAGGCTCTTAAAAAGATGAATCAGAATCAGTCAAAAACACTTTATTAATGCCTATGGGGAAATGTTGAAATATTACACACAATAATGTATTGGAAAACAGATTAAAAAATATGTAATAAGATAAACAAGTACATGCATGCATAAGTTAAAATACAGGGACAAGTGCACATGTATGTCTGTAGCAAAGGTACTGAACAGAGTATTGCACATAATAACACAACGAAAGACACAATTATCCTGCTTACTCTTACTGCAAACACGTGGTGCTGAACAAATCAGGGACTGGTTTACAACCACATTGCACAGCACAGCGTGGAGGGATTTCCAACTTTTAAAAAGCAACATTTTCCAAGTGAGAACAAATATTTTCATTAAAGAGGAGAAACAGCTTTTTAGATAGTTTCAGACACACTTGCATTGTGACAAGAATTAGGCTGTTTTGTTCGAATACATTAAAGAAAAAAAAATATGCAACACCAGTGAAAATGTGAACCAGTTGCTAACACGAGGTCTTCCTCAGGACATGGCTTAAGGAGGTGGGGTGAGGTAAGGTTTATAGATAAATACAATAACCATGTAGAATAGAGGATAAATGTTGTAACTGAAAAGTAAGAATGAAAATATTATAATGACTGACGAGTGAAATCAGCTAAATAATACATTACTTTATTACTCAATGACCTGCTGACCAAGGATAAGGTTATAACAACTATTCTTAAAAAGCCAATGTGATACATATTTACCCAGTCACAGAGGGATTTATGAGGACCCAACATGTATTATTGAAATGCCCTTTGGCCTGAGTATGAACTGTAACAGAGTTAAAGGACCTGCATGTGTCACACTGACACCACCTCTGTGAGGCATTACTCCTGGGAGGCCTTTGTTTAAAACAACTTTTCTCCACGCTATTCGGAATTAATAACAAAAAAAAAAATGTTTCCTCTTTTTTATGTTAAATTAAAGGTAGCAGCCATGTCTGAGTTATATTAGTACAAGAATCTATTTGTAAACACAAATGAAAAAGAACAAACTTATTACAAAAAGAACCCGGTCATCAATCTCCAGTGTTTTCTTCAAACGTCAAGTTTTCTCATCCTAAATGGCTTAAAATTTAGCCTAAATGTTTTCTTAGGACATCAAAACTGTATTTTATGTTGACAAAAGGTCGTTAATCACACCAAAGTATGAATGTAAGTACCAAAATCTTGATTGTGTACGTCACTGTATTCGTCACTGCAAACAAAAATGTTGTTTAATTACTTCCTGGCAAAATGTTTAGATGCTATTTCACCATGACTGCCTCAAAGTCTCAAAGAGCACACTATCTGTCTGTCTGTCTATCACATGTCTGAATAACTTAGTCTTTCTTATCTGTTATGAACAATAAATTAATCTTTCAGAAGCTTGGGTTTAGTGTTCTAAAAATATATTTTCACGTTTGAGACGTGAGCCGAAGAGAATTTGGAAAACTGTAACTATTTGCTCAAGCACTCTCCACAGGAGAGACTCATTTCCTACACAACACATGTTCCTCACACATGGCCCTTTCTGATCAGAGGTTCCAGGAACTTCCCTCATAGGGCTCAGTTATGATTTCTGCAGTTCACACTGACACAAACTGCCTTGAACTCGTGGTGTGGAAGCGCTCTGTGTTTTTGTGCTTTGTGTCACTCTCTCTTGGCCACAGATCAATATTCTTCTTGGAGCAGTCTCTTCAAGTTAGTAAAATAGATTCTCAATGTGAGAACCATGAGGAGGAGTTTTTTTTCATGGTATTGAGACAGAAAACAGGAGATGAGATGGTCTGTACGGAGAAATCCAGAGAGGATATGCCTCGTTTCCACCGAGTGGTCTGGTTTGGTTCAGTACAGTTTGGTACGGTCTGGAGTGGTTAACCCTGATTTTGTCTGCATTTCCACTGCCAGGTGTACCTTCACTTGTGGGTGGGGACATGAGCCTGGAAGTGAGGCTCACCCCGGTTACATAAATGACAGCTACACGATACAGTGCAGGTCTACTGAAGACTGTAACTGTAAACAAAGAGCAACAATGAGGACCTCCAGAATTCCAGTTCTTTGTAGAGCATTGTTTCATTCTTTACAGCAGCACGACAGCTGATTTCAACATGTAGAGGTACACGTTTTCATTTCAACTGCTGTCACATGGGTGCTTTTAGCTCCACCTCCTAGGGATGGTTTGGTACACTGGGGAAGACAAAAGTGGGACTGCATGGGTCAATTATTTGGGCAGCATTTCTCCTTATCTGACAGTGGAAACACCGGTACGTGTGCCGTACCGAGCCGATCTGAACCAGACTGCTTGGTGGAAACGCTGCTTAATATACTTGTGACGACAAGAGATGTATGAAGAACTTTGTGTTTATCTGAGAATAGTTTCTTAAAATATACAGTATACCTATAGACTATATTTCAACTATTGGCTGCAGTAGATCCTTCAAGTTCACCATCTTGTTGGGGTTCCTGTCCACATCTGTTAAAATATGCTGGATGTTCACAGCCAGGTGAAAACCATGGCATGCCTGATTTCTGACTTCCATTGGCTGTGCGAACACTTAAGCCATTGCAGCACTTGTGGACGAGTCAAGCATAAAACAAGCATAACGCAGAGGTCAGACTACACCATTTTGTCATCTGGTGCGATGGTCTCTATGTCAGATTAGGTGCCCAAACGGACTACATGCCTCACATGGACTGCACATGGCCACCAACACAATGACGCTGGAAGAGGGCGGGCTGACACTGAAGACAGCAAACAAACACACCGTGTTCAGAGTGCTGTACTTCTGTTATCTTTGCAAACATTATGATAAATGAGGTGCTTCTGCTGTTTTTTTCAACATTTCTCCCTTTACAGTCTGATTTGAGCTCCTCTACAACAAATCTTAAAGGCAGTGATCTCATTGGTCAATGTCTCTGATGTGAAGAAATCATTGGAGGCAGGACAACAACAAACATTCAAGACTTCATGTTGTAGTCATGAGACGTCCCAGACTGATCAGATGAAAGTGATTTTTGTGGCTGACGGGTCCCAAAACCCTGCAGCTATCAGGTTGGGCCACAGTCGTGTAGTCTGACCTTGGCATTATGAACTTAATAGTTTCCCTGGCTGTTCTGTCTGATTTCCTGGGAGGCCTTAAGGTCCAGGAAAGATCATGCACATTAAAGACACACAGACATCCCTTCTTTGAGTCCCCTTAGGTTTCCTTGAAATATCCCACACAAGAAGCATACCCACGTCCTCCGTAAAAAACTCAATCCAGCTGCATAACCTTACACAATAAGAATTTTCCAGATGTGTTATTCCCTGATCGAGATCCTTCTTCCTAAAGAGAACACAGAGTCACTGATGAACCGACTCTGTTAGGCCAGAAACCCAGCCCAAACCCGGGATAAAGGGGTTCAGTGAATGTGGCCTCTGACGTATGAAGGTTGATCATTTTGTCAGAGATTTTGTAGAAGGACAGAGTGCCAGCAGAGTAATCCACATACACCGCTACTCTGTTAGAGGTAGAGGAGGAGGAGGCTGAGGAGGAGGGGGTGGAGGTAATGTATTCAGCTTTGTTATTGTGCCAGAAACAGTACCCATCTTCAGAGCACTCCAGACTCCAGGACTGGTCATTCCTTCCGAACCTGCTGTCATACCGGTCTCCTCTTCGGTTGATTCCTCTGTAGCTCACTGAGACATACACCAGTCCACTCCACTCCACCTCCCAGTAACAGCGACCAGTCAGGCTGCTTTCACACAGCAGCTGGGGACACTGATCAAATCTGTCCGGATGATCAGGGTACAAACTGTCCTCCAGCACATATGTCCCTTTCCTGTTCCCATCGGTCAGTACAATGTTTCCATTTACTGTGTTCAGGTTAAAAGTCAGCTTACAGGAATCTGATGGATAACAAGAGATAAAGGATTTTACTAATCATCTGATCACTCATTGACATCCTCATGACATCATAGATCTTAATGTGTGAAGTCAAAGATTGAAAATCTGAACGTTATTGATTTTTGTTAATGAACTAAATATAATGCAACTCACATTTCCTCAGACCTGGAATTAACCACTGGGCCCCAACTGGCTTCAACCTGAAAGAACAATAAAGGTCCAAAGTCCCGTTCAGCACCAAGTAAAACACAAGAACTAGTGCTGGGCAGTATAGACCAACAATCATCTATATATACAGTATCGACATTTATATATACAGTATGTATATCAGTCTATATCTGTCTATCCATATATATATATATATATATATATATATATATATATATATCTTTCTCTGATTAGTAATGCAAGTAAATGACTGTACTTTGACATCTTAATCAAGAAATAATAATGTGCTTTACTATTTTTTTTGTTCTTTTGTAAAACAGTAAATTTAACAATTGATGGATAACAATGAAAATTATATTTTAGCATAAAACATTTCATTTTGGTTAAAGAGAATCCACATACTGTTGTATTAGCTGTTACAGAAACCTAAGAAAAAGATTTTGGTAATTACCAATGCTGTTAATTTAGTGCAGCTACTGCATAAAGAACATTGGATGGTGGTCTTATAAATCTGGTAAGCACTCTATCTATCTATCTATCTATCTCTAAATATATATAGTGTTTTGGATGGTACCCAAAAAGTTAACTCATTGTATAGGTAGCCTTCATTTTAATCTCTCTCTCTCTCTCTTATCAGTGA
The DNA here is from genome assembly GCA_037902135.1 of Cetoscarus ocellatus. NCBI lineage: Eukaryota > Metazoa > Chordata > Actinopteri > Labriformes > Labridae > Cetoscarus > Cetoscarus ocellatus. The sequence goes on along the minus strand of JBAMNC010000053.1, from coordinate 1,381,245 downwards.
AGAAGGAAGGTAGATATTTCAAAGATTGGCAGGAAGGACCTTATTATACAAATCAAACCGTGGAGTTTGACATACCTGAGACTGTTTAGTGTCCACTTTGGATTTTCAAGTCCAGCAGACAGTTGCTTCACAGCTGACTCTCTGAGATTATTGTAGCTCAGGTCCAGCTGTCTCAGATGGTGAGGGTTGGAGCTCAGAGCTGTGGCCAGAGAAGCACAGCCTTCCTCTGTGACCAGACAGCCCGACAGCCTAAAAGTGAACATACATTGTACACTGAGGGTGTTCTGAGTTCTTGAAGGTGCTGAATAAAGGCTAAGGGTCATATTAATACAAGTAAATGTAAGTGTGGTATACTCTGAGAGCCCAAACCACCACAAAGGCACTTCCTTCATTGTTAGGCAAGTTATCAAAAATGCAGAAAGCCGCCCTATCATGCAGTGTTAAGATCATTACCATGTGATAAGAGTTCACTGATACAGATTGGAGCAGAGCCGTGAGGATACAAATTGGATATGTTTTTTAATGGTATTCAGTACTGAAGTGGGAGCCAGTGTAAGGATGGATGATATCGAGGCATAGATGACTTTCTCTAAATCTTCCTCTTATGTGATACAGATGGTCTGGTTTGATTTGATCTGACTTAATGATAAACTGATGAAATTTGAGGGGTTCAAGGTTAGAGACCGAGTGACTCAACACTGTACTGTCACTCTCTGACAATGTTAACCAAGTGGAAGCATCAAACAGCATGCAGTAGTTTGAGTTATTGCTGTAGTATCATACAAGAACCATAACATTTGATTTTAACTGCTGAAATGCTAATTAAATAACTAAAAAAAAAAAAAAAAACTAGAGCTACTAAGAGGGCACAAACCTCTGCCGGGCCTTTCTGATACTGATAGTCTGATCACCAACACAATCTAATCACGTTTTCCTTGTGCCATGACCAACATTCTCTGAACTTTTCAATAAAATCCATCCAGAACTTTTCAAGCTATCTTGCTCATAGATGGAGAGACAAACAATCATATGGACTAATGCTGCAAAAACATGAGCTCCTTAGCAGAGGTAGTAAAATGATGAGTCCCCATTTAATTAAGATTTTAAATTTGAAAGCTTGTGCTTATTAAACATATCACTATTAATGGATATTACTTTCTCTGAGCATGAAGGCTGCTGTTAAGCCCAGCTGTAAACATAGGTTTGATAAACAGGATTTAGTTATCAGTGGTTAAATATACCTAAAAGTACTGACCTGAGACTTTCTAGTGTGCAGTGTGGACTCTTGAGTCCTTCAGCCAGTAACTTCACTCCTGAGTCCTGAAGGTCGTTGTTACTCAGGTCCAGATCTCTGAGGCTGGACGATGAGCTGTTTAGGACTGAAGACAGAGCTCCACAGCTTTTCTCTGAGAGGTTACAGCCACTAAGCCTGCAGAGACAAACGACAATTTTTTTTTCATTTTTACCTACTTTTAATCCAAGAGATTATTGTGTTTTATCTTTATCATTTAGTCTTAGGTCCTTTTCATGCCTAGAACAGCAGAGTTGTTCCGATACAGACGTATTCTGTTTGTTCCAATATATGTGAGCACAGCAATTGATCACTGTTTCCGCACAAACAACCAAGCTCCAAGCTCACCTGGAACAGGTGGTGTTGGCTTGCCCTGGACCCCTGGAGGGATTTGTTTGCTGTGAGGACACAATCACCAAACTGACACAAACAGGGTGACGAGTTACCTCCTCACACTGCTAGATGAGGTAACTCAGCAGTAATAATGATTACATCACAGCTACCAGGGTACCAGGCAGATAACAAAGTACGGCTTAAAAATAATGATTTGGATCCTTCAGAGACACTTTCTGTGCACAGGCGCAACATACCGTGAAAATAGGAACTTAACGTTTCTCACCATCTCAGCAGATCATCACAGGACTCAACACTGACTGATCTGAACACTTGTTTAGTTCCCAGAATATAGTCCAGGTCTCTAAGCTGGACTTTTCATCCTTTTTAAATCTGCTCTCTATTTTACCAGATAACTGACAGTTTCTTACTTCAATGGTGTAATAAGTTACCATGCTATCTGGTGTCCTCTATGGTCCACTGTAGGTAACAGCAAGCATTAACAGCCCCTGTTCTTCACACACTGACTTTGTTTACATTTATATTGTAAGGTGATTCAGACATTTATAAGTATGTACATCCGAATAATTGCTCCTAAGACATTTAACCTACTCCACTAAACAACATCTTGTTTATAAAAAGCTCAGCCTGCTAGCTTCCATCCCCTAATGCAGAGCTCAACTTTTACTCACATTAATGTTGGCTGTGGCAAAATGACATATGGCCAGCACAGCCTTTCTGTGTGATTTGGTCTGTCTGAAAATAATGCAGGGGGTCCATTTAACAACTCAAAAGAAACATGTTGACGTGTTTTTTCAACTGAATCAGAACAAACAGCCGCGCTGTGGTGTCTCTTTGTGTACTTACACAGCTTTGTTTGAGAATTTAATGACTGGTAACAGCCTCAGGAGAGCCTCGTCTGAAATGGAGTACTTCTTCAGGTCAAACACATCCAAGTCTTTTTCAGTCGACAGCAAGATGAAGACCAGAGCAGACCAGTGAGCCGGAGAGAGTTCATCTGCTGAGAGTCTCTCAGATCTCAGGGCCTGCTGGATCTCCTCCACCAGAGAACGATCGTTCAGCTCATTCAGACAGTGGAACATATTGATGCTCTTCTCAGAGGAGAGATCTTCACTGATCTTCTTCTTGATATACTGCACTGTGTCCGGATTTGTCTGTTTACTCCCTTCAGCCGGTGGCAGCAGACCTTGAAGGAGAGCCTGGTTTGTCTGCAGGGAAAGACCCAGAAGGAAGCGGAGGAACAAGTCCAGGTGTCCATTTGGACACTTTAAAGCCTGATCCACAGCACTCTGGTAGAACCGTATCTTTGCAGCTTTGGGACTTTCCATTTGAGAATCACTGGATGTGATTTTCTCGTCCAAGAGCAGATTGACTCCAGTGGTTGTGAATGTCAGGTGGACATGAAGAGCAGCCAGAAACTCCTGAACACTCAGATGGATAAAGCAGAACACCCTGTCCTGGTACAGTCCTCTCTCCTCTCTAAAGATCTGCGTGAACACACCAGAGGTCAGTGGGGCTGCTTCAGTATCAATGCCGCACTCTTTCAGATCTGATTCATAGAAGATCAAGTGTCCTCTCTGCAGCTGCTCGAAAGCCAGTTTCCCCAGAGACTTGATCATCTCTCTGCTCGTGTTATTCCAGTGAACATCTGTGTCAGCTCCTCCATCATATTTGACGTTCCTCCTTTTGGTCTGAACCACCAGGAAGTGGATGTACAGCTCAGTCAGAGTCTTGGGCAGATCCTCCACTTCTCTTGTTTTCAACACATCCTCAGAGACCGTTGCAGTGATCCAGCAGAAGACCGGGATGTGGCACATGATGTGGAGGATTGGGGAGGTCTTGATTTGGGAGATGGTTCTGCTAGCTTGTTTCTTATCAGTGAATCTCTTCCTGAAGTACTCCTCCTTCTGGAGGTCAGTGAACCCTCTGACCTCAGTCACCCTGTCCACAAATTTAGGAGGGATCTGATTGGCTGCTGCAGGTCGTGTGGTTATCCAGAGGCGAGCAGAGGGAAGCAGGTTCCCCTTGATGAGGTTGATCAGCAGCACATCCACTGTGGAGGGCTCTGTGATATCAGTCAGGACCTCACTGTTGTTGAAGTCCAGAGTAAGCCGGCATTCATCCAGACCGTCAAAGATGAACAAAACCTTGACTTCTTCGAACTTCAAGATTCTTGATTTTTTAGTTTCTGCGAAGAAGTGATGAACAAGCTCCACCAAGCTGCACCTTTTGTCCTTCAGCAAGTTCAGCTCTCTGAAAGTAAATGGAAACATGAGCTGTATGTCCTGGTTGGCTTTGTCCTCAGTCCAATCCAGAGTGAACTTCTGTGTTAAGACAGTTTTGCCAATGCCAGCTATGCCTTTTGTCATCACTCTTCTGATTGGTACATCTTTTCCAGGGGAGGGCTTAAAGATGTCCTCTTGTCTTATTGTTGTTTCTGTTTTGCTTTGTTTTCTAAGTGCTCTTTCGATCTGTCTGACCTCGTGTTGGTCGTTGATCTCTCCATTCTCTCCCTCTGTGATGTAGAGTTCAGTGTATATCTGGTTCAAGAAGGTTTGGTTTCCTGCTTTAGCAATACCCTCAAAAACATGTTGGACCTTCGCCTTTAAACCACTTTTAAGTTTACGCTGCAGACTAGCTTGAGCCGGATATCCTGAATGAACACACAAAAAATCAGACAATTAGAATTTTCTAACAAGTATATGAACACATTTTTAGTGCAGACTTTGACCAAATAGTAATCAAGGGTAAAATCTAGCAAAAAATCTTGTAGTTTGCCCTCAGCTTTGGAGAAATTAAAACACACTGGCAAATCACTTTTTTGATTGACTGTTTGACTCACATGGGATACACAGCAACAACATCTCCACAATTAAAAATCAGACAATGTTGAAAAATTCAGTTTAAAGTTTATAACTGTACAGAGAGCTCAAAGACACCAGGCTCCTAGGTACTGAAGATCTTAATGCAACACAAAGCTACAACAACATTATTTGTATACATACTTGTGAATATCGCCAATAATCATGCTCACAGTCAATAAAATAGGTTGACCAGTGTGTTTTACCCACATAATAGAGAAGAGAGGAAAGGATTCCTACAGGGGAAATGAGAAAATAATGTTTCAAGCTCACAGGTACCTGATGTACAGTAACAAGTCTATCATAAACATAAAGATGTCTGATAATGTCGGCTGAACTGGATTTTTTAATTATTAATAAGGTTTCAATTTTTATCCCCCAGATGTGTCTGACTTGTCTTTTTGATCATGTCTTGAGCTCTGAAATGCTTCCATTGAAAAAAAAACACTTGAACCTGAGCATTAACATATGTCTTTTCAATGCTCAGTGTGTGTTCTTTCAGTGTAGTGGAACAATTAAAGGAGAGGAATTAAGTAATCCAGCCAAAATACTGACCAGGCAACTACACCCACTGTGAAAGAATCAAAACACCAGGAACCAGGCACGCACCGATTTAAAGTGAATGAGAGCAGACACTCGGATTGTTTTACGCCCAAAACACACCCAAGAATATTCAAGGCACAGAATCCATCCTCTTATGGCCCTGTGTCTGGTTTTGCAACGAGAATTTGCTCAAAATGGTGAAATACAGGCTGACAGGCCTGAAACTGCCTTAAGCCACATGCTTTGAACAACACGCTTCACACTATTAAAATCAGGTCCTATGAGTCATCCTCATACACCTTAATGTATCTTTGTATCTGTTCTTCCAGTACAGCCAAGTTCATAAGAATATAATCAATAAATTGTAGATAACTGGCCAAGTCATGATCAGTTCCCTTACTGCTCTGCAGGCAGTCGGCCAGCTCGTGCTGCCTCCTCAGCCGGAGAAAGTCCAAAGCAATCTTCAGTAAAGCTTCTCTGCTGCTTCTCTTCTGCGCTGCATCCTCCTCTTCCCTCTGACTCTCTTTGTAATCTGAATACATATCCTGTTGGATTTTTTTAATCTCATCCCTCACAAAGCTGACAACATCTTCCTCCAGCACCTGGAATCGAGAAGTAAAGGAAAGATAAAATCAAAGTCGAGTAGTGAAACATAAAGATCCTAGACATGTTGCAGAAAAGGCAACAGAGGTGGAAAATACAAAAGCAGCTGTTGGTGATGTACAGACCATAAATATGGAGGTGAGGTCTGTTTGATGATGCTGGTCAGACTGACCACTGGAGGTCTCCGAGCTCGGCTGGGCGTCTCTGTGGAGGAAACAAAAATAATCATCTCACCTTCTTAAAAATAAGAATTTGTGATAGCAACACACCCATGGACGCCCAGATCATAAATCTGTCCTCACCACATTTGTCTCTGCTGAATATAGATTCAATCAATCGATCTTTATTTATATAGCTCCATATTTGTCTTTGTCGAATACAAATGTTTTACAGGCTAGCCCTAGAGATGTGGCATCTCAATTTCAAGAGGGTCCTCATGTCTATTTGGTTGCAAAGATAGTTACTACGGATGTATAATCAATCCAACCATGGATAGAGAGATCAATCTAATATTAAGATTAATATCTATAATGAGTATAATCTGGAGAGGAATGATGTTGATTCATATAGCAGTATCTAGCTAAACTACCATTAAAATGGGTTAAATATGCAGCCCTCAGGCATGGAAAGAGTTTTGTGTGGCCCTCTTGGTAATCAGTGTTTTCCATCCCTGATGTGGACAAAGCACGTAAGACAAATTTGTTGAATAAAGCCTAGAAACCTAGAGTTGCAAAAGCTGTCAGCATGTATCCCTCAGCTTAGAGGGACACAGAGAGGGAGTTTCACACTCTGACCTCTGATCCAGTCACACCACATCCTGGCTCAACAGCACCCTCCTCTGCCTGCCTGCACGCACACACCCACACATCAGCTGATAAAGGCCATTTCTTGGCTTCAAATGAGTTTTTGTGTCTAACCAGTTCCTCTCTTCAGTACCTCTTTTTACTCTGGCATGTCTGTCTTTTCTATTTTTAAGCTGTTTTTAAACACCCACAGGATCATCAGGGGGTTTTCTGTTTTCATAACTCTTCCTGTGTCAACATTTTCAGAGAATGCACTCACATTACCTTTCACGTCAAACTGTTTGATTTCTGGCCTTGTGCATCCTATCAGGGCACAGTGATACGGACCAAAACGGATACTTCAGCATTCTAGCTGAATATTTGATATTTCTCTATATATTTTCCCAATAAAACACAGGTTAATAAGGCCTAAAGTAGGATTATTTTGAGGTTTGGGGCTGCAGCTCACCATTTCAAAGTCATCATATTGCACTTTGTGGTGCTTACGTGACATTTGGAAAAGATTTGTCATGACCAATCTTTTTTTGCCATCTGTTTAGGTGTTCTCACCAAAAATCATCTGCTGCTCGTCTGAGATCATGACCATGAATCACAGAGACACTTTTTATCTCTTTACCACCCGGCCTTCTCCTCTTTAGCAGCATTGCTCCCGTCTTTCCTTCCCTCCATGTTGCCGCTGCTGGCAGGACTGTTGCTATTATTGAGTGGAGTGGGCTGCTAAATCTGTAAATTTTTGCTTTTTTAGAGCAGAAAAGGCGAGAAGAACCAAACAGTCAAGGGAATTACTCAAAATGGTGGCCTGCTTAATGCTATTTTACTCAAATCAATAGAGTGATGCAGGAATGAGTCCAAAAGTGAGTTAGCATTTAGTTATTCCTGGTTCCCAACCCTCCAGAGTAAACAAATTTTAGATACTGGTTTGGGATAAGTGCCTGACACAAGGTTTGTGGTGAACACTAACTTATTTGAATTTGATGCCTGTAACATGTTCCAGAAAAGTGTGTGTTACATCAACTTTCCCTTTAACAACACCCAATAAGCATTTTAAAATAAATGGTGAATGTGTGTATTTTAGAGAAATGATGCATAACCTAGATTTTACCCCAAATAGGACATTTAAAATGCTGGTTTACTGGGCAAATTAGGGGCTAAAAACTTACTCAGTTACTGGCAGGTAACACAATAATTTCTTTTGAGACATTATCCTCTAAAAATGAACTTCATAAAAAATACTTTTAGAAGTATTTATAGGTTAAAAGCTATCTTATGCAACATCAGGAAGAGGATAAACTAACAAATGAGGTCGTACAACTATTTCAAATGAAAAGTCAAGAGAAGGAAAATCTTTCAAACATGTGTAAATTATCTCAGAAGACCAGTACTGTGGATCATAAGATAAGAGAAAAGTGGGAAAAAGAATTAGAAATCAGTCTCTCAGCTGATGAGTGGAGAGACAGTTCAAGAAGAAACCTAAAGACATCACAATCTAAATATTGTAGAGAGTTTGCGTGGAAAGTAAGCATGAGGTACAGTATTTCATTTCTCCAGAGAGCTTCATGGAATGGGTTTCCATGGCCGAGCAGCTGCATCCAAGCCATACATCACCAAGTGCAATGCAAAGCGTTGGATGCAGTGTTGTAAAGCACGCCGCCACTGGACTCTAAAGCAGTGGAGACACATTCACTGGAGCGACGAATTGCGCTTCTCCATCTGACAATCTGATGGACGAGTTTGGCGGTTGCCAGGAGAACGATACTTGTCGGACTGCATTGTGCCAAGTGTAAAGTTTGGTGGAGGGGGGATTATGGTATGGGGTTGTTTTTCAGGAGCTGGGCTTGGCCCCTTAGTTCAAGTGAAAGGAACTCTGAATGCTTCAGCATACCAAGACATTTTGGACATTTCCATGCTCCCAACTTTGTGGGAACAGTGTGGAGCTGGCCCCTTCCTCTTCCAACATGACTGTGCACCAGTGCACAAAGCAAGGTCCATAAAGACATGGATGACAGAGTCTGGTGTGGATGAACTTGACTGGCCTGCACAGAGTCCTGACCTCAACCCCATAGAACACCTTTGGGATGAATTAGAGCGGAGACTGAGAGCCAGGCCTTCTCGTCCAACATCAGTGTGTGACCTCACAAATGGAAGATTCTGGAAGAATGGTCAAAAATTCCCATAAACACACTCCTAAACCTTGTGGACAGCCTTCTCAGAAGAGTTGAAACTGTTATAGATGCAAAGGGTGGACCTATGTCATATTGAACCCTATGGATTAGGAATGGGATGTCACTGAAGTTCATATGCGAGTCAAGGCAGGTGAGCGAATACTTTTGGCAATATAGTGTATGTTGTGAGCCTCATATTTAAGGGTTTGACTTTTGGCAGACATATTGCAGTATCCAATCACTTCTGCCAGCGATGTTTAAGGGCCTCAATGTTGCTTTTAAAGAAGTCCTTTTCTTGACCGTTCAGAAAGTCCTCCACTGCATGTATGACGTCATCATCTGACCGAAAGTGGGTACGGGAAATGGCCTTTTTCAATTTTGGAAATAAATGAAAGTCTGATGGAGCGAGATCAGGCCAATAAGGCATATGCTCAATCAATGCAAAGCCACAATCTTTAATGGCAGCCATGGAAATGACAGACTTGTGAACAGGGGCATTTTGTCCATTTTGCAAAAGTCACTTGCCTTGTTTACTTTAGAGTGCTACCTCTTCGACATAAACTGACCAAATGACACCAGTCTTCGGGTACACAGCCTTAAATAGTCAGGGAATAGTAGAGCTGAAAAAGGACATCCCTGCTTATCTTCTTCAATACAAGGCTCACAGCTGATCAATCAGTCCTCGTAACTCAAATAGTAAACATAGCAGATATATATCTTTTTAACATTTTTCGAGTGACAGCTATGAAGCAGGTGACAAGGACATGGAAACAAAACTCAATCTTTGCTTAACAACATTAGAGTAGACTTTAGAAGCTGAGAAATTAACATATAAAATAAGAGGTAATATACAAAAAACAAGCAAGATTTACCCAAAAGAAATACTTGGTAGACTGCACCATTTTATAAATTCAGTGGATCTGCAGAAATAGAGCACCCCCCCCCCCCCCACACACACACACACACACACACACACATTCATACCAGTCCCTTTTCTTTTTGTAACTATTAAGATTTTTTTTTTTGTATATGTTTATCAATTATGAATGTTACATTTACACAATGTCCCAACTTCACTGGAACTGGTGCTTGTATATGGTATGGTCTTGTCACTGGGAGTGTCCTGAGTGGGATGTCAAACATGGGAACAAAGGGGTTATGCACGGATGTATGATTTTTAGACTCTCCAACACTTTTCAACACTATTTTGTTTTGCATCTTAAAACCATCTCTGTAACAGAACTTGTCTCCTTACTGTGAGAAAAGCCACAAACCAAGAGCCGCCTACACCAATGCCTCATTGCCCGTCGTTGTTATTGTAGTTTGATGTTTTGTCAGTTTCATGCACCCACAACATGAAAAACCCTCCATGTTGAGATATACTATTAAAGCATATGCTCTAATGTAGAACAAACTGCCTTACACTAAAACTGTGAGGAGTGGAGCCGAATTGAGCCTCCGTCACCCGTAGACATGCACCATAGTGTTACCTTTAGAGCTGGTACGGGAGGGCTCTTACTTACCCCATCACTCCTCTGTGACATTCATGTTGAGGGCTAACTGTAATAAGGATGTGTATTTACCACCCCATACAGTGTGGATAAGATATATGAAAGCCTGAGCAACCAAAGGAATCAAGATGTGTCTGGACTTTTAAAATGAGTAACTACTTACACTTGATCAGCTGATGAAGGCTCCCCTTGAAAAGTAAAATATGCCTCCTTTGATTCACTGGATTTGAAGGACAGACAAGTGGGCACAGGAGGGTCTGGACCCTGCAGGAACCTGAAACATCAACAGCCAAGGTGAGTATGCAATAGAGGGATAAGAACAGGTTCAACCCATGATCAGTGAGTAAAGCTTTTCTTATCTGTTTCCAGTCTTACCTTTCATCAGCAGACTGTCCAAACATAAGGGGGACACTCTTGGACCAGTCACTTTTCATGGACACACCACTGGGTTCAAGACAGTCTGGGTTCTGGCCAACCCTGTTTGACAGAAAATTAAAATAAAAATCAAATGTTTTGGAAAATATTCTTGAATTGAAAGTGAACAAATTTAGAAACTGTGTAAAAATGATACTGTTTGTACATTTTACAGCCCCTTGGGTCCAATGTGGAGATAATTCATGAGCAAAAAAAAGGACTGTGTTGTGTAAAGTCTGCAGTGATAAGGATTCACTTTACCATCAGCTGCCTTTTCCCGTCATCATTTGTTTCTATTTCTGGGTTATTTGTTTGTTGAATTGTGCAAAGATCACCTGGCACCAGATGGACTGCTAGATGTATTTAAGTAGTCCATCTAGGAAACTGTAGAATGTGTTTGGGGAGGGCAGAACCCTTCAAAAGCATATCCAGCAGGTGATTGGATAATCATTCAGTCAATCACATTCATTACAGGCCAATCACTTAATGTAATAGGGGGCGCTGCTACTATGGCATAATATATATATATATATATATATATATGTGTGTGTGTGTGTGTGTATATATACATATATACACACATATATACACATATATACACATATACACACATATATAGACATATACACGTATATAAATAAACATTTATACATATATACATATACATACATACATATACATACATACACACTCATATTATATATATATATATATATATATATATATATATATATATATATATATATATATATATATATACACATAAGCGACTACATAGAACAAACTCTCATCAAAATATGTCAGAAGTGGAGTGAAAATATACCTTCCATTGATAAGTGCTTTCAGTGTTGATGTTTTTTTTTCATTCAATAAGAAATGTGGTCTAGAGCTGAAAAAATTGCAGCTAAAGCTGTTAGCGTCTATGCTAATCTCTGTCCAACCAGTCACTCCCTGCTGTCGTCGCACTCGTAGCTCCCTCCTCTTCCTGTTCTCTAGTACTACTAGTAAGTCTTATACGTTAATATAGGGCGGGGAAAAGTAAATTCAGGCTTCTCATTGGCTTTTAAAAAATATTACAACCAATCACCACTAGTACTACTAGTAGACTAAAAACAAGCTACTAGTAGTACTAGTAAGATATTTTGAGTTTAATAGTGGTACTGGTAAAAAAAAAAAATTGTTTTACTTGCAAAGATTTTTGTAGTACTAGTGCAGGAGTAGACCAGTAGTACTAGTGACACTCTTTGCTTCACTAGTAAAGTCTACTTGCGCACTAGAAAACCAAAATTGAGTGCATGTACTCCAAATTTGAGTCCTAGTAGTAGAGCTAAACTATGGTTGATATCACCAATATCGGTTTTATGCCCAAACAGCTTTCCATAGTGGAGTCATTTCAGCTCACGAGGTTACGCTCTGAAAACTTAATCACTGCTTCATCCTGATCTGTGATCCTAGGTGCTGGTCTGCTTCAGCTCATAAAGTACTGTGTACTTTGGCTATAATCTTCATGGCTTCAACAGCTACAAATAATCATGCAGTACAAGAAGAAGGTGCCTAATGTTTAATCAGCAAACAGCCTTTCTATCTGTTTCAAATATTTACCCATCTTCAGCAGGCTGACCAAACAGAGGAACATCTTTGGAGGAGTCACTGCTCATGGATGCACAGCTAGGCTCAACTTGCCTCTGATTGGTCCTGTGAAAGAGAAATTCATTTTAGGTTAGGAATCTGTGGCATTGTCACCTTAGTAATTAATTTAAAAGACATAATGAAGTAAATAAATAGATTAATTAGTAAAGACAGTGCTTAAAACAATATTTTGAAAACTGGCAAAGTTTGTTTTTTCTTTGTGGTTCCTTAATATTCTCTGTTAAAGTAAATAAATTGGTATGAGGGTCACATTATTTACTGTTGTCATGAATGAAATTGATATCAGGAGGATGTGGCGTGGGAGGAAAAGGGGAAACGTAGACTGACTGGGAGAAAACGCAGGAAAGTTACATCATCATCAAAAAAACTGAGTCTGAGCTTTTAATAAGTCCTCGATCTGTGAAAGAAATTAATTTGCTTAGCAATAGTAAAGAGTTATTAAGTCAAAATAATGAGCTGAGTTGTGGATGGACAGTGCGCTTGAGGAAGTAAAAGCCCGGCTGACCAACATCTTGGTGCAGACAACGAAACACAGGATCTTTCCTGAAAGGATTATTCTCTCCAGTATTCCAGTGAAATGCACTCTTTTTGTACTTTACCTTTTTCTCTGGTGTACCAGTTCTTTCACAATCAATCACTCCTTTTTTAAACCCGTGGTATTCTTTTTGCGAGTTGGATCACTTTGTTTTTCTCAGACAGAGGAGAGGAGGAAAGGCTGGCAGTTTGGTAAAAAGTAAAAAAGACTATTTACTGTGAACTGAACTGAACAAAATAAATAAATAAATAAATAAAAATTAAAAAAAAATATATATATATATATATATATTTATATATATACACATATGTCGATAGTTAAGGACTTTGAAGTTAATTTACAAATCATAAAGGTTTAATTTAAACCCATTCTTTTGTTACAACCACTTTTTCATTTACTGAAACTCATGAATTTGTAACTTTAGGACAGTAAAGAAATAAGTGTGATCTGTGAGACTTGCTGCCATAATCCATTTGTATTTATTGATGGACAAGAGAAACGGTCCATCTGGTGTGTCAGGTTAGTGTTATGATAGCTCTGCTGTTATTGGATGATTTTTGTTGTTTTTTACACAGTTGATGCTGTAAAATTTAAAACTAAGATGTCTTCATTGTAAAATAGGATTTGTTACTGCAGCCTACAACTAAATCTGCTGCAAAAAATACTTAAAGAAAGCTGTTCAGTCTTACAAAAACAAAAAGAGAGCAGCTAAAACCACAACCTGCTGAGATGCCAGGGAGGAGAGAAAGAATGAGGAAGTGTTCAGGTGAAAATTTTCAGAAGTAAAAATGGGGAAGTAAACCTACTGGTTTCATATTTCACATGGTTTCATTGAATCACCTTCATCTTGTCACGACACTTTTCTCCTCCTTCTTTGCTGAATCAAGATGACAGACTGTTTGACAACTGCCTGCCTCATACCTCTGATGTGAGTCACATCCTTGTTTCAAATGGAAACTCAAAATCTCTGTATCACAGAGGAAGATGTTTCTCTCACCTCCTCCTCTTGCAGGGAAGGACATCCTCCTCTTTGTCCTCCCCCTGATCCAATGAAGAGCTCCCACCTTCCCCCAAACACAACATCTGCTGGGAGAGGTCACATGACCAAAGAGGAAAAAGTCAGCTCAATTATCTGTCCAAACATTATCTACACAACTTATCCATTTTGGAGTCACAGAGGGTGGACCTTATCCTAGCTGACATTGGGTAAGAGGTGTGTTTTTACCAGCATCTGTTTGTTTGTTTGTTTGTTTGTTTGTTAGCAAGATTACGCAAAATCTACTGGATGAATTTTGCTGAAATTTTCAGGAGATGTTGGTATTGGCCCAACTTAAAAATGACAAGATTTTGGTGGTGATCCAGATAACCACCATTAGCAAATAATCATTTCTGCTCAATAACTGTCTAATAATGATATCAACATAATTCTGAGTGCTAGGTGTGGGTTTTCAGGGTCATGAATCATATTATGATGGTAACAGGGAACTATTGCTTATAGATGTAACAGCAATATGTGAGCTACCGTGGCAGAGGTTTGTGCTCTCCGAGTGCTTTCTGGTCTTATTTATTTTACCTTACCATGGTTTTTCTCAGTTTAGTCTTAGCTCCTGTGTTTTCTCATTTTAATTTTTATTCAGAGCAGCTTTTCCTCAGTCATCTGTGGCTATTTTCAATGTTTTCACAATGGTAGGCCCTGATAGTTTTACATATTTGTTTTTTTTTAAGACATTAAATATAAATAAAAGAATTCTGAGTTATTATTTTGATAAAATGGTGCAGATTCCCGTTTCACTGTAGACAAGCCTTCCTACCACCAAACAACAGCATGTGAACTTCAAGAGAAAACATCAGTTTAATTTTGAGTCATACTTTAACACTTAACAGATAGTTAAGATAGGTTTTTTGAAGTATGGCTGTGTGAAGTACACATGAGCATGAGCCTGAATGTGTGCCACAGTGTCACAGCTCAGTTCTCTCTCTGTCCAGAAAAACTCGGGACAGATGCTAATGCTATTCAAGAGCCAAGAGTTTGGCACCATGCACAACAATGTATAGCATTGGCGTCTGCATCAAAACACAGTGTGAAGGTTCAAGGTTCCTAAAAAACTTAAAATGTCTTCGTATCACTACACTCAGGTGGGCACACATATTAACATCAACTAATAAAATATTGGATATCAGTGTAGTAAAAGGCTAAAAGTAATTCAGAAAAGAACGCATGCTTGGTGGCAGGGAAACAGAGATAAGAGTGAATGATTGTCTGTCTCTCTATGTGGCCAAGTGATTTGCTGGCGACCGGTTCAGGGTGTACCCTGCCTCTCCACAGGGTCAGATGGGACAGACTCTGACAAAAAGGGATACGCAGAGGATGACTGATGAAAGGAAAAGTAGAATTACTCAATCAGACCAAATATGTAAAAGGAAGTACTTTGTGGTTAATAAAAATGAACCATGGCAGGTGTTATAGATATTTATATTTGTACTGAGCATTACACCCTGCAACTAAGGCCCTGTGTACACGGAGACGCTCTCACCTGAAACGCAAAGGTTCTTCCTTTGCGTCTTCAAAAACGATCTGCGTTCAGAAGGAAACTTGAGAACTACTGAAAACGCTGTAGCGTGCATGCCAGTCCAGTAGATGGCGATGTAGGTTTGCAGAGAAACAGAGCTGTCGCAACATACGGACGAAGAAGAAAAACTTTTCAAAATCAACAATGGCGAGTGGACGCACGAGGACGCAGGAGTTTCTTGTCTGGACAACAAATCTGTCTGGATAACAAACCGAGCACGGTAAGCATCACACATTTTTTTTTTTTTTTTTTTTTTTTTTGAAAATATACAAACATTCAAGGCATAAAAACTCATACAAAAATACATTCCTTCTGCCTTAGATTGAGCAAAAACAACAAGACCTGAGACTAAAAATGTCATATGAATTCATATAAATGTAAAAACATTAAATAAAAACAACAACAACAAAACAAAAAACATACCAAATACATCATAGGGGCCATCTCATAATAACTTAAATGTTTCAAAAAGAGAGAATAGTTTAAGGGCTTTCTTTTCTTTAACAAGATTCAGTGATTTACTCCAGAGTTTAAATTCATTCTTCCAGTGGGTTAAACATGGTTTAGTTTTATAATGCCTACATTTATGAATGAAAAACTTACTAAATATCAGCATAGCGTTGAGAACAAAGTCCACATTCTTATTATCAACAAAAACACCAAAAAAAATAGTTTTCACTGTTAAGGGTAACTCAATTCCCTTGGACTGTAGCCAGCTCTGCATCTCATTCCAAAAAACTTCACTGAGTCACAATAAAAGAAAAGATGTTCCAAACTTTCAATTTCCTCTTCACAGAAAACACAACTATTCATATCAAAATTAAATCTTAATCTTAGATATTCGTTAGTAGGGTAGATTTCATTTAAAATTTTGAAGTTGATCTCTTTTACTTTAGGCAGGAGTGGATATGAAACATAATTCTTTCTTATTTTTTTAATTTTTTCTGCTCCAAATTCTTTAAGAATATACATTCTTTTAACAGGGTTAGGGTAAAACTCTTTTAGCAAAATATCTCTGATCGTTTTGTTGGTACATTTGGAGTCATAAAAATCCACTTCTCCAATGCAGAGCTGTCTCAGTTCAGGTGAGACCTTAGAGTACTTCATGTCTTCACTAACCATGGACTTCAGAGAAATTGGTATGGCTTTTACAATTCTTTCATAATGTTTAATATGACATTGAACATGGTATTTTACACAAAAATCTTCATGTTGTAAAATGTTTCCAGTATCATCCAAAAAATGGGCAATAGCCCAGACACCCTTGGATCTCCATTCCTCGATATGCACAGATTTTCTACTAAGCAATATGTACCTGTTATTCCAAACTGGTGTATTATGTGGAGTGAAATTGTGACTGTAGATTAATTTCCAATAAAGGAGGACTTGCTGATGGAAAGCAGAAAGTTTAACTGGTAATGAGCTACATTCAAAGTCACATCGCAGAAGAAAGTCTATTCCGCCTATTTTTTTGAAAATCATATTTGGGACAATAAACCAAAAAGAATCTTTGTTTGTAAGAAAGGATTTCAACCATTTCAATTTCAGTACACCATTCATAATCTCAAAATCAATCACACTCATCCCCCCATCTTCATAACTTTTGACCATGTCCGTCTTCCTTATATATTGACATCTATTTCTCCATATGAACTTAAAATTTATAGTATTTATCTTTTTAATTATTCTTGCTGAGATGGGCAAGGAGAAGGCTGGGTAAATGAGTCTAGACAAACTGTCCATTTTCGTCAACAAAACTCTACCAAAAATTGAGATATCTCTCTGCAGCCACCTGTCTAGAATTGACTTACATTTATCCACGTTATTATAAATATTCATATTTTCAGTTGTTGTTTTTTCCTTAGAAATAACTATCCCTAAATATTTGACCTCCTTTTTAATTTTAATGTTATACAAGGATTGCAGATGGTAGTCATGTAATGTTAAGATTTCACATTTATTTAAATTCAACTGTAAGCCAGAGGCTCTTGAGAATTGATTGATAGACTGCAGTGCTAAGGGAATTTGATCTTCATTTTTAAGAAATAAAGTAGTGTCATCTGCCAGTTGACTTACTATAATTTGTTTGTCCATCACATTTAACCCTTCAATATGACTGTTTTTGATTAAAATTGATAACATTTCTGCAACCATTATAAACAATAATGGTGAGCTACCACAGCCTTGTCGAATGCCCCTCTTAATCTCAAATCTAGGACAGGTGCCATGTCCTAAAGCTACCGAACTGTTGATTCCATTATACAGCATTCTAATCACATCAATAAATTTACTTCCAAAACCAAAATGATACAAAGTTTTTAAAATAAAAGAATGTTCAACTGAATCAAAAGCTTTATAAAAATCCATAAATAAAATAAACCCCCTTTCTTGAACCCACTGACTGTAATCAAGCAAATCCAATACAAGTCTAATGTTATTGTGAATTAACCTTCCTTTTAGAAAGCCAGACTGTGTTTCACTGATTATAGAGGAAATATCATCTTTCAATCTAGCAGCAATAGCCCCTGATAAGATCTTATAGTCTGTATTAAGCAGAGTGATTGGCCTTAGGTTGTCTAATATTCTTTTGTCTTTTCCTGGTTTAGGAAGCAGGGTGATTAACCCTTGTTTCATGGTTGACATCAATTCTTTTTTCTCTATACATTCTTTTATCGCTTTGAATAGTAAGCTTCTTATCTCCTTCCAAAAAAATTGATAAAAGTTAGTTGTGAGCCCATCTGTCCCGGGGGATTTGTTCAAAGCCATTTTAAAAATAATTGAGTCTAATTCCTCAATGATAAGGTCAGATTCACACAGATCTTTAAACGAGTCATTAATACAGGGGATAGAGTTCCCAATCATATCAAATAGGATTTCAGTATCTACTAAAGAATAGTTAGAAGAATACAATTCAGAATAAAATGAAAAAACCTCTCTTTCTATCCTTCTGGGATCTTTATTTTCTACCCCATTAATCAATAGACCCGTAATTGAATTTCTTTGTTGTCTGCTTTTTTCCAAATTGCTAAAATATGAGGAATTTTTTTCACCCGCTTCAATCCACTTCGCCCTTGATCTTATGAAGGCGCCCTGAGCTTTTTCAAGATAAAGTTCATCTAATTTGACTTGTAACTCCATTAATTTAATCTTCTCTTGAGAACTTGGGTTTGGATTATTACAACAGATACTTATTTCTCGGAGTAAATCACTTTCATATTCTCTTTTTTTTCTGTTAAGATCTTTACAAAACCTAATAGTAAATTGTCTAATTTTAAATTTGGTATATTCCCACTTACCTATGTTATTATCAATCGATTCATTATTTTCAGTTTCCTTTATCAATTCTTTAATCTTACTACAGTATTCCTCATTTTTTAGCATTCCGGCATTAAATTTCCAATACCCTTTATTCCTTACTTCCTTCAGTGTGGGTTCTAAAAATAAAGTTATGAAACAATGGTCAGTCAAGGGTGCTTTAGAGATTGTAGTATGAGAGACATAATTTAAAGTGTTATCACTCACCAACCAATAATCAATTCTGGACTTGTTGGCTCCATTGGGTTTAAACCATGAATAACTTTTAACATCTGGGTTTACATTTCTCCATATATCAGTTACATTATTATCGGTCATGAACCTTTTAACTGTTTCATTACATTGTGGTTTACCCAGTCTTGGAGGTGACCTATCCAGCCATTCATCCGGAGTCATGTTCCAGTCTCCACCTACTAAAACACAGTTAGTGGGGTACAGCATTTTAAGGTCCATTATCACATTCGTTATATTTTCTAATAGTTTTATGTTTTGTCCCTCATTATTATACCCATAAATATTTGTTATAATCACAAATAGACTTTCGACTTTCAATACCACCGTCAGCCAGTGACCATCTTCATGAGTTTTATGAGTTATAACTTCTCCAGGACATTTGTTGAAGCATATAGCCACACCACCTGATCGGTTAGAGCCATGACTAAATAGAATCCGGTCTCCCCATTGATTAGTCCAAAATGTTTCATCCACTTCAGAAGAATGAGTCTCTTGCAACAATAAACACTGAGTTCTTTGCCCTTTACAAAATAAAAAAAGTGCTTTCCTTTTTAAAATGTCCTTCAGGCCCCTAACATTCAGTGAACCAAACGAAATGTTAACATTATCCATAAACACTAAAACAAAAGAAAAAGTGAACTACAAGTTTAACACTTGTTTACTCCGCTCACTCAGATAGTGAAAGAACCTAACCTGAATAGAGTTTTAACGTCCCTTTACAAAGTTTTCCACTGTATCACAGTCATATCCAATGATTTTACTTGCCATCACCAATCCGACGTCCATCAATGTATCCGTGGGGACCCCGAAAGAAAGCCAGTTTTCCAGCGCGCCTTGCCTGTTCAATTTGCAGCCATAAACGTCTCCTTTCCTCCCAGTCCTCTCGTGGCAACATTTCTGCAAAGCGAATGCCTTTATCCCTGCAGACCTGCGAGTTCTTCGTCCGACGCCAGATCTCTTCTTTCATCCATCTCTTGGCAAACAGAATGATGACATTTCTGGTCTTATTGTCCATTTTCTTCCCAACTCTATGGACGATGTCAACTGCATCCTCCACCTTTGACTCCAGGTCTGGTGCGATTTTTCGGAGGATTTCTGTGACTAGCACTTGGATGTTCTCATCTTTTTTCTCTTCCAGACCTTTAACCCGGAGACACCACCTCATCCTGTATCTCTCTTGTTCTCTCACCCTGTCTTTGAGTTCGCCGTTATCCTTGTGAAGCTGGTCACATTGCTCTTTCAGGACTTTAACTTCCTTTCTGCACTCTCTCATCTCCTCTGCGTTGAACTGGACTGCTTTCGCTAAGCTAGCGATCATGGTGCTACTTTGTTTGGTCTGCTCCTTCAAATCAGCAAGCTGCACATCCACTCGTTTTTCCAGGCCCAGTATTGCTTGTAATATGGCATTGTTAGAAACTTCAGCATTCTCACCGTCCTCTGCTGACTTGGCCTTTTTCCCGGCTGGATTCTTGATTGGTGTAGTTGGTACCGAATCGTCGCTACGGTCCCTCTTGTTTAGCAG
This sequence comes from Cetoscarus ocellatus, assembly GCA_037902135.1. Classification (NCBI taxonomy): domain Eukaryota; kingdom Metazoa; phylum Chordata; class Actinopteri; order Labriformes; family Labridae; genus Cetoscarus; species Cetoscarus ocellatus. The sequence goes on along the minus strand of JBAMNC010000053.1, from coordinate 1,360,877 downwards.
CGAGGTGTCCATAGCATAATCGTGCTCCGTAGCTTGAGCATTGTTTTTCCCTTCGACTGTTGGCGAGTTTTTCTTTTCTTTGGGTTCTATAATGAGCTTGGCTGGTTTAATATGTTTCTGTGTTGTCATTTCGACCTTTTCGAGTGGACAGTCAACACTTTAAATAAAACTTTGGGACTGATCCAGATGCGCTTTGAAAAATGCTGCTGCTCAATCCGCCATCTTGCCGGAACTCTTCGTAAGCATCACACATGTTACTCGGTAGACGGCCGAAGCTGTTCCTGTTCCTGGTATGCGCGCGCAGCCTTCATGTGAAAGAGTACTGCGCATGCGTAGACGTCAGCGTTTTCCCCCTGAAACAATGAATCCTGTTTACGTGAAGCCGGGTGGCGATGCGTTTTGAAAACTCTCCGCCTTGGACCCTGGTTTCCAAAGTTTGCGGATTCAAGCACTCCGGGCACTGGTCTCATGTAAACGGGAGGCTAAAACATAATCAAAACTCTTCGGATTCGGCCGAAAACGGAGTCGTGTAAACAAGGCCTAATACTTTTCCAAACCCACATTACAGTCACCAATATAAACAAAGTCTTGCCCAAATAACTTTTTGAAAAACATAGAAAAACTCAATAAACCTTGAAAATAATAACAGTCATGATAACAATTAAATACAATAGTCATTAAAATGATTATAAATTTAATTAATTGCAATGATATTGAATATTATATTATTAATAATGTTATTGTTGCTGTTGTTGTTATTAAAATTATTACTATTATTAATTAAGTAATACTACTATTTTCATCATGATTATGCAGACTGTTGCTGGTGACGTAACTATGAAATTATTATTGTTTATATGTTTATTTTTCAGATTAGAAATGTCGACCCAGGCTTAAAATCAAACACGTTGACACATTAAAAATAACTTTAAAAGTTGAGAGGAAAAAGACCTCTGCAGTCCTGCAGTCTCTCTAAACCTGGCAGTCATGAGAAGTTTGATCATCTGTGGGATCATGAGAGAGCTCCACACTGAGCCTTTACAGTAATCACCAGTCCTGCAGATAATTACTTTTCATAAGCTGTTATCAGGGCTGTGAGCTCTTTATCAGGCTTAACTGGAGCTAAACAAACAAAAGTCACTCATAAATCAAAGAGGGAAAAACATTACAGACCTGTAAACGTGGTAAAACTGCTGCGACACGAAGCTTGACGAAGAGAAAGTAAACTGCCAAAGAGTCATGAGATGTCGACGTCTGTGTTGCCAGATTTTGCCAGTGAAACAAGCAACCAGGAGGATGTCAACACACCCAAAACGCGTAACCTCCAGCTACACAATCACACACACAGAAATATAGAGAAAGAGAGAGAGGGACATATTCTGCCATTATTTGTAAAAGACTTTACATAAATAGAAGCCTAAAATCGCTGATAATAAGTGGACCTGGCAACTAAGTCACCGCCCCTCTGAAGTAAACACTGAGCACGTGCCTCTGAAACCTGAAGCCAAACTGAACTGAGCATGATCCTCAGAGCCAGGAAGTTACTGCACTGATGTCCTTTATAACAAAGTTCGTTTGTTCAGTTTAACCAGTCTAGGCCCAGTTATTAATTCATTAAACCAGTGTAAACCCCTCTAATCCAGCGTAAATTCAGTTATGACTCTATTAAACAAGTGTAAGTCCAGCTGTTACTCTTTAAATCAAGCATACCCTTCGCAAAAAGTTGTGTAATTGAACTTCATTTTATTAAGTACTCTTGAGTATGAATGTAAGTATAAGTATAACAAGTATACGACTACGGACCATGCACTAGTGTACAAGAAAGTATACTAATTTAATACTTCTTCGGACTATATTGGAACAGTTTTCGGTTTATAAAAGTATACTTAAGTATACCTTATGAGGTCATTTTAAGTTTACAAAAGTGCACTTTCCAGTATACAACAAGTATATGCATCTTTATACTAGTTTACTAGGTATATACCTCTAGTCCACATTTTAGTTTATTGAAGTATACTTTAGGCATATCCCTAACCCTTATGAAAAGGACTAGAACTCAATCAGTAAAGTCAAGTCAGATGTTTCTCTGGTTATGTGTATGTTTTAAGGTATATAAGGATAATGCAATTGAGCACACATACTATTTACTGTTAACCCTTTAACACCTTCTGTATCATATTTGATACATACTTTTATTATATCTCTATCTAATCACTATGATCAACAAATTACTAAAAAAAATCTGCATACAATCAGATAAATGATAAAAAAAAATGTCCTCAAATGGATTATCAGTTGCCAAAAACACCTAATGCATCCATCGAGATACAAAAAATACATATGTTAAATTTTATGTAAATTTTGATTTTTTTTAGGATTTCCATTAAAAGTGAAATAAACATTTCATCTCCAAAAAAATATAATTTTCTGGCTATAATTTGTGTTCAGGCATTAAAGAGTTAACTTTTAAACTCCAGCACTTTTTGATCTTGAACATGTAAGTTTGCAACAGGGGTAATACCTCAAAGCAAATGTGTGCAGTGAAAAAGATTTTATTCTGCTAAATTAAATGTAAGCACAATGACTTGACCGTATTCTGTACTTGGATCAAGATATACTAAGTATTAGTACTTTGTGGCAGAAAGAAGTAAAAAGTATACTAAGTACAAGTTCTAGCATTAAAGTATATGTGTAAGTCTTAGTATTAATGCTTAGTCTTAGACTTTTCTTTATACTTTTTAGTATAAACCAAGCATCTTTCCCTATACTAATTTTAAGTATATAAAATATAGTATATAAAAGTAAACTTCAAGTATACTGCCTCAGTTCAAGTATTAAATGAATATACTCTTAGAACACTTGAATAAACTACTTTTTGCTAAGGGTATATTCAGTAAATACAGCTTTAAACCAGTGAAAACCCAGCTGTCACTCTTTAGATGCAACTTATATCCAAAATCATGTGTATGTGTATGAATATAGGTATCACTTGACTTCACTAAACCATTGTAAACCAAGTATTTTAGATTTCAAACCAGTGTAACCTCAGTCATTACCTCATTAAACCAGTGAAAACCCAGTCACTGCAATATGTAGCAAGAGTAAGACCAGTCATTATCACAATTAACCAATGTACACCTAAATTATTATTAAATAAAAACCAGTAATAAGCAAGTGGTTGCCATTTCAATCCACTGTAAATCTAATAATGACTTTATAAAGCAAATGGAGTTCCAGTTATATCTCATTAAATAAAGTGTACATCCAATTCATACTGATTTAAACCAGGACAAACCCAGATGTTGGACTTCTGAACCAATGTAAATCCAGTTGTGCCTCTTAACATCAAGCGTAAATCAAACAATTACTACATTAAACCAGTAAAGCCCAATTATTCAAATATTAAACAAATGCAAACTAAATTTGTACGATATTAAACCAGTGTAATCCATGTCATTACTACATTTAACCAGTGAAGACCCAGTTATAACTCTAACAACACAAGTGTATAACATTTAATACCAGATAATACCAGCTAAAACCCAGCTATTTTTGTTTTGAACCAGTATAAACCCAGATGTGACATTAATAAAACCAATGTTTCACAGTTAATACTAGATAATACAGTTAAAACTCAGTTTGTTAAACCAGTGTAAACCCTGTTCTTACAACATTTAATCAGTGTAATCTGAGCCAGTACTACATTTTACCAATGTAAACTTAGCTTGTACTAAATAAAACCAGTAATTACCCAGTTGTTACTATTCTAATCCGGTGTAAATCCAGCTGAGACTCTTTTAAACAATGGACGTCCAGTTGTTGCTGAAGAAAAGTTGTTAAACTAAGTCCAGTGGTGATGGTGAGGCCTCAGGCTAATATAATCATTGCACCTTCAGTAAGAATTTGAGGCAGCCGTATTTAATTCTTAGTCGGGCCTGTGTATCACAGTACACCAGTGTTAATTTTGTTGACTAATTATTTTTGTCATAGTTTTTATCGACAACCTTTTTTCAACAACCTGACAAAAAGTAGACAGTAACTAATAAAAACAAGTGCACATGGACCAAAACTGAAACTTAACTGACATTTTCATCAACAAATAAAAACTAGACTTGACAGAGACTTAATCCAATCAGACCTAATTTGGTCACAGCTACTTTGGTTGTGTGGAAAGGTTGGATGAGTTAAGAGGGACATCCAATCACAGCTGCCTTAACTTGGTGGTGGTGGGATAAGTTGTGGAGCGATCCAATCAGAGCTCCTCTCTTTATGAATTGATATATTCATGTAGAGCAGGTTCACTGTTTGTTGTCAGGTCTGGTATTGTAATTGAGATGCTCTGCCAGATAGCCTAAATAAAGGTGACTGCATTTCACACAAAATTTCAATTTGTTTCTGTTCATTTATGCATTCAAACTTTACTAGCATTCAATACTGGGTTATTAGATGTTTCAATTTATCCAAGTGTAAAATATGACTTCAGAAATTCAAGGAAATATAAAAAATGTCTTACCCTTTACACTTCATATTTTAGTCGACTAAATTTACAGTAGATTTCGTTGACTAAAATGTTGCGAAATTAAACTATACTAAATTAAAACAGTTTAGATGATTGAAACTAAAAGATATTTTAGACAAAAGACTATAAAACTAAATTAAAATGTGCTGTCAAAATTCACACTGCAGTTCACCACGGAACCGGTTTTCTTATTAAATTTGCTTACAGCACCTAAAATCAAGACAAAATCTCAAGACATATCTTATTCAAATACATGAAAAGAGCTCCTTTGGATGTATAAATTTGACACACAGCTGTATCTGTTACTGCTGGATGTTGCTCCTAGTGTCCTGTCTCCCCTCCTGGTTTCTCCTCTGTCCAGGTGAAGGCACTGATGGACCTATGAGGTGCAGCTGGGCTGAGAGCTTACAGTAGGGAGCTGACTCCTGTGTGAGTTTGTACTGCTGCAGCTTTTGTGTCAATTTAAATCATTTTGTTTATAAGGAAACCTTTTGGGTTTTTAACATTTGCAAAGTGTTCACGTGAATTACTTTGCTTAAATTGTGGTTTTTGTTAGCCCTATAGGGTAACAGTATTACAAATTAAATAAATAAATTTCACAACATAATCTTTCATATTCAGAGTGAATGTAAAACTCAAAAAATGCCCAAGTCACACCTAGACTTGCCTGCTGTGATTTCCCACAGGGTATGTTCACACATGTAACCCACTCACATCAGGGACTTTTTATTCATTCATTCACAACTAAGATTTTCAGACATAATGTTTCTGCTCATGCTATTTTTAATTTTTTTTTTCTTGACTGGTTTTGAAGACATACACTGCTCCACCTCCAGCACAGACTCATTCACATGGATTAGATTCAGGCTGCATGATACATAATGTTGAATAAGGTACTTATAGAAAAGAGAATATAATTTCATACCAAGCAAAAGAAAGAACTGCTTTTCTGGGCAGAAGCAGAAACCACGTAATAAATACAAGCACAAGAAAAAATGGCACAAGCTTTGCTGGTTTTCATCATAAAGTTTTTAACTTGTGAAGCAAGTTCATGGTAGAAATTTAAGGTGGACTTGAAATTAATGTATAACTACGACAAAACCACAAACTAAATGTTCATATGTTCTTATCTGAGGTTGTTCTAATGCTGTCCTGTCCAACTAAACAGTTTGGTTGGATGAAACTGTACTTTGGTTGAACGGGAGAGTGATAGGTTTTTCAATGTAAATAAAATTATTAATCCCTCAAAAGAACCTTATCAGACCCTTTGTCTGTTCCTCAGCCTCTAAACAGACCTCCAGTCAGCCTCATAATGATAGGCAGGATGTGGTTTTATGTTTCAGCACTTTAACTTCTTACAGCCAACAGGAAATGCCATGCGAAGTCTTGTTAGTGCATTAGAAACATATTTTCTCCACAGAAAGTTTGACAGAGTTTTAGCACAAGTTGAATTAAATATTTTTAAGGCAAGTTTTTGATTATGCTAACTTATTGCTATCGGAAAATGTGTACCTCCAAAATATTATTAAATAAATGAATGCTGTTTTTCTGTTGTGCTATAAGTGGTGCAGGGGAAGTGCACGTGACTCATAGAAAGAAGGTTGCTGGTTTGACCCCTGGTATAAGGGAGCTAAGGGACTAGGGGCGGATTCTTTTAGATTCAACATCCATATGGTATATATGGGTGTCGGTCAGGACACAGGAAGGAAGAGGGAAGACCGGCCTGTGTTCACAAATCAGTTCTGACATAGTAACAACAATAAACAATATTACCTCCACAGTCTCTCTTGTGTTTCACTTAACAGTAATGCAAATTATACACAATTATTATTCATGAGTCACCTTTACAAAGATATTACAGTTTTTCTCAGTGGCTTTGGTACATTTCTCAAATCATCCTTGACATTTGCAAAAAAGTAAATGCATTTCTCAAAACAGTTTGTACAGACAGCAAAACACCATGCTGCAAAAGCCAGTCTCTTGCTCCAAATCCTTTGTTCATCTCACAAGAGTAAATGTCTGTGCCAATGAACATGCCAGTGCCATCATAATGACAAGTCCTTGTGTCACTGTGTACAGATAAGACAATTTTTTTAGTCATGTTGTCAATATTACAGTGCACTCTGGAGGGATGTTCTGATGTAAACTATGGCTAAAGTTTTTATGACAATTATTGTAAAATGTAAGTTACACCTTAGTGAATGTGGGAGATTGATTGCAAGAGAGTGGACAAGATTCACTTTTTTTGTTTGTACTGTAGTTTGTTGACATGTCATTGCGATACAGAAAAGAAAAGACAGGACTGCATACCACAAAGAAAAAGACAAAAGTAGAAATGCACCTTTGAGCTATTTCAGAAACCTGGTTTATTATTGGTTGATCTAATGCAGGGGTGTCCAAACTATGGCCCGGGGGCCAAATGCGGCCCGCTGCTCATTTTAAATTGGCCCCTGAAACAGCTGAATGAACAAAGACATTTCGATTACAGCAGCAAATACCATCAATTGTGCACATTTTCTACCATATTTACCTTGTCACAAGGTCTCATTTACGAAGTATATTGCAATACTCATCTTCAAGCACCAACATTCTTGCAGTTTACTCTTGTTTTGTATCTAACAGTGAAGATAAGCCATCAGTCTCCCCCATCTCTGCTGCTCAGTTCATTCTCGCCCTGACTAGGTGTGAATCCAGTGATAGCCCGGGGTTACAAGGGCCCCTTGACAGGTGATAACTCACCCCTAAACCCTAAAACTTTAACTTAAATTCACTAAAAGTGAGGTGCAGCAAGTGGCTCAGTCATCTGTGTATTCCTCTTTAAGTGTCCAAACGATGTAAAAAGTTTGGACACCCCTGATCTAATGCTTCACACCTTTCCCTTCGTTAGGGAAAGTCAAGATTCACCTGGGAATTAATTCATTCAGGACAGATTTAGAAAAACAGGCTAATGGAAATGTATAGAAATATGTTTGACATATTTCTATACACGACAACTTTTTCAACCATTTTGCATGAAAAGACTTATGCGATGAACTAATGCATAAATGTTGAGGGGGGTAAGACTATTCAACAAAGATCCTTGATAATACATTTTGATCAACATAACAAAATCAATTGATAATGTAGGAAACAGCAGATAACTGTAGGCTACGTAACCATTTGCATGGATGTCCCAAAGCATTTGCAGCTTGTTCAAAGGAATGAGAAACTGCTTTTTTGATGTGTACAAGTGACATAATGATGTGAAGATTGAACAAGCAGTTTTGAGAATTTCAACTCTGACCTGTGAAATGTACCAAAGCATTGAGAAAAACTGTAATATAAACACGGAGGTGCGTAAAGACCGCCCGCCGCTGACTGTGCGGGTGTTGAAAACGAGCGCTCCCGGCGACGCGAACGTCCGACATTCAACAGGTGGTTATGAACAAAAACACCCAAAATACTGAACAAACTACACTTGGACAACTTAACAGCTGCAGGGAAACACACAGCATGTCTGGCTGATCGAGGACAACCGACATGGCACTTAGAAACACACACATCACGGCTGAGAAAGGAAAAATACACCGCCATAGGAGCGATATTCAGGTTCGTCATTCACTGCAACACGGAGCGTCAACACAGCGCACATCCGTGCGGGAAAAAAAGGCACAGACAAACTCCAGACCCGCAGGCACACATTACCAGACACAGCACACAAAAGGGGTTCGCTAGCTTAACAGTCGCTGACATATTCCGGCGGCACAGAAATAACTTCTAGGACACTCACAAACAATACCCTGTTATACACCTGGGCAGGTGTGGGGTCCTTCCTGTGTGGAGTTTCCTTGTTCATCCTGCGCACGTGCTGCTTTTCCCTGAGTGCGCTGGTTTCCTCCCACCGACCAGAAACTGATTAGTTCAACTGGTTTCTCTAAATGTCTCACATCAATCAGTCAATCAGTCCATCAATCTTGATTTGTATAGCAACAATTCACAACAAGTGTTATCTCAAGGCACTTTACAAACGAGCAAGCTGAAGACAAACTCTTCAGTTTATAAGTACACATATATACATATATACATATTATATATACACATGTAAAATACACATATACATCTAATATATTATGTCTCCAAATCCAACATGAATCCATTATGAGCACAGCACTGGGCCGTGGTCAGAAAAACCCTGTTAAGCATCTTGGAGTGGAGCCAGTCTCATGTTGAACCGCCATCCACCAAAGCTGTGTTGGGTTTGTGGGCGAAGGAGGGGAGGTGGGCAGAGACAAAGAGACTCAAGTAAGAATTGAAGGTAAGTGACAGATTCATGGACCAATCATAAATCTGTCCTCATCATATTTGTCTCTGCTGAATATGAATTTAGCCCCTTGAGATGTGGCATCTTGTTTCCAGGAGGGTCCTCATGTCTATTTGGTTGTAAAGGTATTTATCATGGAGGTATAAAGGTGTTTATTATGGAGGTATAATCAATAACAACCATAGATAGAGAGGTCATTCTAATATTAATATTAACATCTATAATGATTATAAGGTAGAGAGGACTGTTATTAAATAATACAGCAGCATTTAGCTGAACTGCAATTAATTGTGTTAAATTGCTTCAAAAAAGAGAATTTGTGTTAAATTAATGTCTGTTGATGGCTGATGCAGGATGTTGGAGTCCAGTAGGTCCACAGCAGCAGGTCATCTGTGACTGTTAGTCAAGGTCATGCTAATGTATGTGTGCTGTTTGCAGGAACATGTATTTAATTTAGTTGATCACTCTGAAGTTAATATCAGGAACTGTAATAATAAAGGAATGTGGCTAAAAGAAAGGAGGAATATTCCTGATTGTAGTCTGGCATGAGTGTGAGCGTGAATGGTTGTGAGGGCGTTGTGACTGATTGGCGATCAGTCCAGATTGAAGCCTGCATCTTGTCAAATGTCAGCTGGGTTAGACCCCAGTCTCTCCAAAACCCAACACCCAGGACCCCTTAATGCCCTGGGAAGGTCCCTTCAGTAACCTGTATTATTTAATGTCAGTCTTTGCTGATGTTAAATAATACAGCAGTATGTAGCTGAACTATGATTAAATTTGGTTAAATCTATTTAAAGTATGAATTTATGTTAAATGATGTCATTTCTGTTGATGGCTGATGCAGGATAGAGCACATGGAGTCGAGCAGGTCCACAGCAGCAGGTCATCCATGATTGTTAGTCAAGGTCATGCTAACATATGAGTGCTGTTTGCACAGTGACTCATAAATACAGGTGTCCTTTCTGTCTTTTTTTTCCTTCATTGAATTCTGAAGGGCACATGGGGAACTGTAATATGCTGTTTGTATTCATATGAACAGTGCTGCAGTGAGAGTGACGCTCACTCCCACCACAGAGGAGGAAACATCAGCTCAGTCCATCTGCTTGTTGTTTGCTGTCCTCTGGTGTTCATGCTGATCAGCTGCAGCGTCACACACAGAGAGGCAAAGACTGAGGCCACCAGGAAACAGCCACTACAGAGAAGAGCTGCTGCTCTCAGGGCAGTGTCACAAAACAAATCAAAGAAACCTTGTTGTAAAGAAAATCTGATTTGAAAAAAGGTTTGTAGACCTCTATGGCTGGGCTATATTCTGATATACTCTCTGGTCAATTTATTAGGTACACCTCACTTGTACCAGATTGGACCCGATCTTCCTTCAGAGCTGCCGTAATTCTTCATGGCATGAGATCTTGGTTCATATTAAATGACGGCATCACACAGTTGCTGCAGATTTGGCAGCAGCACATCCATGATGAGAATCTCCTGTTCCACCACACCCCAAAGGTGCCCTATTGGATTGAGATCTGCTGACTGTGGAGGCCTTTGGAGTGAAGTCACTGTCATGTTCAACTAACCAGATTGAGATGATTTGAGCTTTGACATGGTGTGTTACCCTACTCAAAATAATCATCAAAAGGTGGGTACATTGTGGTCCTACAGGTAATGGACATGGTCTGCAACAATACCTTTGCCTAGCTGGTACTAAGAGGCCCAAAGTGTCCCAAGAAAACATCCCCACCACCATCACCAACCTGAACCGTTGATACAATACAAGATGGATTCATGCTCTCCTGATGCTCACGTCAAATTCTGACTCTACCATCTGGATGTCGCAGCACAAATCTAGTCTTTTTTAATGCAGGGAACACTTTACCAACCTTCTGTTGTCCAACTCTGGTGGGCCAGTGTGAATTGTCCCCTCAGTTTCCTGTTCTTAGCTGACATTGTCAGGCTGTTGCATCCAAAGTAAATGATATACAAGTACAAAGATACAATTTATGACTAAGTTTTGTGATGCCATTAACAGGATAAAACATCACATTTTTTATTAAACAGTCTTTTTACAATACTATTATTCTTCTTAATATTATTACCATGATGATGATCTGATGTCAGAAATAATAACAATGAATGTAGCAGCATAAAATGGCTGAATGCCTGCTGCTTGTTAGGAACTGAAGGCTAAACTACAATACAGAACAAGTGCCATGAGTTTCTTGAAACCATTATCTGAAAATACTGAAAATGAGTTTAAAATATCAATACAGAATTTCAAAATATAGCAATATATTGATTTCTTACACCCCTAATGCTGATGGTGTCAAATTTAATATATTCTTAAGTACCATGTGTTTCAATATGATACAATCTCCAATATTTTAATGATCATTGCATCAAAAATTCTGTCAGATTTTTTACCTTAAATGACAGAGTTATGTTTAAATTGTAAAAACAAGACTTGTGAAAAAATACAGTCCTACCATTTTCCAAATGATTACATCACAATTATACATTTTAGTTTGTGCAGGAGTTTGCCTACAATTTTTAATAACAAGGAACAGCAGAAAACCAACACAGTGCGTTAAAGATTACCATTTAATATTTTTTGTATTGTTTAATTTTGCCAATGAACGACCCTTTAAGCATTTGTAAAATGATATGCCAATTTAGATTTAAGATGAGAGTGGCACAGTGGCGCAGCAGGTCACAGCAAGAAGGTTGCCGGTTCAATCCCCGTGTCATTAACAGCCTTGCTGTGTGGAGTTCACATGTTCTCCCTGTGCATGTGTGGATTATCTCCGGGCACTCTTGCTTCCTCCCACAGACTAAAAACTTGCTCATTAGGTTATTTGGTGACTCTAAAATGCGGGTATGGGTGTGAAAGGTTGTCTGTCTCTCTATGTGGCCCTGCAATTGGCTGGCTACTGGTCCAGGTTATAATCTAAAGATGACAGTATTGATATTCAGTATCAATACGCTTAGAAGTATTCTTTTGGTATCAATTACTCCATTTTTCGTGTCATGTGACTGTGGATACTGAACATACATTTCAAACAGCACTCAAGAAGAAATTGTTTAGTTTAAATAGATGTATAAATCACTCAAACATGGGCCAACATGTCTTATGCAGATGTTTCATTTGTATTTATGGAACAATGATCAATTGATCCACAGCATGTCACTAAGATTTAAAGGTGGAATATCTCCTAAATTTATTTTCTTTGGACTAAAACTTAAAACTTCATGTTCCCTTAATGTGCTTTTGGTCAATGAAAAATGTCAAATTCATAAAGACTGTTTGGGCATTTTAGGAGATGAGTGGTATCGGTATCAAAAAGATTGCAGCATAAAGCATCAGCATCGTATCAATTTAAAAACACAAACTGGTGTGGCAATCAATAGCCTACTCCACCTCTCGCCCGATGTCAGCCGGGATAGACTCCAGCCCCAGAAAGGCACAAGTGGTTTAGATAATGGATGGACGGATATCACAGAAAGAAAAACCTTTTTTTTAACAGAATGAGGGAGTTTGTCTGCAATTTCTTTAAGTAAAAAAAATATGCCCAAAGTTGGATGTCTAGGTCTTTTTTCATTGCCATGGTATCACCAGCCAATCTCAGAGCCACACAGAGAGACAGACAACCATTCACACTCACACCTAAGGGCAATTTAGAGTCACTGATTAAACTAATCAGCATGTTTTTTACCGACTCAGGGATCGAACCAGCAACCTTGTTGCAGTGAGGCATGTGCACTACCTGCTGCACCACTGTTCTGCCATAAATAGTTCAATTTAAATAAAACTTCCAGTCACCATCACTCAGCTGTACCTGCATAAAAACATTCACTCACTGACAAACACCAGAACCTTCTTTCAAATGTTTATTACAAAACGCAAGACAATACATGTCCACTGGATTTATTCTATTGGCAAACACAATACAATGACGAACAACTTTCTATCTGGGGGTGAAGCTTTGCAGGAACCACAAACCAAACAGAAAACAAAGCAACACAACATGGATCAAATGCAAAACTGTGGACTAAAGAGGAACAGCATCTTTAGGGTCCAGAACCAAGAGAACACAAACTGAAGGGATGAAGAGCAGGGGGGATGAGGAGAAGAAATCACTTTTTTAATTTTCTTCAGGAGGTTCATAGTGCGAACACACACTTATAAATAGGTTACAATTAAATTAAGTGAAATCCAATTCACACAGTAAAATGTTATTCACAAAATCAAAGCGTCTCTGCTGCCGTCAGACGGTTTGACAAGCTGGAGGAAAAGTTAAGGGTCTCATTTTGGCCGATTCTGTTCCAACTGTGAGGAGAAAAAACTCGTCCAAGTCACAGGATTAATCCTTCAGATCCAGACTTCAGAGGTGTGCGTACACACTCATGTTGCCTAAGTGCCAAATAATCATAAAAGTGAGATTTTAGGAACAACTGCTGAGTGTTTGTGCCTGCAAACTTTTCACACAGCTGATCACCATCTTTTTGACATTTCCTCTTGTTCAAGTCTTCAGCGGGAACCCTGATGTCTCCAGATTTGCAGGAATTTACAAAATCGTTTTTATTTTGTGGAAACAGCTTGTTGTTGTTTTTTTATCAGCTCAAACAATCGAATAAATAAGTACCAATTCAAATAATAAATAATGTCACTGAATAATTTAGCCCCAAATCTAACAAAACCTTTCGCAAAATTCCCCAAAAGTTAAGGTGGTTTATGTCAAATTCTGTTTTCACTCAGTTTGAGTTATTGCAAAAAACAAAGTGCAGCACAAAAACAGTCACACGGTGTGACGTTACGGAGCGTCTTGGTGATGGATGCTGAACAACAGAGGAAGTGGTGGTGATGCTACGATAACGAGGACAGCTAAGCCCGGCTAGGTGCTCTCTTGTTTTCTTTATTTAACTGTTCAATCACATTTAAATACTATTTATATTTATATATTACAACATTGTTCCAAATTCATAAATAAGAAGTGCATTTTCTCTTTGACCTCCACAGAACCACCGCCCTACAGACCCGTCGTCCGCCTCACAGCTGGAAAGCTAAAACATGGCTGACTCGCTGCAGGTTATTGTCTTCATGCAAATGTTGAATGTGTAGGAGTGCCAGGTCGGACCAATCAGCGTGTCTGCTCATATTTCACGTTTTAACCCTACAGTGTGTCAAAGCTATTGAACTGTCAACCAATCAGAACAGTGCGTCAGAAAGAACTTCAGCCAATCAAAGTCACTCGGTTAAAAAAAAACTCACACGAAGGAACTGAGGAGTCCGGTTGATGCAGATCAGCAAAGAGCCTTGAGTCAGACCTGCACAGAGGTTTACTAACAACAAAATGGCCTCCAGCTTTTTAATTATTATCATCAGTACTGTTATGTGGTTCTAGGGCAGGGATGGGCATCTTTAGTCACCACGAGGGCCACATTAAAAGGATCTGTATCATCAGAGGGACACATTTTCTCAGTTTAAAGGGTATTAAAAATAAACATAGCTGTCATAACAAGCGACCTCATTAACATATATATCAAAACTCAAAAGCAATTAGCAATATTTATCAAATGAGCTCAACACAGAATTCAAGCTAGTTCAGTTCAGTACCTTTTTAAATATAAGTCACAGAGCATTTATCAGTTATTAAAGTACATTTTACCAACATTTTCACTTCTGTTTTGCCAAATGCATAAAATGGAGTTTCACAGAAACCCAATTAAAGTTTGGTTTTCTTGGAAATCTGCTATTTCTATTGTTTAATGGCAGATTTTGTCGCATTTTCCTCACAAGCAGTGCATTTTTGGATATTCTAAACTGATCATTAAGAGTGTTGGAAGGCTGCAAAAGGCCCCAAGGCAGTCAGTTGGCCACCACTGCTCTAGGGATTGATTAGTCAATCAAGTGTTAATGTATCTAAAATGTTTAAGAAAGAAAAAAAATAGTGGTTAAAAGATCTGCAGATCCATTTGGGCATGAGAGCGATGCAGAAGACCCTCTCCTTCAGAGACTACAGTGAATCAAAAGAGGGTTATATACTGGGAGACATACAATCCTGAAAATGAGACAATGATCCCCTAAAATCACAATTATGTGTAATTTCTCAAATTAAAAAAACTGTGATTTCCTACAGATTTTTCTATTTTAAGAGAAAATATCACATTTATTTGTATTTTCTCTGTAATGTGACAGATTTTCGCTGCAGCTCCACCCAGCAGTGATGGTTTGTTTTGGTGCAGGATGCAGTTATTTGCGTTTACAGTCTGAATTTGGCAAAGGTAAAAAAAAACAAACCAAAAAAAAAAAACAGATTAGTTACATCCCTACGCTCATGGCCCTGACAGTTGAAGCAGGACACACTCCATTCTTTCATGTAAAGTTAGAGTTGGCTGTGAAGAAACACACAAGCAAGATCATGTTTTACTGAAACAAACTGAAGCTTGGTGAAGATGCACCATTATTGTCACAACAGGTATGAAGTGATCCAATAAAGAGAGGGGCTAATGCTTTGATTTGAATGTAGAGCCAAAAGGTGGAGATGATTTAAGCAGGAGTGGAAAGATTGGATTTACTTTAAAGCATCTGATATTTCTAAAGGCTGGAGTTTTTCATCATAAAGGTTTTACAAAGGCTGTTGCTCTGTTTGGTGATAAACTGTTCATGAGTCTGGAGCCTTCTGTAGTTTGTTGTTAATAAACATCTTGTATAATTCGATCCGACTGTCTGCAAACTGATTTCAGCATCAAATCTAGTCTCATCCAGTCTATAGAGGTTATGCTGTTTTTTGTGGAGACTGTATTTCCCATAATGCTTTAAGTGCACATTTCTGATAAACACATCTGGGGGCTGATGGCAGATGGGTGAAAGGTAGACTCTGGTAGCCAGAAGCTCCAGGCTCTCTCCCGAAGCTTGCTGAAGGGAAATGGAGTGCAGAGAGGGCAGAATGAAGCCAAAAGTTCTGTGTGCAACCTAAAAGTCCTGAAGGAGGGGCAGGGCAAGGGGTTAACACTTCAAATCTAATCCCATCCTTTAGAGCAATTATTGAACGGTCAGTGATGACCCTATGTGACAATGACCACATGAAGATCCTCTCTCCATATGACCATATATGGATGTCCCGCTGATATCTACACCAGAGAATAATCGACCAGTTCCAGTTACAGAACCCTAGCTAAACAAACTGCCACGAGCAGCCCAAAATCTTTCCCAAACTGGTCCAGAACTGGTGGAGAACTTTTCTGGAACATTTCAAACTAGAACTCTACCAGAACTGGTCCCAAACCAGTCCAGAACCAGTCATTGCTGATTACAAACAACCCAAAAAATGGTCCAGAACTGGGCCAACCCATCCCTGACCAGGTGGCGTCACTCAGAGTCTGACTCCAGCGGAGCAGTCTCATCTAAGACAACTCGCTTCCGGCGCTTTGCAGAAGCAGCTCGGGCCCTCTGGTCCTCCTCCAAGTGAGCCTTCTTGTGGCGGGAGAAGCTAGACGAGTGCATGAAGGTCTTGTTGCAGGCGGCACAGGTGTAGGTCTTGGTCTTGCCGGTGGGAAGCCCAGACTTAACTTGAATCTGTTTCTGGTGCTGCTGCAGCTTTCCTCCTCCTATTCCATCCACCGCCCTGTGGGTCTGCTGGTGTCGCGCCAAGCTGGAGGCGTGGCTGAATCGTTTTCCGCACTGGTTACAGCCGTGGCGACCTGACCCGCCTCCTCCACCCCCCTCCTCTTCCTCAGAGATGGCTGGGCCCCTTTTGGCCGCTCGGCCCCCTCGACGGCGACGGTTCTTCTTGCAGAGGGTGTAGAAGTTGGGCTTGTCACGGGAGCAGAGTTTGAGTCGGATCTTGAGGTCTGATGAGCTCTCGCCCAGGTTCTCCTTGCCAGGCGTGTAGTTGTCCAGTAGCTCCTTGACGTGGGTCACCTGGTGTTTGGACAGCTGTGTGGACGTCCTGAAACTCATGTCACACTGTGGGCAGGCATAGAACTTATCGCCACCCTGACTCTGGATGATGGCGGTTGCGACGTGCTGCTGCTGCTGCCTCTTGTTCTTCTTGACCCCGGCCTTTAAGGAGTGGCGCAGAGAGGCCATGTTGGGACTAATGGTGACATCCTTGGGGATGCCCTTTCCTTTTTTGTGAATGAGGCGGTGGCGTGAAAGGCTAGAGCTGTGGTTAAACTCCTTTCCACAGATGTTGCAGGGGTGGATCCGGCGCTTCCCATGCAGTCGCAGGTGACTCCCCAGCATCCTGACGGGAACAAGAGCACACAACGAAAATAAATGTTACCATTTGACTGAACTTCTGTTTTAGCAAGAGGAACAGAAGAAAACATAATGGTATGGTTTAAGCTTTAAACCAGACACTTAAACCAGCTGAATAGGGGTTTAAAGATGTATGTATTTATACCAAACCGTTCAGTAGTAACTAGTTACTAGTTAGTTTCAGTGCAAACGTGTTTACAGAAAATCGTTTGGGCATAAAATTGATAACAGTGATATCAACTGTAGTTCAGCTCTTCTAGTGCTCAAATATGGAGTACATGCACTCAATTTTGGCCAACAAGTGCGTAAGTAGACTTTACTAATGAAGCAAAAAGTGTCATTTGTGGTATTATTGAAGCAGAAAGTGTCATTAATACTACTAGTAGACTGTTTTGGGTCTACTAGTACTACTAGTAGACTTTATAATGTTCACTAGTACTACTTATAAGCCTAATGTGCTTATAAGGGAGTGGGGAAAAGCAAATTCAGGCTTCCCACTGGCTTAGGAAAATATTACAACCAGCATTATTATATTACAACAGAACAGTCTACTAGTACTACTATGATGAGTTGATAATATGAGTTGTCTAGTAGTACTAGTAAACAAAAATTTTGTTTCACTAGTAGGTTTTTTTTTTGTAATAGATCTTACTAGTAAAGCAAACCTTCTACTAGAGGACAATTTTCTGTTACTAGTACTACTAGCAAAGCTTTGAGTTTTTACTAGTAACATTTTTAAGCCAATGGGAAGCCTGAATTTGCTTATCCATTCACCCTTATTAGCAAATAAGGCTTACTATTAGTACTAAAGAACATTATTAAGTCTACAGACCCAAACATTTTACTAGTAGAGCTAGAGAACATTTTTCTACCTACTAGTACTACTAGTGACACTTTTGCTTCACTAGTAGAGTCTACTGGTGCACTAATTGACCAAAATTGAGTACATGTTCTCCAAATTTAAATACTAGTGGAGCTGAAGCATGGTTGATATCACTGTTATCAATTTTATGCCCAAACGGCTTTTTATACGTGTACCAAACGAGCACATGCATACCTGCACACAATCAGAACTATTCATGGTTTTTTCATGGTTCTAATCAAATAAACTGTCTTTAAATGTCAAAAAAAAAGTTTAATTTTATTCCATCTATTTGGTAACAAGAAATATGACAGTAAACAACTCAAACTTTACAAACATAATGATGAAAATATCAAAGTTTCATCCACTCATTTTTTGGTGTTCAGATCAATCACAAACTCAGCTGGAGAGAAGAGGTTGGTTTTGTTTGTGAAAAAAGTCCCTAAATCTCTTGGTATCTGAAGAAAAATAAGGGGGCTTGTACATAACTCTTTACCAGATGGACCCTTCAAACTATTTAATAAGTCCATCCGGGAAAGAGCCCATAGAAAGTGTTTGGGGAGGGCAGAATCTTTTAGAAAAATATTCAGCAGGTGATTGGACAATCGTTTCGTCAATCACATTTATTACGGGTCAATAGAATAACGTCATGGGCAGGAGCTACTTCGTTACAGAACTTTGTAAAACAAACTCTCGTCAAAACATGTCAGAAGTGGAGCAAAGTATCCTTACAATAGAGAAATTAGTAGTGTTGGTATTTCTTTTTCATTTAATAAAGAAATGTGGTTCAGATTTAACAAAACAGCCACTGTAGCTGTTAGCATTTAACCCCTGTGCGTGCAGCCACGTCCCACTCTCACTCGTAGTTCATTCCTGTTCCTGCTCTAAAGGACTCTAATTGGGTCGTCCCACTTTGGGCCGAGCACAGTCGTTGTAGATTGGAGCTTGGCAAGATGGACCTGCTTGATTACAGACAAGCAGCTTGCTTCCTGAAGTTATATTATAGTTTTATTTATTCATATTTATCATATTGTAACATTGTTTGGGCAAATTTCACACACAACTCCATGAAATACTAAAGCTACAGAAACAGCTTGTTAGATTGGCCCCCTTCTCCAACTCTCTTTAGCACCAAGTGCACCTCTTTTTCTAAAGAGATTTACATCTTCCAAACATGCATTTTTATCAGTTCTTTTTTTTTAAATTATTTTGTATGTAATTCAAAATTTCATAATTATTCAATTAGAAAAGCTAGCAACCTTCATGTTCCCTGATATAAAACATCTGTCACTTTTCAATCACATATCTTGTGGAACAAATACATTTGTTTGAATGCTTACTGTTTGTCATTGCTCTTATACAAAAATAGACAAAAGAATTGTTTGCACATTAAAACTGATGTTTGATTTTCATTTGTGATGGTTCATTATTTACTTTCTATTGTCTCTTTGGTGTGGTTTATACCAGCCATTTGCAGGCTTTACCACTCCCACATATGCTTTTAAATGTGTTTTCATGTGCATGGTGTTTCAATACCTATGTGTAAACACGTACATTTATATATATACACACACACACACACATATACATATATATATATTTACACATACTTTGTAAATAACACTCTAACTTTTCCTTAATTCCACGTTTTCTAGACAAACCTGAAACTGGAGCACACCACACATGCTCAGAACAGACTTCATGTCAGAAAAATGACCAGAAGTTTATTGAAATGTGAATGCAAAAAGTTCGCTTGATTGAAGCGAAAGGAGCTAACAGAGTTTAATAACTACTTTAATTACAACACCGCACTGTTATTTCTTCTACATTTTAGCTTTTGATTGGCTCAGTTTTTTTTTCATGTTTTAACCTTTTTGTTGTTATCTTTTGTGGTTTCATTGATTCTTGATGACGGTTTATTACGATGATTTTCCTTGTAAACTGTGTTCTGATGTTTGTGTGAAGCCGTCTGAACTGCCTTGTTGTTGAAAGGTGCTTTTCAAATAAACTTGCCTTTCCTCAGATTGGCAAAAACAAACCTCTGGCTGCAATCGTTCCAGTCTTTGGTCGGAGAAAACTTTAGCTACTCCATAAAAAAACAACAGAAGACAAAATGACAGTAAAGTGCAGAGACATTAATCTCAGTGTATTTCGTTCGTGTGCAGTGGGCCGGCTGTGCGGGAAGTCGTTTGTGAACTTGGTTAAAGATGTTTTTGAAACTTGATGCTCTCAAATATTTATTCAAAGCAGGATTTTCAGTAAATAAATCTCTCGCTGTAGGTTCTGGAAATGATTACTCAACCTTAGTAACATTTGGACTTGTACAGAAACCTTTCAGCCTCGCAGAAATCCATCCTGTCCCCTCCATCAGCCCTCCACTGCAGGTCAGAGATGCTAACTATGCTATCAGCTAATAACATTAACATGAAATTCAGGGCTGTAGCAGCTAAACCTGACGCCCTAAGAAAAAGCTACACTGGGACTGTTAACTACAAGATTTATAGTTTGAACTTTAAACTGAAATAAAATTAAGAAAAGTCAACATTTTTCCCAGATTGTTTTTTTATCATGAAGGGGTTCTTGTTTAACGAATATCATGTTTTAATTAATAACAATAAAAATGAACCCTTTAGATGCCAGTTTTGAGCAGATACAGCTAACTGAAACATAAACTTTAATTCAATTTTATAAAATGAATTTGGACTTTGATAATTATTTGCATCATTGGCTGACTCATCTGAAGAGTGAGAAAAGACCCTGAGATTGAACAGAAACTTCATGTTGGGACTGTTAACGACAAGATTTTTTTGTTTGAACTTTAAATTGAAGTGAAAATATAAAGGCTCAGTATTTTTTATAATCCATGATTGTGTTTCTTTTCTTCACACAGAGAATGTTGTTGTCAGTACTGGATGCAAAACCATGTATTTCACAAAACAGTGGATCAAAATTCACCAAGCATCTGAATCAGCAGCATGATGCGTGGATATTTTAAAAAACTATGTCACCTCTATTTTGAGGTGAGGCAAAGAAGGTCCTGTTGGTTAATTAATACCTTAGAAAGAGTGTTTTGGGGCTCCAAATTATCCTAGCACTTGGGTCTATAATATATTAAAGGCTGGCATGGTTGAAAAATATTATTTGATGCTCCAAAAGACAATGTCTGGAGAGGTGTGTGTCATGTAAATTAGCAGAGATGTTCATTAACATACGCTGATGTAGAGCAGGTGTGGGCAACTTTGACTACCAGGAGGGCCACATAAATGTTTTTCCAGTGCCTGAGGGCCACACTGTTACAAACTCTCAATGAGGGAAAATGTATATAAATGAACAAAAATAGCAAATATAAAGCTTCAGAAAAATGATTATACCAACAGCAATATGTATTTTAACTCAAACTCAAATTAAAAATTCACAATTTACGGACACATAACTAAAGCCAATTTAAGCTTCTTTTTAACACAGTAAAAGAATGAATGTTTACCAATTTAAAGCACAAATATATTACCTTTACCATTGCTTCAAAAATATTTTTTACTAACACTAACTACAATATTTTTAATGCCTCATAAAAGATATTTAGAGATAGAATCATAGCAAAGTAAGTTCTTTAATGACTAGTAAAAAACACAGAATGTACCAGCCATCTAGAGGTAGTAGAAATATGTTATCACTGATCCTAATTGTGCATTATGTCGTACTGGTTACTCATGATGAATCATATTAAGCAGTTGTTGAGTTTCTTCATATTTCCAATTTTTAATCTTTTTTGGAAATGATTGGTGGGCCGCACTTAGTGAGGTGTAGGGCCGCATGTGGCCCCCAGGCCGCCAGTTGACCACCCTTGATGTAGGGGGTGCTGGTTTGGTTGAGTGGTAAGTTACCAGGCACGTCCCATATACATGCTTTTGCTGGCCGGGGTTCGAAACCAGCCTTTGGCCAGTTTGCAGAGTGTCCTCCCCCCTACTCTGTCTCTCGTCCCCTTCACAGGCCTATCCACTGTCTCTCCCTCTCTCCTGTCCATTAAGGCACAAAATGCCCCCCCCCCCCCCCCCCCCCCCCCCAAAAACAAATCTAAAAATAAATAAACATACACTGATGTAAACAGGTTCATGTCTTTGTGACCATAACAGGGGGTCCCATTTCTAGAGTCTTTCTCTGTCATTTAGTTCCACTCATCACCCGTAACCCTTAACCCATTAAGGGTTAACAGGGAGGGCTGAAGCCTATCCCAGATGACAATGGGCAGAGGCCACATACACTCTGGACTGGTCAGCAGTCAGTCACATGGCTGACATGTAAACACACACTCACACATACAAATGATTTAGGGCAGGGATGCACTTCTTTGGACTTTTGCAGAAATCAATATGTCGATACTTCCGACCTTTTTTTCAAAACTGATACTAATATGCAGGTACTTGTTGTGGAGAACATCCTGGCTCTTCTGTACCAGATTTAACCCTCTCCTCTCACTGTGACAGGCTTTAAGTACAAGAGAAACAACATTTGGTTCTATAATAAATAATACTAGATTTATTTAAGTAGACACTTAGTGATGATAAGGTAAGGTGTCATGGCACATTTGCACATACTTAGCTGACATATATGGCTAATATTAAAAATATTAAAGCTGATGTATGAGATGTATTTGACGGATGGGTATGGTTGTAAATATCCACACAAATTTCAATATCACCCTTTCCTGTGATTGTCTGTTGAAACAACTATTGTTCCCCTTATATCAGGAATCCCTCCCTCAAAGTCACCCGTTAACCTAAGAAGCATGTTTTTGGTTTGTTGGAGGACGCTGGAGCACTAGGGGAGAACCCCTGAAGCAAAGGGAAAACATGCAAACTCCATATAGAAAGGACCTGCTCTGGATTTGAAAAGGGGAATCTTTTTGCTGTGAGAACAACGTTCAACTCATCACATCGCCATGCGGCCCACAACACATTCTGCTTTCCAAAATTAAAAGCAGGTTTTCACCAAACAAGCAACATTACGATAAAAATCCTACAGCAATTTACTGTGCTGCCTAACTGGACATGTACTCCAGCGAGTGTTTTCTTTCCAGCTGAAACCAGATGATGATCTAACAGTCTGATAGACTTTTAGATTTATTCATATCAAGACAAACTGTACAAGTTTATCATTAATATTGACATAACTTTATAATAGTCCAACGACAGAACACACATGGTGATAGATAAAAAAGTAACTAAACAACTGAAAACATATATTTTGGGTTAGGGCTAGGGGTGTAACGGTGCATGTTTAGCCATTTTCACACATTCAACCCTGATAATATCAGGATAATACTCGAGCAGCCTGCCCAAGTGATTCACAGACATGGTTGTTCATACTTGCTCCTCTCAGCAAAGAGTAGTCCCTGCTGGATGGGGGAGAAGTGGCGAAGGGGGCCGGGGGGGTCCCTGATAGGCAGCACACAACGTCAAACAAACACGGCATAAGTCCATGTTTGTAATATGATAGCAAAGAATTCAGATCCTAACTTCAGAGTAACATGTTAAAAGATGTATCAACTGCATCAACGAAAGAGTTGAGAGGAACACTGAAGCATAAAGAAGTGAGAGCAGCAATGTTACGCTAATGATGATTACCAAATAGAAAGAAAGCTGCAGAGTTTTAGCTCCATATCCAACAGCAGCATGAGACGGCTCTTTGAATGCTCTAGAGACCTGGTGCTGATTGTTTTGGAGAAGATGATCTACAGAATTCTGATGATCTGCAGTGGGAACAACACTTTTACATGTCCAGATGCATGTTTGAGTTTATGTTATTACCTAACAAAGATAAACTTCTCCTGCAGCAGTGGTTGTTTTACGTTGTGTCACGCGCTCCCTTTTCTGGTTACCCTGATAATTTACTGCTGTGTTCACACTACAGCTCACTTAGACTTAACACGGATAAAATTCTAGGGGAGGCGAGGGGAAATTATCAGCGTAAAGTCAAAGGGAAAAACTCGACTGTTGACGTTCACACATACGGCTTGCCTGGGTAAAGACTGGATAATTTCAGTTTTTTTTTTTTGTAAGTGTGAATGGGGTTTATTTGTACTGAAGTGTTTTGGTACAGGATGTTTGGTGCAGACGTGTACCAAACCAATACACACCATAGGTGCAGAACTATATTTTAACTCAGTGTTCTGTATGGACTCATAAGCCTGAGCATACCACTCACACTAAGACCAGCAAACACAAACATCTCCTAGCTTTCGAAGTCTTCAGCCAGGGAACACTTGGGTTTCCCCAGAAAACAATGATTAAAAACATGTCTAAAGTTATGTGTGGACATTATTTACATTCTAATGTGATGTTAAGTGAGTGAGCCAACCGGAGAGGAAACACACAATAAAAGTTTGGGTTTTTTTAACTTGCTGCCGACAAACAACTTTGCACAACAGCTGGATCTGCTTGATTCAATGTCTGTAATCAGGCAGATCCATCCCATAAAGCTCCAATCTACAACGATCGTGAGCGGCCCAAAGCAGCACAGCCCAATCGGAGTCCTTTGGAGCAGATGAGGTTGGAGCTACGAGTGAGATGACGGCAGGAAGTGACTGCACATACAGATATTATGTGCAGATGCTAACAGCTTCATAGAAGTTTTATCAGCTCATTTCCACATGTCTTTATTGAAAGGAAAATAAATACCAGCACTATAAACTTTTCTATAGTAAGGATATTTTTGCTCCACTTCTGACATGTTTTGATGAGAGTTTGTTTTACAAAGTGGATCCAGCCTACTATGTTATCTGATAAATGTAGCGGGCATAATAAATGTAATAAATGTTGACTGACAGAATGTTTGCCAATCACCTGCTGGATATTCTTCTGAAAGGTTCTGCCCTCCCCAAACACTTTCTATGGGCTCTTTCCAACATGGACCAGTGTAATATATTGAACGGTCCATCTGGTGTGCTAAATACTGACTCAAAGAATTTCTGGTTATATAAAATTAATGTGTGGTCTATGGGAATGATACATATTTCTCATTTAATGCTTAGGCATGCAAAGAAACTTTTTAGCCTCACAGACATCCTTCTGTCTGCTCAAATAACAAGTAAGAGGGGCTAACAGTGCTATCAGCTAATGACGTAAACATGAGCTATTTAAGGCTGTAGAAGCTTAATTTGACCAGGGAGGAAATTCTCTTTTCAGCAAGACTCTAGGGTATAAACAGTCTGAGTCAGCAAAGTATTTTTGTCTTTTTATGTGCTATACGAAGAGAAATAGGGCTGCTGCTCTTAAATTATACGAAACTCAAGTGAGCAGGCATGTTTGATAGCTACATGTATTAATCGTGTTTGTATGTGTATTAACATGAGAAAATGTGCGAGTAAGAGGAAAGGGCAGTGTGAGCTGGAGTGTATTTGTGTGAGAGAGTGTGTTTCTAACCAAAACAAATTGTCTGTGTACGGTTACACCCCTACTTAGGCCATTGGTCAAACAAACACAGTTGGTTAATATGGACTCTTGCTGAATACAAACCTGCTTCCTTTAAAGCTCATCCCACAGTGAGGGCAGGTGTAGCGTGCATCCTGATGAGTCGGCTCCAGCAACCGTTTGGCTGCAGGCACCGGTCCACTGCCCTTCCCGGTGTGGGTCTGCTGGTGTCGGTACAGGCTGGAGGCGTGGCTGTAACACTTCCCACAGTAGCTGCAGCGGTACTGTCGCTCATCTGGCTCATAATCAGCCTGGTCCGAGTCCAGATCACCATCGAGCCGGCTGCTCCCCGCCTCCACTAGCACCTCCTGCTCCTCGTCATTGGCATCTTCGTCCTCATCTGAGTCCGTCTTTATCTCCACACTCTGCTCCGTCACCTCGCAGGGGTACACCTCTTCGTATGGAGCAAAGAAGGCCTCGTCGGTCTCGATCTTAAGCTGCTCGGCTGTCAGGTCTGACGGATCATCAGAGTCCTTCTTCACGCAGGAGATGGTGAACTTGGAACCCACTTCAGCCCACTTCACGACATACTCAATGGGCTGCGTGTCCAACTCCACCGTGATGAAGTCGGCACCTAGGGCATCTGACTCTGAGACCACCAGCTCTGTTTCAGAGTCCTCCATCCTAAACCAGGTCTGGAGGGAGATTCAGGGAACAGCTGCATAAGAGAAGAAAAAGATAAAGAAGTGCAATGATTAGAAAAAAGGGACACTAGAGTAATAAAAACGCAGAATAATGCAGTGAGGATATAAAAGAGCAAGCAGGTAAGCATAGAGACAGCATGGAGAAATAAGAGCCTGAAGGAAGAACAAGAAGAAGACGAGAGGACAAGAAAGAAGAGAAAGGAAGAAAAAGAACTAGTGAGCTCTCAGAAAACACAAACTTCCGCCAAGGTAGCTCACATATTGCTGTTACATCGATAAGCAATAATTCTATGATAAAGTTACCATCATAATATGTTTCCTTGACTCTGAAAACCCACACCTAGCGCTTATAATCATGTTGATATCATTATTAGTTAGACAGCAAAAGTAATCATTCGCTAATGGCGGTTATCTGGATTACCACCAAAATCTAATCGTTTTTAAATTGGGCCATTACCAACATCTCCTGAAAATTTCAGCAAAATCCATCCCGTATTTTTTTTCGTAATCTGCAAACAAACAAACAGACAAACATACGCCAGCAAAAGCATAACCTCCTTGGCGGAGGTAACAACGAAAGGAAGGCACTTGCAAAAAGAAGAAAAGAAACTATAGAAGACAGGCTAGGAGGAGAGGATGATGGGTAAATGTTGCAGTGTTTTTAACGTTTATGTCTGATTTACATCAGATAAGAGTGCAGAAATGTCGATATCGAGACAGAGAGAATCACTGCCATTTCCATGGTTTCTGATGCTGCACACATTACCTTCAGCTCAGGAGACAGTGCATTCACACATGAAAACAAAAGCCCTCGGGCCACATGAATGCATACATTAAACTTACTCCATTATCATGGTGCCTTATCACATTATCATGGGAAAACAAACAAAGATGAGCAGATTCAGATCTCCAAAAAAACAACCAAACTTAACTGATTATCACAGCAAAACAGAGTATAATAAAATTTAGAGATGACCAGGGAGTCTGAACATCACAGAAATACCACTGCTGGAGACCAACTCCAACACTCCCTTTTAGAAAGATGATGTTCAGAGCTTATGACACTGTTCTGCTTTTATTTGATCCAGATTTAACTCATTAGCAGATTTAAACACGTTTATGCTTTTACATTTTCATCAGTGATCAAACCTGACTCTGAAACTAACTTGTCTAAGTTGTCATCTAACTTGTATGCAGCAGGACCGTTTGAGGACCCAAATCCTTCAAACTCATACGTCAGTTCCCCCTTAGTAAATGCCCCGGGAGAGACACATGATGTCTAACCCTTGGGTCTCTACGTGGCTGTTTGCAGCCACTAGGAGGCGCTATTTATGACTAATCTGACCTTAACTTTCACTCTTTTTTAGAGAGTGAAATACTTTTTGATGAGGAACCTTAATTCTACATAAATTTTGAAAATGTGACTTCAAACATTTTAAAAGGTCAAATATACACAGGTAAAATTTACTACCCTTTCATCCTGTTTTGGCTGTTAACAGCCACTAACTTCAGCTGCGGTCAAAACACATCATATCAATATCTGCTATAACTTTTTTTGCTCGCATCATCAAGTCCGGCCCTGCTCAAAGATACTGAGCCTGATGAAGAGATTTGAGCAAAATACATGAAAAAAAAAATTGGAAAAATTTTTTTACCTGATATGTTTTTAGAGCAGCTAAAGTTAGTGTTTTTACAAATCTCTGACATATCCAAGAGTGTGATGGCACACAAAAAAAATCTCCAGCCTCCAATCATTTTTTATATAAAAAATGGGTCATTTTGTGTGTTTTTCCACCGAATCAGTGACACCACCTATGGTATTGGCATTTAAAGGGTTCAAATTTATATACATTTTTTAAATATTCAATATTTTTGATCAGGGCTGAGTTTGAGAAGAGATTTGAGCACAAAAAGTTGAAAAAAAAAGAGAGCAGCTAAAGTAAGTGGTTGGTAACAGCCACAACAGAAGGAAAGGGTGTGTTTTTAATTCAGTGCCCATTGGTTAAATTTCTATCAGGATCAATAAAGTGGGGCATCAGTTTCTCAATTTTCAGTTGTGGGGTCTGGGCCCAGCTGTAGCTGTCATAGGCTGATGTTTCCTTGGGCAAGACACTAAATCCCCAAATTGCTCTTCCTGCTCTGAGAGATGGGAATCACTACGATTTATTGATGCAGTGCCATTATTGATTGAGTTTTGCTATGTGGGAAAATGTTAGTCCACACAGGTTTTTAGTGGCACCAATGTCAGATACATGGCACTCTTGATATTTAAGGTTTGTTGCACTTTTGGCTAAATTAAGCCAACATTTTGACCACTTGTGAGTCTTGCCATGGTCACATCCTCTATTTCTCTTCTGTGGTTTCTGCTGACTGCCTGATGAGAGTGATGTCCTTTATTTTGAAAAAAGTGAAAAGAATTGATATCCTGAAGCTGCTGTATATTTGGAATTTCCCCCTGTGGGACTAATAAAGGATATCTTATCTTATCTTATCTTATCTTAAGGGATTTGTTAAGCATAAATACTAATGATTTTCATTCTTTGAGACATTGGTGTTCCATTCGTAACTGGAATTGGTTTACAATTACCATCCCTACAGCTCTGTTGGTCATGTGTAAAAATCAAAACTGTCGAATAATTGTCAGCCTCTTGATTTTCAAATGAGCTTTGGAAAACATCTGCAGCCAAATATCTTCTCAACCTAACTTTGGATCACCCAACTATCAAGTAGTCCTAAGGCTGACCAAAAGGCTTATAGCCATGTCAATCATCAATAACTATCCAAATCCACAAATCTGTATTTAAATCAAAACAGGCACATAATAAAAATTCACTCTAGTGCAGTGAAAGGCATCAGATATATTAAATATTAAGACCAGTGGTTCTCAAATGGTGTGGCAAGGCACGTGTCGAGGGTAATTGTGCAAGCAGGTGTAATAAATTCAACTAACCAACAACTTATGAGTTTTAAATTTTCTCTGAATATGAATTCAATTACCTTGTTCATTACAAAACAGTGAAACATTTAAATTTCCAGTTAATAGGCATTTGTATGTGTAGAACAGATAAAGAAACATTACAACACAATAAAGAAGATAATGTGCATTGATATAAATATGGTGTGCAGTTAGATTCAATTTACATTTGGCAAAATGATTCTTGAAAACCACTCATTTAGACTAGGGATGCATAATGTTATTGGAATAATATCAGTAAATGCTGATCATTGCTTCAAAAGCTAAATATCAGTATTGTCAGACATGAAAATTTAATTCTGCTATTTCCTGCAGATATTTTAGCCATATATATTTGCATCAAGATTGTGGATTTTCTTTGCATATTAATGTTAAATTAAGAGAACAAGCTCCCAAAATTCAACAAGTTTCCTGTCAGCAGGGGAAAAAAATCAGTGTTTAAGCTTTGAAAAGGGCAAATGAAGCTTGATTTTACTGGTACTGACAAAAATAAATTTTACATATGACGTAAGTGTAATCTAAAAATAACTGCTTCAGTCATTTCAATTTATCAGCATTAATACTGGTATTGGTCAAAATTATCTGAAATATCAGCATATCATATATTGGCAAAAATACAATATTGTGTATCCCTAATTTACACCAAAACTATTTGTTAAACCAGGCTGTGAAGATTTTTCAGGCTGCAAAAAGCATCAGTTCCACACAAAATCATGTAACTTCTGTTTTTGTTGTTGTTGCTCAGATTCAGGGGGAATCCTGACGGACTGCAGCTTTTAGTACTTCAACACTGGCTTCATTCTTCAGCACCTGAGGTTGCTGCATAGTAAATGGGAATAAAGGGGCACCACTGACAGACAAGTTGCATAAAAACTGACACCATCAGGAGCGACACCGTGGCACAGCGGGTAGTGTACATGCCTCACAGCAAGAAGGTTGCTGGTTCAATCCCCCTGTCGGCCAGGGCCTTTCTGTGTGGAGTTTGCATGTTCTCCCTGTGCATGCATGGGTTCTCTCCGGGCACTCCGGCTTCCTCTCACAGACCATGTATGCTCATTAGGTTGACTGGAGACTCCAAACTGCCCTTAGGTATGAGTGTGAGCATGACTAGTTGTCTGTCTCTCTATGTGGCCCTATCCTGCATCATCAGTGTCAGCTGGGATAGGCTCCAGCCCCTACAACCCCGAAAGGTGTGAGCATACAGATAACTGATGGATGGATGACACCATCAGTGAAATAATACAAGTGTGAATAGGCGTTACTGTGAGCTTTAATGGTGTTGTTAAAAAAAATTATAAGGCAAAAAGCACCTTACAATCTCAGGTCCATTTACTGAAGTGTATATCTAACCACCTATATATCTGCACTGCAGCCAGAGGAGCTGTGTGAAAACAACCTGCAACCATGTCCAGCTGTAATGTTGGATTTATAGTGATGGCTGCTTACTGATGCTGACCCGCCCTTCACAATGATGTTACAGCGCCTAATAATGACAACTGACCTCTGACCGCCTGTCAGTCAACAGGATATGACGTAACAATGTATGAGATTGATAGGTTGACGTGAGCCCCCAATCATTTCATTAACAGAAAATCAATAACTAAAACAACAAATTATTAAAACATATTAAGGATAACATATATGGTTGTAATGTATTACTACAGCCACGCTACCATGCCGAACTCCGTTCAAATAACTGCAGACTCGCCGACAGCCCTCTCCATATCAGACGGACTTTATGTTCTGGCGAACTGCTCACCTCCTAGTCGACATATTATCCCTAAAAAAAAAATAAAAACGCATTTCTTCCTCATTAAACATCCATATGAGAGACAGATTTCCTCATTAAAGCCGAGTTGATTTCTCACTTATGATCCCGGGGAGGGCGGCTGCTGACAGGGCATCCATTACCATAGATGATGTTTTATTTAAATTAACAGCTCTGTGTGAATTATCCAGCAGCCGATGATGTAAGAAGAACCCCATGTTCCTTAAAATGACCTTAATTGTTTTAATTTATCTTTACCTTTGCAGTACAGCCTGATCTTTTGAAATAGTGCGGATTGTGAGAGGAGTTCCGGGGCTCGGCCGGGCTCGGTGTCAGTGATGAGGAAGCGGCGGAGGGATTTACTCTCCCCGAACGTTAACTGTCAAAATAAAAGGCCGGGCCGCCGCCACTAACGACGAAAAACGAAGCTGGAGGGGAAAGGGTTTGCAAATTCGGTCACTCACCGAGCTTTCGGCGGGGGCACAGCGGCGTAAATGGTAAAATTTCACCGGTGGAGACGGTCACAATAAACAGGAAGCTGGGGACGTGGAAACAAAGCATTGTGGGAAAGGATTAAATGGTTGCGAGAAACGGAAACAGGGCGGATTGTCCTTCAAAATAAAATAAAGTAAAACGGAAATAAATAGGTTATGCTTCAAATAAAAAGGGAAATATAATACATGTTATATGTATTATGACTAAAATGACAAGATAAGGTTTATAAGAATAATAAAGAATGTCCTTATGTTTACACTTAAAACACACACATATATAATTTTGCTCAAAAAGGTGCGTAAATCATGTCCAATCAGCTTAATTGTTAAAGCACAATCTATAAAACAACTTACTTTACCAAAGTGCTGTGCAATTACAACAAGTAAAAAAAAAAACTAACTAAAAATAAAACATGAAAAAATATTTGTGAACAATAGTGTAAAAAAAAAAGTTTTTTGGACACCCCATGTAATTTTGATTTATTACATAAAGAATCTCTCTTAAGTCTGCAAGTGCAATTTCTTTTAGCACAGTCCCAGCCAAAAGACTAAACAAGTCATAAAATGCCATTAAAACCTTGAAATTAATTGTTTCCATAGAAATACATAAGACATTTTTAGCATTGTGTCATTTTGGTACCACTGATCAATTAATGACTAAGATCATGCTTTTTATTGAAGATACTATTTTTGTTGCCATGCTTTGTATCCATGTAAAGCAGCATGTTCTAAAGTTCTTCAGAGACAAAAATGGCTAAACAAGGAACCTAGCACAGGAAACACGCCTAAAGATACAGATTCTCAGCCAGGAAGGGTACAGCTGCCTCCAGAGAGCCAGACGCAGTCACTCTGCAGAAATACAAACAAACCAGCAGCTTGGAAGACAAACCAAGATCTGGGTATCCAAGAATTTCTTCAGCAAGAAATGACTGTATCCTGATCCACATACCGTTGAATGACATCATGTAAGATTCAGCAGCAGCAGCAATCAAACCAAACTGGTGTCCAGTGCTCCACCCATACATGGCCGACTCCTAGATCATAGCTTAAGGTCCTGCGAGGCTGTCAAGAAGCCCCTGATCAATGAGAGACGGAGGTTAGCCCAGCGGGGTAGGGCCAAAGCACACAAAAACTGGACAGCCAGGAACTGGAAGAAGATTCTGTGGTTTGCATTTGTTTGTGTCACCTTTTGAAACAACATAAACATATTTATGTTAAAATTTCATGATACTATTTGAGATTGTGTAAAATTTTTGGGTATCCGAAAACTTTTTCTTCAACCACTGTAGAGTCCGATATGAACCCCATGGTGGTTCAGTGGTAGAGTGAACTGTCTCAGGTTGTTCCTGAGTCCTACACATAGACTGTAAAAACCACTGGACGAAGCCATAAGGTATCTGGTAATTTAAGGAGCCTTTAGAGTACTGTGGATGCCTTGTAATGGATGCTGCTATGCTGCAGGTTATCTCAATCAAACATTAGCTGAACCTCCTCACAGGCAGAGAGGTCTTTGAGGAGGAACTTAAAGCCATCTGACAAATTGTGACTGTAGCAAGATTCAAACTCCTCCAAAGGACAAGAATGCCTTCATTCCTTTCTCCTCTCTCTAAGGCCTGGTTGTAACTTACTAGAGACATGTGGAGCCATAAAGTCTGTCTTATTTCCCGCCATCTACGACCAACAGACAACTTTGTTGATGCTAAAGATGTATTTATTGCCCTGAACTTCCTGGCCTAAACAATGATTGGCCGAGACCTGATAAGGTGTTCGAACAGACTACGTTCCCAGAGACTTAAATAATTCTGTTCTACTCCCAGAAGATTCTTCTGTGACACCTAAGATGACTTTTGACCTCCTGGGTAGCGGACCCCTCATTGCTGCCCAAGAGTAGAGAACAGATGTTTTTCAGCCAACAGAAAAAAACAACCTTACAAACTCTTTAACGAAACAATGGACACATCTAACAATGTGATATTTGATTCTGTCATGAAAAATGCATTCTGATGATGTGATTTCTGTTTCTCTAACCTTACAAATGCCCAAGTTATGAATATAATGCATTAACCTTCTTAAAGCCTCCTCTGAAGTGACAAACCAAGAGCGCTCCTAAGTGGAAGACTGAGGAGAGAACTTTATCCAGGAATGCATCTTTTATATCTGCATTATTGCCTGTTTCTATTGATGAAATGTTTATTATACATTCTCTATACATTAAGTTTTGGTAGCATAACATCTCAAAGACATGCAAACTTATATATCTAAGTTTTAACCACATATATGTTGTTTGGTTGTATTTTTAAGAAGAATTTCACGTTTTATTCTTTCTTATCTTTTAGATATGGACTGTTTGGTATCAAACAATTTATCGTAAGATTTTCTACTCAGTTGGAGTGTTTATATTGGGTGGTTATCAAAGTACAACTTAATATTTTGGCCAAATGTAAGTTGATAAAGTCTTTGTTACTCATCTAAGGCCCTCCTCCTGTGAGACCCTCCTTAGAAGTCAAAACCAGAGAGACACGTTCCTCTCACTCTCTTCTTCTTTTGACTTTCTTCTTCTTTGACTTTTCATCCCTACACTTTGTTTTACGACTTCCTCAACGGTCTGATCTGTTTTTCTTTTTGTCAACACGGTTCCCCTAGTTCTCCTAGTTCTCCAATATCCTCTCTTATATCTTTTTCTAAGTTTTGTCTAAGTAACGTAACACGCCCGCCAGTTTTCTTGATAAGCCAGAAAGCTAAAAGACTACAAAGATTTGTTTCATATTAAATGGACTTTTGTTATTAATTTTGAAATAATTTTCGTCGGGTCAACGAATAATTAATTACGAATCGTTTTTTCATCTAATCAAGACCTCAAAGCTCCAGCTCCAGCTTCACCTTTAACAGAACCTGCTAGTCCAATCTAAGACGGCACCTCTCTCCTGTGAAAACTACGGGACCAGCTCATGTCGGCAAAACCTCTCTGGATCCCTCGTACTGGATTGAGTGTGGACTTCTCAGCCTCCCTTTGGGATGACTCCAAACCAGAACAGTCCTACAAGGCTCTCCAGCAACTCCCGGACCAGTTTGAGATCTGACTCCAGAAGCAACGCCATAGTAAGACTGCGGTTCTGAACTCCTACAGATGGGCTTGAGTGTCTTGGTTTAATTCCCCATTAGTTACCCCTGATTTGACCTTTCTAAAGTAGATTAATTCGTTAAATTAATCTTCCATAACCACTCAATATACTCAAATGTTTCTTGAGGGTTCATAACTTCTTTCCTTATTCACAGCATCATGGATAAGTATGTCTCTGACATTTCTTCCTTCTTAAGTGTTTTTTTTTTTAAATTTCTTATTTTGTCTTATATATTCATCATATACTTTTAATAAATCACCCTTAAATTTAAAGTTATGTCTGTTGGTATTCTATTTGGAAGACTGACAACACTGTATGAGAATTCTGTCTTTAGACTTGAGACTGACGAAATTGATAAATTGATAAAGTTTGATTTAATTGATTTATCTGATTTTAATTTAAAATAACTAATAAATCAATTAATGAATTCAATTTTGCCTTCTTTTGTATAAAAAGGATGGTGCCCCTTTAATTAACGAGAGCAAATGAGATATTAAATGAATATTAATTTTTTTAAAATTAATGTTAATGAATATCCAGAAAAATAATCGCTACATGACTCAGCACGGATGTGCAGCCATGTCAATCATGCCTCTACTTCCAAAACCAGAAATCCTCAATAAGATGAAAACAGTCTCGGTTAAAAGTAATCCAGCCCCCGGACAAAGAGAGCACATAGATGTATTATATATTTAGACTGAAGTTGTTTTTTGAACCAGGCTGTAATGATGTTTATTTAAGCTGTAAAAATCGGCCTGTTTCTCACCCCCTGCAGGTTTCTGCAGCCAGCCTCAATAGTCCCAAAAAGCTACAAACAAAGGGGCTTTTTTGAGTAAAAATTTAATGCTGTAAAGAATCTTACTGTAGCATCTATTCAAGCAGTTTCTTTGTTTTACTCTTTAAGTGACTTAGTTGTGAGGCTTTACTTTGCACCTTTGACTGCTATATATCGGCTAGCGTCCACACCTGGCTATCCTCTCTGAGTGGGGGACTATGCCAGCTGCTTTACTGGCAAGCATAAAAGTGGAGTTCAGAGGTTTTAGCCAACAGTGATGTTGTGTTCTGAATAGAATATTTATAGAATTCATCTTAAAGGGTTAGTTTGACTTTATTGCAGTGGGGTTTCTGGAGACCCATGGCACTAGTAAATATGTGTGCCAGTACAGGAACTTGCAAGCTTTGTCCCTTGGGGGAGGTATCCAGGGGTGGATGGTAACTGGTGCATAGCAGTACATGGTGCCACTGAAAGCCTCATCATTAACCCACTTACGGGTTCAAACTACTCAAATAACTATGTTGGCTTGACAATACAGTAAGATACTTTACAGCGTATAACATTTCCTCAACCAAGCCCCGGTTTTTAGAACTACTTAGTGATGCAACAAAGAGCTACGTATCCTTCCACCACAAGATATCAGTGTAGAAGTGCGAAAAAAAAATTATTTAAAGAGGTCGTATCATTTAGTTTTAAATGCTCTTTAGTGTGTTTAAAGGGATTGTTTTGGTGTTTTTGAGGTAGGGTTGCTCAGGGCCCATGGCACTAGTAATATGATGTCTATTTTCTCATACAACAGTGCTGTTGGTCACCCTCCATGTTGATGAGTGGGTTATACAAAATTTAACAATCAAAAGTTAAAAAAAATAAGTCATTAATAACCAGGACAATAGAAGGCTTATTCATTCAGCAGTAGAGCATTTTCTCATTTCCTGATAAGTAACATTTTCTGAGATAAGAGGTTTGTCTGTGTAGGTTCTTAGTCACCCAGGTCATGGTTATCCAATGCAGATCAAAGCTGGAACTGGACCGGTTCAAATTCTTGAAGACATTTTTGCCCCGTTTTAAGAGACTTCTTCTTCATCTTTAGAACGGACGAAGCCTTTTGGAGAAGAGGCAAAACATCTTCAACAATCCTAATCAATGCTGATCCAAATAGCAACTGGACTGGTGACTGAGAACCTTCATAGTCAACAATCTTAAACCAGACCAGTTGCCACTTTGACTAGCACTGGATAACCATGATCTGAATGACTGAGAACCTACACAGACATCTTCTCCAGAAGGCATCCTCAGTTCTATGAATATGGTCCCAATAACATGGGGCCCAAACAACCCAAAAGTGCGCAGGCGAAGTCAGGTCAGGTCAATTTCGGCAAACTCCATCCAGTAGTTGTTGCTTATCTTGCTAACAAACAAACAGACAAACCTTGGTGGAGGTAATGAGGTTGGTGAGGATGGATTAGGATGGAGTATCACGAGCAATGAGCCAGGATAGAAAAAGGATGGATGGGTATTATAATGTGACACTGATGTTGCTCTGGTACAAACACATCTAACACCTGCCAAACTCTCAGCACAGATTTAGGTGCTGCATTGAGGTACCATTCACAAAACATCAAATGAAATGTCACTAAACCTCCGCTCTGTGAGATGTCCAGTATTTCCCTTTGGATAAGGAAACAGGCAAAACAGCTGACAGAAGCACGATCACGATGGCCTTAACAGGACAAAAATTTTAATAGTTTTTTTTCTCATAAAAGTATCAATTTGCAAACCACTTAGGTTTCATATCAATTTTGCATCAGTATCTGAAAAACAAACATCACCCAACCCTGGACAAAAGAGACTGCAGACACACAAAAGAAGCATTCAAATGAATCACCACCAATAAAACCAGGTGCTGCAGGAGGCTTTAAACTGGGAACAGACATACTCTGCTATCAAGGTGAGGTTGTGGAAGACAGTTTCATGCCACAGGTCCTACACCATGGCAAGATTGAGCACAGGAACAAGACACAAGCTAGTTATGATACATTAGCAAGCATAACATTTCAAAGCAGACCAGGGTTTCAAGATGTGCTTTCAAGATCTTTGGAAAAGCACAGAGAAACAGACAACATTGAGGACCATAGACAAAGAGGTCGGCCAAGGAAACTTAGAGCGGCAGATGATCAGCTGAAAACTGGCAAAAATCAGTGGGGCCAAGGTACCCCCCATCTACTGTCAGGAGAGGTCAGGCTAGAAGTGATCCTCATGGAGAACCTGTGGACAAACTGTGACATGGAAACAAGGCCAAGCAACTCAACTGAGAACAAAAACACAGGAACCGGGACATAGAGAAGGACAAGAAATCGTGACCACATAATACACATTTTAGAAATGATTTTGTAAAGTAAGTTTTAAATGGATAAGGATCATGTCTTTTTGTTGATCTTTTCCAATGCTTTACTCCAGCTGGATCCTCTCAGGTCATCCAACCATTTGCTTTTGGAAGTACCTAGATCAAATCTCAAAACCAGAGGTGATCGAGCCTTTGAAGTGGTTTCTGTAAGGCTTTGGGACTCACTCCCTCTCCATCTAAAGCAGGGTACACGCATAAGGATTTTCTAAATCTGACGAGAATTTTTATCTGGCATTGAACAGTTTTGATCATACTGTGTGTAAAGTGCTCTGATAATCTCAACACAGCACAGCACACATGATTCTGTCCCACCACCGATCTAGAATCTAGTAATCCAAGCAAGAAATCTTGTGTGATCAAACGTGACCGAACAAAAACGAAGAAGAAACACAGCAACAACTGGAAAACACAACATGCAACATGGAAGCAGACATATGAGAGGAGGGAATGATGGTGCTCTTGGGAATATTTTTGATGGAAAAATCCTGAAGTAAAAAAAGAAAAGACTGTGGAAAAAATCCTGGAGACGGTGTGAACACATGAGCTGGTCCTCCATTTCTGAGGTCCACCGCACTTTATGTTTCAGGTCGGCCATGCTTGTTTTTATTTACGCCTGATTCCTTGTTCTTCAGTCTGCTCGCTTCTTGATTGGCTACATTCTATTCCATGTCACAAGTTTAATATTTACAATTGGCAGCCCGACCTGTTTCAGAGCCGAATACTGGGACAAATTCACTCTTAACGCACCACAGACCACAGGATAATCTTATAGAATAATCTTATAAGACAGAAGATTATCTGTCATTTTCGTCCTTAGTCAGGAATGGGAAAAGTCAGGACAAAAACAGCCCAATAATCTTTATGTATGTACCCTGCTTAAGGGTCCATCCACACGGAGATGAATTCAGGCTTATCCACACAAGTTTTTGATTGTATAGGAGTTTCATCCACACATATATGGTTTTTTGGGTGCCCGAAAAATATGCACATTTTTGAAAACAGGTCCCAGAGTGGATAAATCTGAAAACCCCTGCCCCTGTGTTTCCATGTGGACAATGAATAGACATTTTCAGAAACGACGACATCATAGCCCCACTTCTCCCTTAAACTGCATGCACGAACCCTGACAACTAAAGAAACAATGGTGGAATACGGGGTTGCGTTCATGCTGCAGAAGCCCCTGAGCTTGTTTTGGCTTAAACATCAAAATCTTCTGCTCCTCTACGACCACCATGAGCAACAAGAGGATATAGAGAACAGCATACGCCAGTATTTGTTTACATTTCTAATAATGTGCTCCATTTCTTCTTCTTTGGTTTTAGTGTTTGTCTGTAGCAGTGCTACAGCACTACTTACAGGCTGGCATATGTACTACAGCATTTTCATTGGTTTCTCGTGAATGGACAAATTTCTTGAAATGATGCCGTCTTCACAGAGAATGTTTTGAAAACGCTTTTGTCTCCGTGAGGACAGGGCCTAAGATCTGTCCAGTCCTTTATCACTTTCAAGTCACTGCTAATGACAGTCTCATCTCAAGAGCCTTTAATTAAACTAACTCTGAGCTTTTCTATTTTTTGGAGGGGGATTTTGACATCTTTTAGATTGTTTTGATTATCACATTGGCTTTTATGGTTTTGGTTTCTACCCTTCCTCCTTAACTGTTGTGCTTTCTTGTTCCATTTTTGTTAGTTTGGTTTATGACTTTTTATGGTGCTCATAGTTGTTTTCTTATTTTGTTTGTCTCTTTGTGGTTGTACACCTCTTGCAGTCTGATAGTGCACTCTGTCTGTAATTGGAAGATACAGGTTCAAGCCCAGCTCCGGCTGTCATATGGCGATGTGTCCTTGGGCAAGACACTTAATCCCAAATTGCTCCCACTGCTGTGTCAGTGGCGTGTTAATGGGTATGAAAGAGCGTCAATGTGTTAGCTGAGACTGATGGACAATTCACTAAGATACTCCAACCACCAGTGAGTGAATATGAGTGTGAGTGTGAGTGTGTAGGAGTGACCTGTGGTGTAAAGCTGCTTTGAGTAGACAAAGAGGCAAGAAGAGCACTATATAAGCTCAAGTCCATTTACCATTTTAAATGTGCTTTATGAATAAATTTTGACCTGATTTGACTTGTCTTGACAGAGAAATGGCAGCAGATGATCTGGACTGATGAGTTAAATTATTTGAAGTATTTGACTGCAGCAGAAGTCAGAACTGATGCACTGTACAATAATGGTTGTCTACACAGACAACAGTGAAGCATGGTGCAAGTTTGGGGCTGCAT
The DNA here is from genome assembly GCA_037902135.1 of Cetoscarus ocellatus. NCBI lineage: Eukaryota > Metazoa > Chordata > Actinopteri > Labriformes > Labridae > Cetoscarus > Cetoscarus ocellatus. Next base: position 1,321,015 of record JBAMNC010000053.1, on the reverse strand, counting down.
TTGCAAATAAATGGAGTTGAGGATTTGGTCAGGATTAATGGTGTCCTCAGTGCTGAAAAATACAACAAGATATCTATCCATCCAACATGCATCACCATCAGAGGGGTCTGATTGGCCCCAAATTTTTTCTGTAGCATAACAAAAAACATTATTGCTAATGGAAAGAGCATCACGGTGGTGCAGCAGGTAGCGCGCCTGCCTCACAGCAGTATTCCCTGTACTGGTAAGAGCCTTCTTTCCATCCACAGACCAAAAACATGCTTGTTAGGTTAACTTGTGACTCTAAATTGCCCTTAGGTGTGGGTGAGTGTGAGTTTGAATGGTTGTCTGTCTCTATGTGGCCCTGTGGTTGGATGGTGACCAGTACAGGGTGTTCCCTGCCTCTCGCCTAATGTAAGCTGGGATAGGCTCCAGCCCCCTGTGATCCCAAAAAGGATAAAGGATGGATGGATGATTCTGGAGAGACAATGGATAGAGTTAGAAAGGGGGCGGTAGAGCAGAGAATGAGCCTTAGGCTGGAATTTAAACCTGTCTGCTTGGACAAGAGTCTTAATACATGATTAATGCATGGATGTGCCCACATGGCCACCAGCACCCTCCAATAAGGATGGAAATAGATCAGTTTTTATTGATACCAATGCCATTATTGATTCTGCTTATCGATCTGATTCTTTAATGACTTCCTTATCGATTCCTATCAACGTCCTGCATGGGCTGCATAGGTTTTGAGTGGCAACAATGTCAAAAGGTGCATTCACACCAAACACAATTCCATAAAATACCTTATTTTGTCACTGTCGTGTCGCTCAGTGACATCACATCCGCTTGAGTTTCACTGCGATCATATTATATCATAGATCATATATTTGTATCTATTAGCTGACATTATTCCATCTGTATCCTTTTCACTCATCTACCAACCATAAAACTCAGCATCTGTCAGCTGCACCTTGAGTAGGGAGTTCTCTGCAGTCCTGTCTAGGCAGAACTAATGTGCTCACTAACGTTCCCACACGGACATGGATTGTCACTCTAATGTGAGCTGGAATAAAAACAGTTCTGTCATGGGTGTCGCTGATTGGCTGTCGCAGCACAGCAACACGCGACGTTGCCTGAGAAGTTCAACTTTGGCGACCAAGTGATGCGACCTGGTTGCGCGTCCAAAGCAACCTGGTAGCGCGACCAAGTCATCCAGATCGCATCTGCCGCATCATGTGAGGGCTGGCCCCGCCCCATCACGGCTGTACATTGACTTTGCATAGAGAGTGGTCGCCCAGGTCGCCCAAGTCGTGTTCAGTGTGAACTCACCTTCACACGTCACTCCTAATAATCAGTGCCATACTTCTCAAAAATTCGGGTGTTTTCACAACCCAAACGTTGTGAATTTCACATCATTTTGACAAAAATTAGGCTACAATTTTAATCAATTATGTTCCCTGCCTGCTGTGATCAATTTAGGACTTTTTTGTTAATATTTCTGCTGGCCCTGATGAGAGCATGACCTCTTCGATTTCCAAGACATGTAGAACAAAGTGGAAGGAATTGAGAAGTAAATAGACAAGCTACAGACTAATTATATCAACTCTTTGAAGGAGTTGTTATTGATTCTCAACTGATATTGGTTTTCGATTTCCATCCCTACCCCCCATACAGCCGACATCTTTAAGTACTATCTCGACTCTGTTCATTGAGATGAACAGTCCTGGTGATGGATTGGCTGTCATGGAGCCCTGATCTCAGCATCATTGAGTGTCTTGACAGAGCCTGCCCTTACCAATTTGGTATTCTGCAGCCAAAATTCATAATACAGAGACAACAACTGACATTAATGTAAGTGAATTACACACTTAACTTGGAAATGTGCACCTGATTATCCATTCATAACAAGCAAGCATAACTGCTACAGATTAAAGGCTCCGTATTTCACTCCCTTTCTATGTTTACACTGGTTCCATGTCCCCAAAACATGTTTTAAAAGAACCTTGTCTGAAAATCCACTCAGATGCTAGATTTTGGCATGCCAATAAACCCTTTTTTTTCAGCCACACTCAAGACCGGCTGTCTAAATCCTCATAAAATGTTTAATCGTCCTCTCCCAGAGAGCAGATGTGGCTTTATCTTTCCATCTTTGTGCTCTAATGTTTACTGTTACTGCACGGACATGCCTATAGATGTTCCTTCCACTTGAGCTGGCTGTGAGCTGAAAAGTTCTTTGGCTCAGAGAGTGTGTCCCATTTAGGGAAGGCAGCAAATCTGCTAAAGACATAATTGGAGAAAATTTTCAGACAGAATATTTAAGAACATATTCTCAGAGAGTTGGAGCAAGCAACAGATGAGGAGGGATTTTCCTTGTGTTGTGTTTGCCCTTTATAATTGTATATTTAGTTCATTCTCTTCTCTCATTTTAATCTCTCTCTTCTAGCATCCCTGGTCTTCTAAGGGTCCACATATTTCTAACCTCCAATTTCCATGTGGTCTGCCCGGGACAGTGTTCAGTACACCCTCAGTCTCTTTGAGTAGTTGAACCTCACTCACACTCGACATAAAACCCTGAAATTATCTGGACTTTATCCAGGTGAGTCATATGCAAGTTTTTTGCATGAAATTTACCTGAGAAATGTCCTCGCGCCCCCCTAGTGTTTAATTCATGTAAAGTCAGAGTGAGCCAAAGTGTAAAAAGCAATGAATAATCAGGGTAATTCACTGAGGCAAGTGATGAGGGCTTATGACATTATCCCATGCGACTGACGTGAAACTGAAAGAGGGAGACTTGACAGGACGGGTCAAAACAACTGCCATAACAGAAGTTCATTTGATTGAGAGGAGAGTCGCCCGAACTCAAATGTGTGTCTGGACATTTGAAAGTGTTGCTTTCACCACACATCATCAAAGTGCTGTGGTACAGCAGCTCAAAACCAATCACTTGTCTCGAGTTGCTGTTGGATACGGAGCTAAAACACTGCAGCTTTCTCTCGCTGGTGTAATCGTCATGCTCCTCTCAACTCTATTCTATGCTGCTGATGTGCTTTTTAACATGCATTACTTAAGTCAGGATATTCATTTTTCATCTGATATCATATTATGAACACTGACTTCCACTGCATATGTTGTTTGACGTCTTGTCCTGCCTAGTGGTGACCCCCCTCCACCCCAAGCCCCCATTCTCCCCCTAGCAGGGCATACTCCCTGTTGCTAAGCAAGTGTGAACGACCATGTCAATGAATAACTCCAGCAGCCTGCCAGGGTATTGTCCTGGTTATTTCAGAGTAAAGATTTGTGAACAGGACTTTGTTTTCTACAGCCTACGCCCCGATCCGTCTCCAGTGCGTGCCAGCAGCTCCGCACTGGTTCGCTGGGAATAGTAGGAGCAGCTTCAACCCCGTAAAACAGGAACAAGCACTTAAAAGTTTCTGGTAAACTCCAAATTACAGTAAAAATGGTGGAAACAATATTCATGTAGACAGCAAATCAATGTCAGTGCTGTTGTTTTCATGTTCCTGTTACAACATGATCTCACAATTACCTAGTGAAGTTGAACTCTTGTGATCTTATGACCAGTTACTTCAAGCTGCTCCGCTGTCAGCGCAAAGACGAGGCCCAGGAGGGATATGGGCTAATTTAGGGTAACTTAAAGCTAGTAATAAAACTGATATCAGTCCTTATGTTTACCCCAATTTCTAAATAGTCTGTTTGCATGGCGTCCCGCCCATGACTCACACTCCTCAGCAAATCATCCCAAGTCTTGAAAATCAGCCGCTTTCCACATCCTTTCAAAGACATGAGTGGGATTGATGACGGATGGATAGAAAATAAACTGTTAACACTTCAGTCTGAGACAGATTTCTTCCTGTCAGGGTAACGTGTTGATTTGAAAATCGTGTTGTATTAGTTCCCCTTTAGCTGCAGAATATCAGAGATTTTTCAAATGAAGACTCTGAGCACAGAAGATGTAAACTCTAGCAGCAGTCATCTGTTCAATGCTGCAAACACGATGCTCTTCAGCAGGAGCAGGAGGAAAAGGTAAGGATGAAGAGGGGCTAGAGAGAGGAGGAGGAAGATGGAGATCAGGGGGAGAAATGGACAGAGATGCAAAGGAGGAGAGAAGGGGGAAGAAGGAGCATCAAGAGGGGGAGAAAGAGAAGTAGAGGAGCATCATGAGGATGTGAGGCAGCAGATTTTCAGGCCCTCTGCGTTTCCTGACCAGGACAGCGTTGAGCGGACCCATCTGTGAGGAACATTCCCGGATTTAAGACGGAACGAGCCTGTTGTCGGTCTCAGAGGGGCTGTGAGTGGAGATCTGCGGTGACTCTGGGTGGATGTCGAGTCACAGCCGATCTCCATCCAACACGCATACGCACGCGCACATACACACACAACGCCCAATCCTCCGCCTCGCAGCCCTTCATCGCTCACACCGCGTTCAGTGCAAACACTTACTTCGGCCCGGGTCAGCTCTGCCGGTCTCGGTTCGGCCCTCACTGAGAACTGGAGTCGGTTTTTTTTTATCCGCAGCTCTTCTGTCACATCCCAGCCGGACAGCAGCGGCAGCCTGTCGGCTAACAACCGCTGCAGCGCCGTTCCCGAGGCGAAGCGGCACGGAGCGGCAAGTCACCAGGCAGAGTGGACGAGGGACCGCGGCGCAGATGCGGCAGGCGGCGGACCGTCCAGATCCTCTCCGGTCTGCGATTGGCTGAGCAGCTACGCAGCCTGTTCGGGGCATGAAATCTGATTGGACAGCGCAATGACAACCCACACTTTACCGTCAAGTGTCGCGAGGTGTCGTGAAGCCCTTACAGCAAACCCAGATATATCAATTAACGTCAGTACAATTAGTATTAGTAGTATCTGTTTATAGTGGATCAAGCTGTTAAACATGCACGTGTTCAGTTTATTTCATTTTATCTACGGCAGGGGTGGGCAAGTTTTATCAGTAAGAGGGCTACACTGAAATTGTTCTTATTGCCATAGCTGTCCTATGAGATTACTTTGTTAACATTTGACATATATATTAAACAGCAATTAGCAGGACCTTATTTAATGAGTTAAACTCAGAATTCAAGCCCATTTCAGCTGATTTTTTGGATGCAAATAACAGAAGAAAATATCAGGTTATCAGTTTTACCAACATCTTTTCTTTTCTGTATGAAATGTGCAAAACAGGGAGTTACACAAAAACAATCACTACATTAAAAGTTGTGGCATTATCTTTTTTGAATATGAAAAAAAGTTCATAGTGTAATGTTTTATATTTATAAATGACTGAATGACAGTACTATAAAAGGGTTCAGGGGCAAAGACATCAGACTGGACCCTTTCCCGAACCACCTCTGTACAGTTTTCTAAACTGAGCATCTGTAATGCAAATTGATGAAAAAATATTACATTTTTTTAATAATCATTCCAGGCTAGATTTTCTGTTTGAGGGCATAAATAGGCTTCATATAGTGAAGAAATCACTCTTTAGCTGAAAATTATAGAATATATGGTGAATTTTTACTATGTATTATACAAATCTTTATGGCATTTGGACCATTTTCAACATTTAAATTGAATTTATTTATTTTACAATCAGACCTAGGACCACACTAAAAGACCCTGACCATCACAGGGATCCAACCAGCAACCTCCTTTCTGTGAGGCAGGTGCACTTCCTGATGCACACCTTGCTGCCCTTTTGGATTATATTGTAGTTTTAAATGTTTGGTACGAAGTGTGACTTGAAAATATCCCCCACATTAGAACACCAGCAACAGCCTGAACTGTTGATGGAAGGACAAAGAAATCCAGACTCTTCATTTACAGATACAGTCACAACCAATACTCAATGTTGTACAGAAAAACAAACATACCAACAAACAAAGAGTGTTACAGAGTTTCTCTTTAGTTTGTCCAGGATGGGGTCGTCTTGGCAACTCATGTTAAAATCCATCATAGAAAATGCTATCATGCTGTCTTCACCTTAGCAGTTCGTCCATACTTGACATTGTCTTGCAGGCCCCATTGAGTGATCTTCCATTAAACAGACATCAAATTGTCCAGCAGGTCAAACTATGTGCAACAAACCCACAGTGATGTCAGTGATATTACACATAGTGTTGGGCACGTTTACTTAGCATTTGTAATAAATTACTATTTTCTCATTATACTTTAAAAAAGTTATAAGAAATAAATTGCTTGACTTAGTTAGGATGAAAAGTAATTTCACTTTGTTGTTAAGTTTCTTTACAGAAAAACTGATTTACATATATATATATATATATCAAAACTGTTCAAAAAAGTTGGCAATGTTCTTTTGCATCCTGCAAAGAAACAAATCAAAGACAAAGACAAAATGTTTAGGCATTAACTGTACCGCTCACTCTGTCCCTGTCATCCTAAATGCTCTAGAGCATTCAGCTACACTGAAAAAAACACTGAAAAAAAATAAAGTTCAGAAACTCAAAATTTCAAGGTCACTGTCTACACTAGATTTTTGAGTTTTCAGTCCAAACTAATAAATTTTAGTTTGAGTAAAGCTACTAAAATTAAAGACCCAGGCAGGATCCAAACCCAGGCTGGTTGAGACATTTATTTGTTTTGTCTGATTGCTTGCCACGACATCAGTCTTACACTCCAAATGTTCTTCTCTTTACACGAACTGTGTCAATCCATCAATCAATCAATAAAGCAATCAATAAAATCATTCTTTGTTTGTTTAGCACCAACTCACAACAGTGTTATCTCAAGACATTTTACAACCATATTCTTCATTTTATAGACACACACTGATATAAAGGGACTAAAAATAAGAATTTATGATTGAGACAAACCCATGGACACCCAGATCATAAATCTGTCCTCATCACATTTGTCTCTGCTGAATACAGTTTTCTTCAAGGTTAGCCCCTTGAGATGTGGCATCTTGTTTTTTAGAGGGTCCTCATGTCTGTGTGGTTGTAAAGGTATTTATTATGTATAATAAATAACAACCGTGGAGAGAAAGATTATTCTAACATTCACATTAGCATCTATAATGAATATAATCTGGAGAGGACTGATGTTGATTAATATAACAGCATCTAGCTGAACTGCCACTAAATTTGGTTTAACTGGTCTAAAAGTCTGAATTTATGTTAAATGGTGTCATTTCTATTGATGGTTGATGCAGGTCATCCATGACTGTTAGTCAAGGTCATGCTAATATGTGTGTGCTGTTTGCAGGAACTACCGTGTATTTCATTCAGTTGATCTCTCTGAAGTCAGTATCAGGAACTGTAATGATAATGCGATGGGGCTAAAGGGAAGGACAAACTTTTGTAATTGAAGTCATTTAAGCTTTGTAGATCCACAGCAGCAGGCCGTCCACACCAATGATCCCAAGCTGCCTACAAGACAAGAACCTGAGACAAGTACAGGATCAAACAACAAGGGCAAAGAGATAAAGAGAGAGGACATGCATGCACTTTCCCATGTCTGCATCTGTTTTCTGCTCTTGGGAGTTCATGTGTGATTGAAAACTCAAGTTTAGTTTTTGGTACTGGAGGCCAGGAAGAGAAACTGAACCTAGAGCCCCAAGAACTGTCTATTAATCCCTGTCAGCAAGTGAAGAGACTAGGTGTGATTTTTGACTACAATCTTCAATCATTTAAAGAACATCTCCTGAGCGTGCCAGCTTCTCTCTCTGAAGTCAGTGAAGAGGGTCTTGTTGTTGCCTTTATCACCTGAAAAATTGATTATCATAATGTTCATCTTTCTGGTCCTTCAAACAAGAATATTTCACAGCTCCAGCTTCTACAAAACTCCACAGCAAGGATGCTGACGATGACCAGAGCCCACACAGTTTAAAAAGTCTCTGCATTGGCTACCTGCATCTTCATTTTAATGTATTTTTAGAAGTTTTAAATTTCTTTACAGTCTTGGTTCAGCTTATTTATCTGATTTGCTGTTATCATATGAGCCTGTGAGAGCCCTCAGGTCTTCAGGTGGTGTTTTTTTAGTTTTTCCTAAAGTCCGAACAATGACTCACAGTGAGACAGCTTCTGGTTATTACGGCCCAAATCTGTGGAGCAGCCTCTGCAGACCTGAGAGCAGAGCAGTGTCAGAATTTTAAAAGTCAAACTCAAGACTGACCTTTTTAATCTTACTTTACTTTACTTAGGCAATTTCATTTATTTATTCATTTAAGTTTTTTATTGAGTTATACAGTATATATTTTAGCTGGGTTTGTTTTATTGTTCTAAACAGTCTTTCATTATTCATATTAATCTATTTATTTTGTGAAACTTTTATAATTTATAGTGTCAAATTTCTTGGTGTTTTATAATCCCACTTATATTCATTTGTTTACTTGTTTATACATGTTGTTGATAGATTATATGGTCCTATATTCATATACTTAAATTTCTTATATGTTTATTATCACTGTGATCATTTGTATTTTATTATAACTCTTATTTTATCTTTAGTTTGTGTTTTTGGCATCATTCTCCAGTGTTTTCTCATGATGGCCCTCCTCTGTTCCTCCACAGTTCTTTTTATTCAAGGTCTTTGATACAGTTATTTTTTCCTTTTTTGTTTAATATGGGTTAATTTGTTCTACTTGGCTTTATTTATGTTTGTCTTTGCATGTTTTTTGTTGTTGTTTTTGCACATAGAAAGCACTTTGTGCTACATTTTTTTGTATGAAAAGCACTGAACAAATAAAGTTTGATTGTTTGTTTGATTGTTTGACTCAATATTTAACATTTAGCCTGGTTCAGTCAATTCAGTTAAATTACAATAGAACTTTTTTTGAGTGTTTTATACCTTTATTGATAGGAGAGACAGTGGACAGGCTTGTGAAAGGGGGTGAGAGAGAAGTAGGGGAGAACATTCTGCTAATAGGCCTCAGGCAGGATTTGAACCCAATCCTGCAGGCGCATACATGGGGCATGCTGGGTTTCTTACCACCCACCAACCAGCATTGGATTACAATATTACTTAACAAATTAGGATTTGGCCTCCCATAGAAAAAAAAAAAAAAAAACATAATTGAATTGAGTGCGGTGTTGGCACAGTGGTGCAGCAGGTAGTGAACGTGCCTCACAGTAAGAAGGTTGCCAGTTCGATACCCAGGTCAGGGCCTTTCTGTATGGAGTTTGCATGTTCTGCCCATGCAAGAGTGGGTTCTCTCTGGGCACTCTGGTCTCCTCCTACAAACCAGAAACATGCTCATTAGGTTGACTGGTGACTCCACATTGACCTTAGGTATGAGTGAGAGCAAGACTAGCTGTCCGTCTCTCTATGTGGCCCTGCGATTGGCTGGTGACCAGTTCAGGATGTACCCTGCCTCTCGCCCACAGTCAGCTGGGATAGGCTCCAGCCCCCCTGTGACTCCAAAAGGAATAAGCAGCACACATAATGGCTGGTTGGATGGATAAATTGATTCATCCTGAAAAAGATCTTAAAAATCTTACATTTGATTATAGAAACTGTGAAGGAATCCTGTAATTGTTTTATTTAGGATCCCAGGGGGCGATTTTGAGATAATTTTTAAGGCTCTCTCTAAATTACCTACGGCCTAAGTCAGAGTTTAACTTCCTGTGTGGCATTCTTCCACCAGAGGGCGCCATACACTGTTTATGTGTTGAAGATGATGACCCACTGAAGCTGCTTTATCGTCCCTGCTTGTGTTCAGGTTGTTATCGTGGTGTCACCTTGAATGTCCTCAAACAGTTTACTTCCTATTCTTTATGATTGTTGCCATAAAGATAAGAAGTTTATGGCCTTATCTCTAGCATTTATATGGGTCAGTAATGAAGCACGTTCTGTTTGGAGTTTACATGTTCTTCTTGTGCTTGCGTGGGTTCTCTCCAGGCACTCCGACTTCCTCCCACAAACCAAAAACATGCTAATTAGGTTAATTGGTGACTCCAAAAATGACCTTAGGTGTGAGCATGAATGGAAGTCCATCTCTCTATGTGGCCCTGCAATTGGCTGGTGACTAGTTCAGGATGTACCCCGCCTCTCGCCCAAAGTCAGTTGGGATAGACTCCAGTCCCTCAGTGACCCCAAAAGGGATAAGTGGTATAGATGATGGATAAATTGTTTGCAGTTTCTTTCTGCAGTGCAAAAAATGTCTTTACTTTTCTCAGTTCGTGTCCTTAAAGGTCTAAAAAATCTTACACGTGATTATAGAAACTGTGAAGGAACCCTGTAATTGTTTCTATTTAGGAATCCAGGGAGATATTTTGAGATAATTTCTTAGATTGGCTCTAAATTGCTTGCAGCTCAAGTCAGAGTGTAACTTCCTGTGTGATATTCTTCCACCAGAGAGCGCCATACGCTGCTAAATTTATGTGTTGAAGATGATGAACCACAGAGGCTGCTTTATTGTCCCTGCTTGTGTTCAGTTGTTATCATGGTGTCACCCTGAATGTCCTCAAACTGTTTACTTCCTATTCTTTATGATAATCACCATAAAGATAAGAAGTTTATGACCCTATCTGTAGTATTTTTATGGGTCAATAATGAAGCACTTACAGATATGATTATGAAATACTCCTGATTGAACTCTGACTCAAGCCTCTTATATTTGGTTCGTGTTTGTCCCATCTGTTTACTGAAGATAGTCAAGTTGAAACATCAGCAATTTCTGGTGAACGGAGGTATGAAGAGAGGCACAGGTGATTGACTGACCCTGCTCTTCAATATTTGTGTGTCCTCTAATAGTCAAACACAGCTGAGTCCACTGATTCTCCCGCTTTGTGCTCCTGGTGACCCCTGACCTTCACAAACACAGCTGTTTTAATGTTTGCCAGATTAAAGTCTGAGGACACGGAATCAAGTCACATGCTGAGATTGAACTATTAAGATTGTTTACAGTCATCTTTCTGGTGTTTCAGAACTCAACAGAGGTTCACAGTTAGGCTTGAGTCAGGATTTAGGTGCAAATATGAGGACTAGACACCAACGGGCGCCATAAAAAGACCTCACAGTGGACCCCACCAGTGCAGCTCAAAGCTAACCTTACAGAGCTGCTTTAAACACATCTGCAGTTTGTCAAACAAGCTTAAATAACAGAAGATTCATATATTAAAAAACACTTATACAGTGATAAACTTATCCCTAAAATTAACTCTAAAACTCTCTCATCACTCTTTGCAAAAGACAACAAAAGCTAAGTTCTTTTGCCGTGTCAATAATATTGTAAACTATGAAATATCAGCATCTTTCTGGACTTAATACTGTAGTTAAGCATCTCCAACAGCTTTTAACCCAATCATAGATTTAAAAATCCCTCTGTGAATGAACTTACTTCACAGAATAACTTTGCACAGTGAATGTGTTACATGCTATGGTGGTCGTGACAGGACAAATCTCCTCTGTAGCAAATTTTGTCATAGTCATCATTTTTACTCTATGTGTTCATAGTAGTAGATTTTTCATTAAAAATCCTGGTATCAGGTGCAGTTGCTTCACAACAAGAAGGTTGCTGGTTTGATCCCCATATTGGTCAGGGCCTTTCTGTGTGGAGTTTGCATGCGTGGGTTCTCTCCAGCTTCCTCCCACAGACCAAAAACATGCTCGTTAGGTTGATTGGTGACTCTAAATGAGTGTGAGCGTGAATGATTGTCTATCTCTTCATGTGGTCCCTGGATCTGCTGGTGACCAGTTCAGGGTGTACCCCACCTCTTGCCCAATGCCAACTGGGAAAGGCTCTGGCCCCTGAAAGGCATAAGCATGAGTTGATGGATGGATGGCAAGTAATAATTGATAAACATAATATATTAGTCTAGATTCAGATTCAGTTTGGGGCAGCAGTGGCTTTGTCTGAAAATCTCTAAACATAAAACCACCAGCTTACACACACACACGGGGTCATTATCTGATATACTTTACAACAATCATTACTGTAAATCACTCTTAATGGGAATCCTGAGGCTGGGACCATGCCCACAGTACTGATATTATTAAATCCACGAGGCAGCAATGGCCTCCAGGGCTTCGTCTGACAGTTTTGCAGTTTCCATCATTATTTGCTCTCGTCAGTGTTGTTGACTTGTTACACCATTAACCATCATGCATCCTCCCTCACTGCTGGGCGACAATGGATGATGAAGATGCTAGCTTGAGGTAGCTGCTCAAGTTTATCACTTAACCTCCAAAAACACCTGCCAGCTGATGAAGGTATGCTCTTTGTATAATGCTCATTGATGTTTCTGTTTTTGTTTTTGGTTTTTTTAAACTTCCAGGGTCCAGAAGGCACCCCAGGGTGAAACGGCACTCCTGTTGAGAAAGGTTGAACTGGATGGTTGTGGGTTTTCAAGGTCCAGTGGTTCCCCCATGAAATCAAACTGATCAAGCTGATCAAAACACCATTTTATGAATGTTCAATAGATGAAGTCCAATCATTTGTCAGAGGTGCAAACTGATGCTTTGCTTTGTCACAGGTCAAAATATTGGTCAAGTGCATGTAGGGTCAGGAAGCACTATGGGGGAGCAGGTTAGTGCACGTGCCTCACAACAAGAAGACTACTGGTTCAACTCTTCATGTGCCTGTGTAGGTTCTCTCAGGACTCTCTAGTTTCCTCCCACCAACAAAAAGATGCTTATTATGTTATATTATATTATGTTCTCTGGTGAATATAGATTTATTCTGGGTTAGCTACTTCAGATGTGGCATCTTGTTTTCAAGAGGGTCCTCATGTCTATATGGATGTAAAGGTATTTATTATGGAGGTGTAATCAATAACAACCATGGATAGTAAGCTCAGTCTAATATTAATATTAACATCTATAATGATTCTAAACTAGAGAGGACTGTTAAATGATGTCATTTCTGTTGATGGTTGATGCAGGATAAAGCACATGGAGTCGAGCAGGTCCACAGCAGCAGGTCATTCATTATTGTTATCTCTGCCAAGGAGGTTATGTTTTTTCCAGCGTTGGTTAGTTTGTTTGTTTGTCTGTTTGTTGTGTTCAAGATAACTTGAAAAGTAATGGACAGATTTGGATGAAATTTTCAGGAAATGTGTGGAATGGGATAAGGAAAAAATGATTAGATTTTGGGACTGATCCGGATCACCATCCGGATCCAGGAATTTTTTAAAGGATTCTTTACCATTGCCAGATAGGACCATTTTCACCCAAGTGGACTGAAGCTGCTTGGTGGAGGTCTGCGCTCTCTGAGTGCTTTTCTAGTTTGTCAAGGTCATAGTAATATATGTGTGCTGTTTGCAGGAACTACCATGTGTTTACTTCAGTTGATCTCTCTAAAGTTAATATCAGGAACTGTAATGATAATGCAATGGGACTAAAGGAAAGGCCAGATATTTATAATTGTAGTAATTGAAGCTTTGTAGGTCCACAGCAGCAGGCCGTCCACACCAACGATCCCAGGCTGCCAACAGGACTAGAATCGCAGACGAGTGCAAGAGCAAACAGAAACAACAAAGAGATAAAGAGAGAGAGTATTGAAACAAATAACTGCTGACTCATCATTGTCAGTGTTCTTTTCACATGGCACAACAATTTGTGCTTAGAATCCTCAGTGCTCATTTTAAATGAGGTATTTATTACTTTTCCATGACTGATTCATCGAGTGCTGCTTTTACTTAACTTGGTCAAAATAACAGAACTCCTACTTGAGTCTCATATCTGTGTGCTCTCTCTGCCCCGGCCAGTAATGCTGTCGTCTCTGCAGCTTTAGGAAATGCGATGGTAACACCATCAGTGATGTAACGGCTCTATCAGTGTTCTCCTGATGGAGGGTGTGACCCTCACGGCTGAAGTAAACAAGAAGTTTATCAGTGCTCGGGTGGTATGTGTGCAGCAGCTGTAGAGAGGGACACGGACACTTGTAGTTTGTGTTTTCTTCCTGTAAAAAACAGAGATGTGAGTATAAGGGTGTCCGCTGTGACCTTTAAATTGAACCTTACGATATTTAAGACTAACTGACACCTTAGGCTGAATTCAAACCACCTTCATGCTCAATCCCTGTTTTATTTTTGTTTTATTTTGATTGGCTCAGGTCTGGCATTTCTCTGAAAATGTGGCCTCCAGCAGGCTCCTGTTTGAACTTTACTGACTCACATAAAAAACCATCCCTCATCTGATTGAAGAGGTTTCATGTCGAGTGGCTCCACCTGTCATTACAAAAATCAGATCTGAGTTGCATAGGGTAAGGGTGAGACAGCATTCAATGTCAGAATGAAATTTGACCTTTATTACAGTAAACAGTGCATGACACTGCCTTTACAAAAGCCCTAGTAGTATAGATCATACTTAGGTAAAGTTAGAAAGATATTCACATGTTGACAGTGTTTTTAATGGCAGTGCATCTTCCCAGGGTGAAGCTCAGGTGAAGAAGGCAGAGCATAGAGACCATTAGTTGTCGTCTGGCTCGGAGGACAGCTCCTTTTGAGGGAAACGCAGTCGTAGCTTACAGTACTTCACTGTGATTAAAAAGAGGGGTCAGTTATTGAACTAGAAAACGCAAATCTGTGAATATCTTTCTAACTTTACCTAAGTCTTCCACTCTTGTCTGGTTTATCCTCCTGTACAGATGCAGGTTTGGACCCAATCTCTACAATGTCCTGATTCTGACTATTACACTGGTCGTATGAGCCAAAAGAGAAGAATGTCTTTGTTGGAAAATCCAGTTCTGAAGTAACACTTCACTCAGTGATTCACACTACTAGGCATTTCAAAAAGACAGTGTCATGACCTGTTTACAGTAGTAAAGGTCAAATTTCATCTAGACATTTAACACCGACTTTATTCTTGTTATTACAACTTTTTTCTTGACATTTAAAACAAAAGAAAATCTCATGCTTGGCCCTAATCCTCTTCTGTACAAAGATGACTGAACATGCCCTAATATTAATTAATTTAACTTAGGGTTTTTTTTACAGATGTTTTTTGGTATTTTATTAAAAGTGTAGAGATTGTAACCTGACACACTAGATGGACCTTTCAATATATTTCACCAGTCACCCTGGAAAAGAGCCCATACAAAATGTCTGGGGAGGGCACAACCTTTCAAAGCATATCCAGGAGGTGATTGGCAATCATTATATCAATCACATTCATTATGAGCCAATCAGATAATGTACCAGGCAGGTGCCACTGCCAGGGTCTAAAGGACAGAGTGTGTAAGTTTGTAGTATTGATATCTGCTTTTCATTTAATAAAGAAATGTGGTTCAGATGTTAGCTGCTAGCATCTCTGCTAATCTCTGTATGAGCAGTCATTTCCTGCTCTCAGCTCGTTTCTCTTCTGCTCTAAAGGACCTTCCCACTTTGGGCCGAGCACAATCACCGCAGATTGAAGCTTGGCAAGATGGATCTGCCTGATTGCAGATACTGAATCAGGTGGATCCACCTGCACTGAAAGGTTATAGAAATAGCAGATAGACTTGGAAGGGGGTAGAGAGAACAGAGGAATACACTCAGCAAGAGATTCTGTATGCAGAAAGGGTCAAACCTAATTGTGACCCCTTAGCCCTTGTTTTACCCCTTAGCCCTTGGTTTTGCATGTTCACATCTAGTGAAGGGGTGTCCCAATTCTCCGTAAGGCTAAGGGGAAGGGTTGCACAGCCCTTGAAACAAAGACAAACCAGGACCTCACTTGAAAGAAAGGGGTATGAGAAATTTCCCATAATACACCGCTTACAAGATGGCAGAGCGGAGATGAAGGAAGCACATAAATATAAGTAATTAATTATTAAGTAAATATTAATCACGTTCTGAATTGTTAGTCATATTTTAAAATTGCTCATTATAACGAGCAAGCTTTTGCAGCTGTAGCTACAGCTATTGTCACATCTGCCTACGACACAGCCAGCGAGCCGCTCTGGGTGATGACATAGCAGGAATCAAGTGGTGTCTCATTTCTAAGAGGTGTGTTTTCACCCCTTCCCCTTGGCCCTCAAAACAGAGGGCCAAGGGGAAGGGGTAAGACAAAGGGGTAAGATGAAGGGGTAAGGCTAAGGGGTACAATTGGGATTGACCCTTAGTGCATGGTTGATACCCACTCTGCCAAATCAGCACGTCATTTGAATGACACCTTAGTCTCATAACTATAGAAGCCCATATCCTCATGAATAAATGAAAGACACTGAGCACTGCTAAAAGATATACTGTATATAAACATAGATTCCTAAGTCATAATCATGAGATAGCTAAAATTACAACTTTTCATGATAATGATTTAGGAATCTAGATTTTCTTTTCATCTGTGTTCAGTGTCGGTTGTACTTTTGTGGCATAAATGGGCTTCCATAAACACCAAACTTTTTTCTTTAAAACTCTAAAACTCCATATTTAGTGTCTCCTGTTTCTCTGACTGCATTCAAAAGTGTAACACCTAAATATTTGGTTTAGCTTCTATTCAGTACCTGCAGAGGGACTATGAACCTTATTTTCTATTTGAGGTGTGTTGACTCAGAGGTTAAATCAGTTGTCTCTCAAGCAGAGACTCTTGCAGTCACACGCTGAAATGTCCTCGGGCAAAATACTTCAGCCCACATTGCCTCCCAATGCTGCGTCAGAGGCATGAACTAAATATATTTCATACTGAAGGATGCTTTGCATATCTTTACTCTTAGAGTGAGTATGTGAATGTGGGATAAATGAGTTAGTTTCGGGTGTAAGAACTGCTGAGTTTCCACACAACTGGGAGGTCCCCTTAAAGGCCGGAGACCACACAGTATTTAGAGATGCCAGCAGTAAATTCTGCCTTTGGTTGGGTTTTCAATCCAGACATGAGGACACAAACCTTATGTGTCCCTCACAGAGCTGACTGGGCACAAGGTGAACACAAGCATGAAAACAGGGGGGCCATCATCTGGGTCGGTGGTTCTCAAATGGTGTGGTGGGAAATAATGGTGTACTTTGGGAAAAACACAAGTTACTTGAAAACAACTGTTCAGTAAGTTTTAAACTCTCTCTCAAGATGTTTGATCCATTAATTTACAAATTAATGCTAATTTTGTTACTGTAAAAAACATCATACCACCTCAAGAGAGGCTCTGTCTTCTGCATATCATAGAAACTGAGTAAGGAGGGCTCAGCCTTAAAGATAAAGTGAGGA
This sequence comes from Cetoscarus ocellatus, assembly GCA_037902135.1. Classification (NCBI taxonomy): domain Eukaryota; kingdom Metazoa; phylum Chordata; class Actinopteri; order Labriformes; family Labridae; genus Cetoscarus; species Cetoscarus ocellatus. The sequence goes on along the minus strand of JBAMNC010000053.1, from coordinate 1,303,963 downwards.
GCTCAGACATCTGGAGGGAACTCAAAGTAGAATCGCTGCTCCATTTAAAGGAGTCAGTTAAGCTGGTTTGGACATCTAATTAGGATGCCTCCTGGTCGCCTTCCTGTGGAGGTTTCGAGGCACGCCCAACTGAGAGGAGACCCCAGAGCAGACCCAGAACCAACTGGAGGGATATTATATCCCATCTGGCCTGGGAATGCCTTGGAATCCCCCAGGAAGAACTGGAAATTGTGGCAGGGGAGAGGGAAGTCTGGACAGTCCTTCTTTGATTGTCCACTTAATGCTGGCAGCAGGAGTCCTGGAGGTCACTTGACAGTTTGTATGGTAATAAACATCTTTACATTCTGGGTCAAAAAATAGCTTCAGTCTAAACCTAAAATACATCTTAGTGCTCTAACTGATGGGGGGTGAGTTAATTGACATCCCAACAGATTTTATTTCATTGAGGATTTCTGGTTTTGTACATCAGGGACATGACTGACATGGTATGGGTATGCTATTGGTTAGATGGCCTTAAAGGTTCTGTGAGATCAATGTTCTTTGCTTTATTGTTGTTAGAGGGGGTTTGTGGAGCAGAGGAGCATTACACCCTTTACTAAACTGTCAGATCATGTAGAAATGCCTCCTTAAAATGCTCTGTATTTACTTCCTGGGGTTTATGATGTCATAGCTGCACAGCCCCCACCTACATGTGTGTTTTCTTCTCTTTACAGGTGGACACCATGACTAATTTTGAAGTCTGCTCTGTGACATGTAGCCTCTCCTCCCCCCTCACATCAATTGGAAAGCCAATCAGGGCAGAGCGCATTTTCATAGCTTCCCGTAGCCCCCTGAGAGCAGAGCGTTTCCAAAGGGGAGGGAAAAGGAGCTTCATCTGATCCTCTACAGAGATTAAATTTCCATTTTTTTTTCAACTTATATCACACTGTTGCTCAATAGACACACAAAACATGATGCTACCGGTCAAACACACCAGGACATGGGACAGCCTCTTCAAGTGTGAGTAGGTTGAGCTTGGGGTTGGGCAATGTATTGATTAATTTGAGTTATTTTCTGCAGAAGATTTAAAAATGAAAAATCGAGATTTTTTTTCTTGACTTAGTCCAACTTGTTGCAATGTTTGAAAATATAAACACTGAAAATGCACAGTTTTTATGATGGTAGGCCCTCTCGGGTTCTGCACAAGCACGTTTAGGCTTGTATGCGTTTCATAAATGAGATTAAATACTGTTACGAGAGTTCCATGTTCATTTACTGTGAAGATAGCTCAGTTTTGGGTGTTTATGTAGACAAACTACACAATCAACATTTTCTGACATGCACTTTAACTATATGTGGGTGATTCTGTTTAGTTTTGTAATATATTTGTATGACATGAAGGCAAAACTTGACTCGTAATTTTTTTATCACCTGGATTTTTTTTTTTTAGGGAAAAAAATCTATTAAAATTGTAAATTGAGTGTTGTAGAAAAAAATCTGAGGTTTTATTTTTAGGCTATATAGTCCAGCCCTACCTACACCAAACTGAGCCTGATGTGGACGTCCACTGCTGGTGTGAATTCAGGAACCCCTGGAATCACCTTCATTATTAGAAAGTTATAAAGAATTGGTTCTTCCAGTCATTTCCAGGAGAACAACATTGTGACCTTTATCAGAGATCATTTTTAAGAACTGGAACCACAAAACAGGGAAGCACGAAAAAATTTCAGCGCACTTGCAAATGTGATAACGTCTGCACATTTTATTCAGCATAGAGATAATCAAAGCAGAAACAGAGTACAGAAGACATCACAGCTCTTAATTGGCAGAGCCCCCAACACACACCAAAAATTATAATGGAGCTTAAAATAATGCACCAATCACTGCTGACTGCCAAATCACGTGATCCTCAGACAGACTGCAGGTCGCTTCTTACCAAGGCACTCTGGGAAACAGTGCCGGTTTAGTTTCTGTAGATTTACTCCAGCTCAACTCAGTCTTTCAGGGGGTTTATAACATAAAACTGGCTTAACCAATCAAAACGTCACATGGTGGACAGCCTGCAAATAAATTTAAAGTACTTTCATGTCTATATTTTAAACATTTATATAGTAAAACTCTCACAGAGTTAAAAACAGACTTCAGAGAGTGATTTCACAACATAAAAACAGAGGAAACACAGCTGAGCAAATGGGAACCCAACAAAAGAGGTGAGAAAAAGTAACTGACCTACACAGCTGTTGTAAGACCACACCAGACTGGGGTGGAGATGGAAACAACCTGCAGTCTGAACAGGAAGTAGATCTCTGTAGTTAAGCAGCTTCACAGAAGAGGAGAAGGAAGATTCCACCTGAACAGGCAGATGTTCTATTAAAAAGTAAAATCAGTAAAGCATTTGTGTTAAAATAAACTGCATTCACTTTAAGGCTACTTTTTATCTATATTTCACCCTGCCTTTAATATATATCTATCTAAGTCCCATGTGTCCTCAGATTCTGCTCCTTCTTCTTTTGGCAAGATCAGCTGAAGAAATGCTGAGTGGAGATGTTTCTCTCGTACAGCAGGTCAGCAGCTTATTGTCCATATTTAAAAGTTTGCTAAGATGCCTCGATGCCCAATCGAAACTAAAAAAAACAAAACTATAATCGATAAACTTTTGACATTTTTATGATTAAAAGAATACAAAGTTCCATTTTGTTTTTTAAGTGTAATTTAGAGCTGTTCATCACCATCGTCATGGCAACAGCATATCAGCTCCTCCCTCTGATGAGGACTGAGGGACAAAGCTTTATAGCTCAGAGGGAAACCTTGGGACAACATTCTCGATTAAAACTCAAACGAAGAACGTCCTGCATCAGTCTGACAGATGAGTTATTACTGGTCCATTTGGAGGAGACTGGCGGGCCGATGCTTCGTGTGGTGATGTCACGGGCAGAAAGTGGTGGGGATGGTTAGACTGTTGTGATCGTGTGCGCAAATCAGCGATAGAGTCTCTCAGAGAAGAGAAGAAGAAACATCCATCAGAATTGTTCTCATCATCACATCTGGAGAGGGAGAGGGAAAGAGAAAGAGGGAGACTCAGTTATCAGCTGACTTCAGTTCTCACATCAAACGGGAAGAAAAGCACCTGTTTGTTTTTAGAAGCTTAAAGAGGTCTCATTCTAGGGTGAATCAGATTAAAAATCATTTTTAATGACTGCTAGAGCATGTTCACAATCACTAAGGTTCCAAAAGCCTTCGAGTTTTCATACAGTCCCCCAGATTGTGCTGTATTCTCTCTCTGTCTGAGACGCCCAGTCAGAGCTCCTGCCTCTTTAAGGCCCCTCCCAGCCCAGTCTGCTCTGATTGGTTGACAGATCTACTCTGTCGTAATTGGTCAGTTTTGCGCTGAATGTTGTCAAAAACTCTGCAATCATATTAATGTCTACACTCTGCGATGGGCTATCTAACGTAAGCCAATGGGCTTAAACTGATGATGTAACAGTGGTATGACATTACACTGTTAGGTCGATTTGGGGGGGCTGGGGAATGTGCTGTTTTAGGCAGCTGCTGGGAGAGGTGCTGAACACACTGAAGTGCATAGATGGGCATGATGGGACTTTTTTAAGAAAAAATACAAATTATACTTTGCTACACTCTTTGCTTAGTTTTTAGTGGGCCCTGGATTCAGAACAGACTTTCTTTTTGGTGCACATATAAAGCTGCAGCTTAGTAAACATGATGGTGACTAGGGATGGGAAATGGTAAGATTTTTCCATATCAATGCCATTACTGATTATGCCTGTTGTTCTATTTATTGATTCCATTATCAATTCCTCTGGCATTTGTGTGTTGAGTAAGTCAGCATCAGCATCATCAGACACAAGGCACTCCTGATAATTAACGCCTTGCTGCATTACTGAGTTGCTAGTGTTTCCACCCTCGCTTTAAAAGAAGCAATAGGACATTGTGCCGATGGGGTTTTATTGTCTAACATTGTTTTTGGCTATTTCTATCTGCTATGATAACTTCTTTGAATTCTTTGCTGTCATTTCTGCTGACTTCCTCTATTGACAGTATGACATCTTTGACCTGTAAGGCATGGAGAAGGAATTGATGAGAAAAGTGTTGAGCACAAAGGTCAATGTGTTTTTGTGACAAAAAGGTAAATGATACTTCCTTAACTGTTATTGGCTCTCAACTGGGATTGGTTTTTGGTTCCCTTCCTCAAAGTGATCGTATATATATAGCTCTGCATATATGGGATGCTCTCAAATCTTTGTTTTCATTTAAGAGTCGGATGAGCTGTATATTTAAAATTGTGCAGGTGCAACCAACCTGTTCGTATAAAATACTGGGACACGCACCGCTGTGGCCAAAAGTGAAACATGTCGATGCAACCTAATGCTACTGATGTTTAATTTATTCATGCTCACCTCACTGTCTGACAAACACATACTGGGATATTTAGCAGCTCAGATAAGGCTGGAAGTGCCACTTTGTTACAGCTTTTCTGTCCCATTAGGTCAAAAGTAGTGGATCTATAGTTTGCAGAGCAGAGAACTCAATTATTGAATCAATCCATCACCGAGGAGGACATTTCAGATCTTTCCCTCAGACAGACAGTGTCCTATGTACTGTGTGACTTATGATCCAGATTACAGGGGAGCTACAATAAACTAAACATGATTACATATCTGGTTTGTTTGTATGACTCATGGTGATGTAACATACCTTCAGGTTTTATACAGATTTAACACGCTGCCAAACTCACCTGCTCAGCTGCTTTGTGCAGCCACTTCTCTTTGTCTCCTCCCACTTTCATACACGAGAACAGGTCACAGACTGTGGGCAGTGCCAGGCGCTCCTGCACACAGGAAACAACAAGTCAACATGACAGCACGGAGAATCAACAAGGAGAGGACGCTTCAGAGAGACTTTATGATTTAGGTGTGACCCAGCTCTTTGGTGGTTTCTGCTGGCTTGAACTTGTCTGTGGTGGTTTCACACCCACGGCTCGGCTGCTTTGTTAAGACGAAAAATAAAAAACACAAAAAAATTCCTCTGGATCATTTCATGTTCCGAAGCAGCGGGCTGAGTGGCAAGAAAAGACCAGAGCTGGCCTTAAGTCACAGCCAGTGTTGCAATGACTTGTTGCGCTCTACATTATGGGAAGAGAGCTTACCGGCTAAGCTACCCACAAGATGACTCAATGATTAAAAGCAGAAGTTAAATGTCCTCTGTAAGATCAAACAGACCAGCATATTTATCAGTGTGTGACAGGCCTCATGATAGAAGTGTTAAAAGTTCTGTGTATGAAGAAGAGGAGCTTTTAATGCTGGCCTACAGCAGACTATAGGAGACACCAGATAGTATGGCAACTTATTATAATGAAACACCAGAAGTAGTGTCAAGCTGGACAAAATTCTGTGAACTAAACCCATCCTTGAATCAGTCCATGATGCTGAGTCCTGTGATGATCTGCTGTAGAGACGGTGAGTGACTATAACCTGTTGATATTTTCATGGCATGTTGTGCTGAGCACAGAAAGTGACTCTGTGGGACCAAAACATTAAGTAGTACTTTGTTTTGCGAGGCAGCCATAATAAAATTATTATTACTATTACTGATGCTTATACTACTACAGCAGTGGAATGAGTTAACTCGTCACCCTGATTGTGTTTGTTGTTGAGTTGATGGTTTCCACACTGAAGAAGAACCACTCCAGACCACCTCTGTCAGGTAAGCTTGGTGCTGGTGTTACTTCCGCCAAGGAGGTTATATTTTTGCTATGTTTGTTTGTTAGCAAGATTACCCAAAAACTATTGGGACAGATTTTGCGGAAATTTTCAGGAGATGTTAGTAATGGCCCAACTTAAAAATGATCAGATTTTGGTGGTGATCCAGAAAACCACCATTAGTGAACAATCATTTTTGCTCAATAACTGTCAACAATGACATCAACAAGATCTTGAGTGCTAGGTGTGAGTTTTCAGTGTCAATGAAAAATATTATGATGGTAACTTTATCATGGAACTGTTGCTTTTAGATGTAACAGCAATATGTGAGCTACCTTGGCAGAGGTTTGCGCTCTCTGAGTGCTTTCTAGTTTGTACTGAAACAGGAATCGATTGCTTCATAAATATTAAAATGAACTCATGCCAAGCATGGAATGCCCACTTTTACCAGAACATCTCTTCTATTCTATCTTGGTATGAAAACTAAATGAATGATCCTGTTACCTGAGCCTGACTCCTCTTCTTCAGCAGCCACTTGTCTTCCTCTGCTGTAAGGTTAGTCTGAGCTTCTGACACCTTGGTTGGGGTTAAAGACTTTCCTGGAAGAACCCATAGACCTGGATCTAGAGGGTGATGGAACGGTGAGGAAGAGGAGGAAGAGAAGGACTTGAACTGGGAGCTATGTTCCTCCCTGCTGGCCTTCTCCCCCTCAGGAACCACCCAGCCTGAGAGGGAAGAGGTCAGAGCTTGTAGAGGAATCTTACAGGAGGATGAGGTGTTGGTGGGGTGAAGCCAGGCCTCCAGGATGGCCTGAACCTGAGGAGAAAAGACCATGATAGATAAGTCATACAATAACCAGAGAACAGAGGAAGTGGACTGATTTATCTGGCTCTCTCTGTGACTGGTGTTCTCAAACTCAAGCTTTAGTGTAATCAAGATAAAAAGCCAATGGTTCATGTCCTGAAGCGCTTACCTTTTGTTCCTGCTCCCTTAAGTTAAGGTTAGGTTGGGTGTTCTTGGCTGTGGTGGGTGGGGAGTTCTTGGGAATGGGCGAGGCATTCTTGGCTACAGGGACTCCATTCTTGTCACGTCCGTCCTGCCTGAGAAGCCAGAGGCTCAGAGCTTCTTTCCCACAGTTATCATCGCACACACAGGCGGAGTAGGTGGAGCAAACCTCGTTGGCCTTGCAGGTCTGCTGCAGTGGCACCACCTGCTGCAGCCATGCTTCCAGAGCCGCTGGTGGGGCAGTGGGGCTCGGGGTGGCAGGGCTGGGGGTGGCAGGGCTGGAGGTGGGTGGGGTCTTCAGGCACTTCAGCTGGCCCAGATTCTCAATCTCCACAGCCTTGGTGGTCTGGCAGCAGGAGGAGCAGTCAGTGGCCGGGGCACTCGACTCCACCAGCCAATCACTGGAGGACCATTTGTCCTCGAACGGCTTGATCACGCTCCTCCAGCGCTCTGCATCTGACATGGCATCCATGACGACGGGAGAGGGCGTGATGAGCCAGTCGCCCAGCTCGTCCTCCTCCGCTTCATCTGGAGATGTGGGAAACTCGGATTCATCTATTTTCTCAATGGAGAAGGATGAGCTGCAGCTACTGGTCGTCCTCTCCCTGCTGATGGGGGACAGCCGATCCTGGAGGAGCCAAGCCTCAAGGTCCCTAAGCTGACCCCAGGCCTTCATGAAGTCCATCGAGGCCAGGACAGGACATGAAGTCTGAAAAAACACACAGGCAGTCACTACAGCAGCAGATCAACGGAGACGGATGGAAATGATTTCATAATTCTACAAAGAGTGTGATTACAAGAGGTCCTAAAAGATCTATCTGAAGTATTTAGGGGGACATTTAGTTTGAAGGGGGTTTCAGCTTCAAAGGTGAATAACTTCTTAACTGGGTCTATCTTATTAATAACTGAGGCCGCAAAACTAACCAGTGGATCTGTTAAAAACTTGCACAACAGCGAGCTGAGTGGACAGAGAGATCTGTTTCACAAATAAACCTTGTGTTTTTAATAAATGTCATCCAAAATGAGCTTGTGGAATCACTGAATCCCCGTAATACTCATGCTAAAAATATGGAACAATGCCCATTTAAGGCTTTCAATTATGTTTCAAATTATTATTTTTTCTATGTTTCTCTGTCCACTGCAGCTAACAGAATAACTCCAAATCAGTGACACACAAGTAAGAATACATGGCTGTAAAACCTGATTTATCTGGACTAACTATGGACTGTAGGCAGATCTGCTGGTGTACTTCTGATGGCAAATGATAAAGTTGTCTCTTGCAATTTTTTAGTCTGTTTTTTTTTGTTGTTGTTTTTGCAAGTTGCTGTTGAACTCCCAAAGACCCGTCAGTGTTCATGATCCATCATTTGCTGTAGACTGCTGCAAAAAGCAGTCAAGCTTAAAGCACTGTGGTTGGTGCATGTTGAACAACTTTGCAATACATCTTAGCTCTTAATGTAACATTTTGAATGTACAATAATGTATTTCTTTAAATTCAGTTATTGGTTGCTTCTTTCTCTCACCTTGCTCTCCTTGCGTGCTACCAGCCAATCTTCGGGGTTCTTGCTAGACTGATAACCAATCAGAGCCTTGCTTGCTGGTTGAGTTCCAAGCAGCCACTCACCCAGAGCTGTAGACTCCATCTTCTACAGAGACACAGCTTGTTAAATAAGAGTAATCAACATAAATGTACTCGTGTCTGCTCTAAAGGAGGTTCATTTACCTGTTTCTTTGCTACAACTGGACAGCTCTGCACCTCCCGTCTGTTGTGGCTCTGAGAAGATCCACCCTCAACAGGCTGCAGGAGAGAGAGAGTACAAAACATCTGAGTGACACGTGCTTATCTGTGTATGTTTAAGGACCTGTTTACACATGTCTGACCGAAACTGTAAACTTGGCTGTTTTTCTGACTAAACATGGAGAGACCTGAACTCTTGGTTCCAGAGAGCAACGCTCTGAAAATAAGTCTGTTTCTGTCTCCATCTGCAGAAGCAGAACAGTTTTAGGGTCTCCATGGTCTCAGACAACAGCCATGCACCAGTGGGCTATCAGCACATGCTCACCACACTACAAGTACAGGGACTACAAACAAGATGGCAGATCCACAAGCTCCATTCACAGTATGCACGCTTTTGTATTTCACAATGCTTCTTTAATAACGGGTGGACTTCCTGCACCATCGCTTTGCTCAACAATCATCTTTACTGTTTGTCTACATGAGCGTCTGTGTGTTTGACATACTTTTGTAATTACGCAAATGACTCTTAGGGCACAGTGCCTGTTATCGATGGGTTTAAATCACCCGTTTCATCACGATTACCATACGATATTGATTTTCTGGACAAACATGATACCACTGACGGCCTGCCCTGATAAGATATTAATACAATACAAATTATAAGCCTGATTGCTAGGTGATGATATTATGTACAAATTTAACAAGGTAACATGGATAATGAGAAGTTCTGACCATTTTATTGCTTAAGTGCTTCTATTTAAATAAGATAAAAGGACAATCTTCCTTTAAACAAAGTGATAAAAGTAGAGTTTACTGGATTTTCATAGTCCACATGCACAGCGTCACTTCCAGCTTTGCTCCAAAAGATGGCTCAAATATATGACATGTTTCAAGCCCTGGAAGCTTGAAACATGAGATCTTAAAGATCAGGACAGAACCAAAACTACACGAGGTATCTGTGGGTTTACCAGAGAAGGAAGACCAACATGATTGAAGTGACTGGGGCCCCGATATAACACCTGCATTACATGTTTGGGATATCTGTTTTTAAAATGGTGACCTAATCTAGACAACATATTCTCTGCGCCAAGTATTTGTTTTTTAAGAACTTTCATCTTTCTCTGTGCTCTGATGTTGTTCAAGTTTTAATTCTGTACCTTTTCTGAATCCTTTAAAGTCACAATTTTGTCCTTTTTCTCAATTCCATTTGAATATACTTAGATAACTAGAATAGACATTTTTGCATGACTCAACCATTTTTTCTGTTATAGTGTGTAGTTCATGTGTATTTTTGTGACATTGTGACACGTCTGATGAAGTAAATATTTTGCTTAAATTTCTGTTATCTTGCTTTCAATAAATAAGGTGCCAGGAGTGGATTCATTAGTGGAGGAGGGTTGTAGAGGTCTCTGTGAAGCTTAAATTAGACATATCAGCCATGAGAAGCAAAAAGTACACTCATAGCATCCAAACAGACACCTACAGATTCTGTATCAGGCGCTACTACAGCGCTAAACAGGTTATCTGTAAAGTGAGAGACAATCGTTGAACTAATGTCAGTCACAAACGGTTAGAGAGTAAAAGTGTCCTGTCTGTAGTAGTTTAAGTCCAAACTGTTGTTCAGCTCAAAGAGGTGTAAATGTCTTTGTCTTCCCAAGTCTACCATGCTAGCTGTTGGCATCACCCCAATGCTATTTTAACTCACAGCAGGCAGTGCGGCTCAGCTGAAACTGTCACTCAGGCATGCAGTGGAAGTTTCTAAATAAAGCTGCATAGACACAGATTTAAACTGACATTTTGACTTCTGATTTGATTGAATAATTGATCAGCCAATCAATACATCAATAAACATACATGTTTTTTATATTCCTACTGTTTTCAAAACACGGTCATTGTCTCCCTGACACAACGGAAGGCTGTCCTGTTTCCAGCTGAGCGTTGTTGTGTAACCAGTGTTGTTGGCGGTGTTGTACCTGAGCTGTGATACTGCCAAATGAGGTGATGGCCTGTCTCAGAGAGCGAGAGTCGGCCTGGAAACTCAGCTCAGGTGTTTCCTCTGGGGTCAGACTGAGAGAGGACAACCTGGAAACAAAAGAGGAGGAGACAACAGACCAGAGAGTTACAGCAAAAGCTTTTCAGCATTTACACAATTATTTAAATTATCTTTTTTTTTTTTTCAATGTCATCCCATCAAAATCACCCCCTTCGCATTATCAATAAAGCCGGGCAGCCATGTCCACTGTAGGGCTGTAATGTGTTAGTCGACTGGTCGACTCATTGGTCGATAAGTGCTGGGGCGACCAGAACTCTGATTGGTCGACCAATCGTATTTTTTTTTCCTCTTCAATTTATTTTTTCCCGCGGCGATTTACAGTCATCAGTAGGAACTTACCAAGTGCTAATAGGGGTGTTTTTAGACCACCCCGGTTTCACAGGTAACTTGCCTGTCTCAGAACACCCCCTTGTTTTCACCCCTTTGGATTCGCCCACCATCTGGAGACCTGACTGGAGACAGGAGGATTGAAGAGCGTCTACCTTAGCCTATTCAACGTCCGGTGGTTTGCTGAGTATTTATTTTTATTTTGAGCATCCTCCTACCCCCTGCCAAGATGCGCTCCGCCGAGCCACGCGCCACTGAGCCAAGCTGAACCGTCCCCACGCAGGAGGGTTTTCCGGCAGAGTCGGACCCCCCCGCCAAGACGCGCTCCGAGGGTTTCCCGTCAGATTAGTCGATTAGTCGATTTTTGGTCGACAATTTCAGTGTTTCAGTCGACCAACAATTCTTTGGTTGATTACAGCCCTAGTCCAATGTATTGTTTTCAACGTTAGTTTGATAGATCAACAAGATAGTTCAATGAGGGCAGTGTAAAGCGATTTTGTGATGCCATCTAACATGAAATCTTTCTGCCATCAGACGATGTTTTCATGGAGAGATCATTTTGATTTTTAATGACAGTGTTTCTCTCCTCACTGAGAAACACTGTCATTAAGAACAACCCAAAAACAGTGATTTAGTGAATCTGTCTCAAGTGTGTGTGCATTTGTGTGCTGGGTGGTACATCAGGTTTCTGAGATATGTCAAAGCATTTTAAAGAAAGATTTTGGATAATTCAATATACATATATGGTTATAGTAAACGTGCTGAAATGATGACACATTTACTCTGTAGGGCTGCCAGTTTAAATTCATCACCTTGTACTATCGATCCCTCTTCTTTTCCACCTTTCTTTACTCCTCTGAGCAAAACTTGAACACAATAACTTATTTTAAGAGATTTATGTCAAAAAATGAATTATCACACAGTATAAAGTGCTCTCAGAATAACTGCCTTCTAACTTTGATTTAATATGCCTATGCAGACAAAACATAGTGATGTGTGTTATATATATCGCCATTAAGCTAGAAAACAACATCGAGATGCTGTTCCCAGTTTTATCTTTTCAAGCCAAAGTGTAAGTGTTTGTGTGTTGTTACCTCTCCATGCAGCTGGTCAGTTGGTTGTTCAGGTCGTTGCTGTTGTTGCTGTTATGCAGCTGATGGGCGATTACATCAAACTGACCACGGAGCTGGAAACACATTAAACACAGTTGATAACATGTTAGTGTGTGTGTGTACCTGTTTGTGTAACAGTAATGGTTCTTTTCCATTTGATGTCAGCTCAACTCGACTCGACTCTGCACGGTGTCGGGCACTGGACACCATTTATCACTGTGCATTCGCCTCACTCACCACTGCGAGCTCGATGTCAAAGCTGAGTGGCCCTCCTTGAGCTCCTGGAGGTATTCCCACTGGATGATGCTGTTTTATAAGTCTCTTCTTGGGTTAGTTATGTCCTACCTATGTTCTCTGCCACAGCACCTAAATGTGCCCAGAGTTTGAACCGAATTGGGGAAACAAGCTTTCTGTTATGCCTGCCCCCACTGCTTTGAACACTGAAAATATCAGGACTGGTTTCAGTCTGAGCGTTTCGTTCCATTTTACTCACAAGGCAGTGAGAATCCTTTAAACAATGCCTGTGTTTTTAATTGTTACTGTCCTCAAAACTGTTGCACTTCCATTGTCAAATTGTTGAGTTTTTCCATATTTCTTGTTTGTAATTTATTGCATTGACAAAAACAAAGGAGGAAAAGAAAGATGGGAGGACTGACAGTCCCTTTGTGGCTTTGGTAAGTTAGGGGATTTAGTTTCAAAGACGGTTGCAAGCTACCAAAAAAAAAAAAAAGTCTTATTCAAGCAGAGGAAAGTTTGGTCGTATGCTGTAACAGTCGACAAGATGGGGAGTTCATTATCAAGTCTATACCCCTGACTCATGGTGACACTGACCATTCAGAGGTCAGCAGCGTCTCTAAGTCATGTTAAGTCTCAGCTCACTTTGCCCGCAACCTGCAGGAGGTGATACATAAAACTGTGCCAAGTACGAGGTACAATCCCAAATGGAAGACTAAAGCAACTGAGTGAAGTGTAGTCGAGTTGAGCAGATACCATGATGTGGAAAAGCCCAATGAGTCTAATGGAGTCACAGACCGGTCACCTTTACCCCCCCCCCCCCCCCCCCCCCCCATTAATCCACTCTCCTGATTTTTCTGTCTGAGTGTTATGGATTAGCTCATTCAGACATTTAGCATCTTATTTAAACAGAAGCATGTGTATGTTTCTGGGGTCAGCCATGGACAGGAGTTAGGACAGCACAGTTTGACCAGTCAGAGACCAGGAAAAGCAGTAGACATGAGCAGTTACCCAGTGCAGCTGCTGCAGCTGCTGCTGCAGCGTCTCAGACTTAAGTTGCTCTAGCAGCTCGATCTGCCCAAGCAGCGACACCTCCCTGCAGCGAAGTACCTCCTGCTGACGGCTCACACAGCTCTGCAGCTCTGCACGCACCTGCGGGACACACAGGAAGAGGGAGAGACGGGTTTATAATACACTGTTGAAGAGCCACAAAACAGTGACAGCTGACTGACATTATTTAGGCTCTCTTTGGTTTTCAGATCTTCAATGGTCTTACTGATAAATAAAAGATTAACTGATCAAACGTGACCTCTTGCTGTGACCTTATGGTGCAAACAGCTGCTTTACTAGCTCACACTACTTAAGTCGAGCAGAGGTTGTCGACACCAGCTACAACACATGTCAGCCATTTTGTTTGGACCTTCTTCCTGTTGATCTTGCTAAGAAGTTAGCGCACAGAAAAGTGTTTGAATGGCCAACAATAAAACACAAGTGGCAACCTCTGGGGCTGAAAAAGGAGGCCTATGCCAAAGTGAAAAAGCTGCAGTTCCTAGAGGGTCCACTTGACAATTTTTACAGCCTAGATAAGAATCTTCACAGCCTGATTTAAAAACAGCTTCTGTCTGAATAAATAATAAATCTATGTTCTTTCACTGTGTAGGGATGACATGTTTTTATATCATGCCTGTTTTTATTTTATTGAGGATTTCTGGTTTTAGAAGTACTGGACATGATTAACATGGCTACAAGTCCACGTAGAGTTGCTGAGATGGCTTTAAGCCCAAAAGGTCCTCTAACGTCTGTGAGTAGGTCGAGCTTAAGCTCAGTTGAGATGATGTGGCTCTTTTCCTTTCAAAGGCTCCCATGATAATCAACCGGCTGATGTCACACGGCTTTGTCCAGTTCTTTTTACAGTCTATGATGAAAACCTGGACAATCTCATCTACAGTCTGTCCTTTAGATTTGGCACCAATGTGGCACGTTACCCTCTCAGGTTACAGAGATATCTGTTAGCACTTAAAAGTGGACAACAACAGCTCAGAGTCCAGTCTGGTCTAACATCACAGTGAACGTGCATCCATCTTAGGCTGCTTGATCTAAGTACGCTAGTCCAACTGGCGAAAGTTACACTGGTTTACAGTCGAACATGCTGACATGTATTTTAATAGATGAACTCAATATTTTGACTTTTTCTAACAACACGTTAACATACTGATTGTGCCCCGTGAACCAAGATCTGGCCTGCTGGCCCAAACACACACATATACAAACACACAACCCTTAGCTTTACCTGCCTCTCAGAGGATGGACCTGGTGTAGTAGTGCAGAGCTGTTGAAGCTGTTTTCAGTCCATCACTGATATGAACTCCTCTCTACCTTCACTCAATTATATACACACTTTACCACACCCATATCTCAGTCCAAACTCTTCATTAGACTGACTCAACCTGCTCCACCTCCCCACACAAACAAGCTACATGACCTAACATGGTAGTGGGTAGATCAGCAATTCTGGGGCTAACAGGGTGACCACAGGCTCTGGACTAAACAAAGGGTGGACTTCTGATGTTCAGGGTCACACATGCATTCAAACACAAGTACACACACACCAACACACCCAGACACACAAGTACACACACACCAACACAATCAGACACACAACTCAACAAACAGTATGAAAACTGTTTAAATGTTAGTTCAGTGAATTTGCTAAGTTAATTTTTTGGAGGCATTCTGACTTAAATTTTGAAAAAAGGTGTAGGGTCCTTCTGGATGGACTTGAAAAGTGGGGCAACAGAGAGGGGGGAATCACGAGGCATACTGACGACGTATTACAGACATAATCAGGCTATTCCTGCTCCACGACGCTGTGTTTCTTCTACGTAGAATGTTCTCAGTATCAATGATTTTAGCGTGAATTGTGTGTTAATCCCCACCAGGACAAACAGGCTTTTCAGCTAAGAGGATTAATATGTAAAATACCTTCCTGCATACCTCCCTGGATTCTGACAGAAAGCCTTATTACCTAATACCATTATTATTCTTAAATTGGTTTGCCTGGGTATAATGCAGTGCTTATTATCTTTTTGCTGTTCAATCAATATTCAATAAATTAATCAACTTTATTTGTATAGCACCAGTTCATAACAGCTGTTATCTCAAGACACTTTACAATAGAGCAGGCTGAATGCATACTCTTCATTTTATAGATACACACACACACACACACATATCTATATATCTATATATATGTATATATATATGTGTGTGTGTGTATATATATATGTGTGTATATATATATGTGTGTGTGTATATATATATATATATATATATTTATATGTATGTATACACACACACATATATATAGGGCCCTATAAAATCTGCAATCACGGAATTAGACATTAAACGCGAAATTCAATATAAACATGGAATATCACGGAAACGGACGACATTTTACGCAGAAGTGTTTTTTCCTGACCAAAAAGGAACGTATCTCTCAGGAAAATGCCCTGAGGTGATCACTGCAGCTGCTGACAATGCACGCTTCACTTCCTCTCCCCCTCATTAACGATGTCAACATGTCACAGCGGCCGTCTGAGACACAGGCTGACCCAGGCTGACCCTCACACCAAAAGTGATCTGTGCGTCCTCAGCGTCCAGCTGCCATTCACTTTCAATGATGGCCGGCATTGAGGGGCGATGAGCGGCGCAACGCGAGTGACACGAGCGAAATCAAGTGGCACGTAAGTTGGCAAAGAAGCTCTAAAACTCCTGGCTAACTCCAGAGTACAGGGCAGAGCAGTTTGCCAATGATTATTTTGTGTCAGGAGATCAAATGTTCTGCAAATTTTATCAACATACTGTTGACTGGACCCGTAAAGATACGTGTGTGGACCACTTGAAGAGTGAGTGATTAAATTTCATTACTGTGACTCTGGGTTAAATTTGCATAAAACACTACAAAACCGAATTTTAAAAAAATTTAAATGGAAAAAAACGGAATATGTGAAAAACTAAAACGGAATTCAGGAAAAAAATAGCACAGATTTTATAAGGCCCTATACATATATGTGTGTGTGTGTGTATCTATATACATAAAATACAAATACACATACATCCAGAGATGTGTCCAGGCAGAGACAAAGGGACTAAAATAAGAATTTATGATAGTGACAAACGCATGGATGCCCAGATCATAAATCTGTCCTCATCATATTTGTCTCTGCTGAATATAAATTTATTCTGGGTTAGATGTGGCATCTCATTTTCAAGAGGGTCCTCATGCCTACATGGTTGTAAAGTTATTTACTATGGATGTATAATTAATAACAACCAGCGACAGAGAGATCAATCTAACTTTAACATCAACATCTATAATGACTACAATCTGGAAAAATGATGTTGATTAATGTAGCAGCATCTGGCTGAACTGTCATTAAAATGGGTTTAACTGGTCTAAAAGTATGAATTTATGTTAAATGTTGTCATTTCTGTTGATCGTTGATGCAGGTTAAAACCCATGGAGTTGAGCAGGTCCACAGCAGCAGATCATTCATGATTGTTAGTCAAGGTCATACTAAAATATGTGTGCAGTCTGCAGGAACTACCATGTATTAAATTTAGTTGATCTCTCTGAAGTTAATATCAGGAACTGTAATGATAATGCAATGGGGCTAAAGGAAAGGCCAAATATTCCTAATTGCAGTAATTAAGGCTTTATAATGATTAATTCAGCTATTCTATGAAGTTATTGATTTTATTGTTATATTGTTGATTTTATTGTTGTTGTGACATTCAGTGTCCTGAAAGGCACCTTTAAATAAATTCTTATTCTTATTATTATTTTATCATGGTTTATTTTTTAATTATTTCTTAGTTGTTGAGGTTGTTTGTATCATCTGTTGGGTATATGCTGCTGATTGTTTTTAATTATTTACTTATTATGGTTGAGCTTGGCAGTCGAACAAGGCTGCAAATGCTGTGATGTGTTGCATCAGTTTAAATACACTGAGGAGGCAATAAATCTAAATAAAATATGTAACTGTTTAGTAAGACATTCACAGTTTAATATGTGCCTATGAATTGAAGTATATTCAGTTTTGAGTACAAACAGTTGTCTAATTATTGCCTATTTCTCTACCTATTTGCACAGGGGCAGAGTAAACTCCAACTACAAGTAACAACGTGCTAAAGTTGAGACAAGAAACCACACTACAGCTTTGAGAGAAGAGGCAGTGTTTGTCTAAAAATGTTGATAGCTACAGTTATTTGCAGGTCAAATTTGTTTGTTTCTCTTTTTTTTTACCGTAAAAAGAGGGACAAAAATGATGTTTCCACCAAAAAGAAATCCTTATCGCCATAAATAAATGTACTTCTAATGTAGTTGTGACTGTTTTCACCATAATAAAGCTGTGGAGGATCAACAAACTTAGATAAAAGTCTGACAATGTCTGTTTGGTTACAAAAATGATGGTTAGACAGACAGTTTAGTGATAACAGAGTTATGAATAATAACAAAATACATACAACAGATGTTCTCGGGGGATAATGAACACCTGAAAGCCTTTTTTCTCCTCAGTAACCCCTTACTGTTTGGGAAAAAGGCCTGAACCCAATGGCTAAGTTGCCAAAACTGAACTAAACTGAAAACCATGGGCAAAAAAAAAGAAATGTATCGAAGCCTGAGCTAAGAATATTGTTGCATTCCCTCAATACACCATACCACCATTGTTGTTCTTATACTAATTAACACACATCAGAATATATCAACAACAGCACAAACACAAACACACTGCCATCAAACCCTGATGACCGCTGACTGACAGTCCCCTGACGGCTGATTTATGGTCTCTATAAACTGACGGACAGCCTGTAGACCTGCAGGCTACAGGGAACGTGTTTCTCCTACACATTGTCCCCTTTTATGAGTTAGTATCTCATTTTATTGCCGGCCATCTTTATGCTTTAACTTGTATTTTAGTTAAAAAGAGTTCAGAAGCAGAGGGAAATGATGCTCAGCTTTTGAAGCTGTGCTGGTCAGTAAGTGTTCGCTGACTCAGTGTGCCCTTCATGAAAACAGACAATATTCCACAAACTTAATCGTCCCGCAGATATCAACAATATGAATGAGGATAAATGTGGAGGTGTTATTGCACAGCTGAGTCAGCAGCTAAAAACAGAAGTGTAACCAGTGCGAGACCTGATCAGTGTAAACGGCTCAGACACAACTGTGCCGTCTGTGTTTGTCTGAGAGTTTATGCTTTTCTCTCTAGAGCTTCTGCAACACATTATTTATCAGTAATATTTCTTACTATACCATGAGGGTCAAAAATAAATAACTATTGATAATTGGGGAAAAGCTGCCTTTTTCTGGAGAGATCTGTGCCATTTTAAAAGACCAATAACATTTTGGAAATTATAAACCAGACTGCCTCTTAAATGTTTTTACAAGTATGTTCACATAAAAACAAAACTGTATAAATGGCAAAAGAGTTCACCATAAAATGGTTCAATGACAATTTCTGCTAGTTCATCACTGAAAACTTTTCATGTACAAATCTGCAAAAGCAACAAAGTAGTGGGGTAGAACAAACTCCTGAACAGAAAACACAAGTTACTTTATTATATATACAGACATATAGCTAACTTGTCAGGAGAGCATGAAAAGACATGAAGTTGTCAACCAGTGGTAAAAGCAGCCAGAGAGGTCTGACTGTCTCCCAAAACCAAGTTTGACAGGTTGTTTTATCAGCCATTTTACACGTATTCAATGGACGTATTCCCATAATTTGGCAGAGGTGCAACTTGATGCTTCTCATTGTCACAGGTCAAAAAATACCAGCTAAATGCAAATAAAGGGTCACCACTGAGATAAAAGGATGAAAACATGTATACATTTTTGGTATATAACCACGGACAGGTTGTTTTCATTTAACTTTTGGAAATTTTCTTGTATATGAAGCATATTTAAATAACTACTAGAGCTGGGAGATGCATCAAGACATTAGATAAGATATAAATTTGGACAGTACTGTTTATATCTGAATAGACGTTGATGACCCAAAATAGCATTTAGTGAGCCACCTTTGGGAATGCCAAAACAGGTGGCAAAAAAGCTTGAGCATGAAGAATATATTGTAAATTTCACACAAGTGCTACTAAGTGCAACTTGATAGTTATGTAAATGACTGAGCTGCAGACCTCAAGCTCTTATTGCCCTCTGCATCAACACAATCCTTTAAGCTTCATTACCCAGTGTTTTATGAAATATATACTGAAAATAGCCATCCAGGCTAAAAAGGTTATTTCACCTTTTCAACCTTGAGTACAAAACATGAGTAAGTTGGTAAACAATCATTAAAATGGTTGAAAATGTAGAAATGTATACCCTCACATGGCTGTTTGGTAGATGACAGTCACCTACTCCTGCCTGTTTGTAATGAGATTTCCTCAGTAAATACTTTTGCAATCTCACATCATCTCACCCTTTTTACGAGGGGGTTGGCAGATACAAATGCTTAAAAAGTCAAAGGGATTTGGCCGTTTAAGTTCACACATGCAAACTGAAATTTTCTTAAGTTTTTCAAGTTTTGTGCAGAAGTGAAAACACAACAACTCTGCAGACAAAAAAGTTGGAGAAGAGGGAAGGTCCCAACCTGTCTGGAGTTCTCCCTCAGCTGCTGCTCAGCCTTCATCACCCCCCTGATGGCGTCCTCCAGCTGATCCTGGGCCTGCTTGCATTGCTTCAGCCCGCTCACTGTCGCCTCAGCTGACGGCATCCTGGAGAGAGAACAGGAGGGACAAGGTGTCAAAACATAGATGGTCAATGTGGATTATACAGGAGGAAAAACTGAAGCAGCTTCACTGAGGATAAAAGATTGTATTGTCTTTCATTTCAGAGAATAAAAAGTTAATATCACTGCAGTTCCCTTATTTACTCTGCCCGGGAAAGTCATGAAATCTCCCTAAACAAGTCTCACTTCAGTTTTCTAGACCAAAACTTCACATGTTCCTCCACCTTCACTTCTGCTTTTCATCATCACTTTCAACAAGTACTTTTTTTTTTAGAAATATTTCCTAATAATTCCCTTATGAAACAAGCTGAGTTCATCAGTGAGTTGCTGTTTCTGAAACGGTACCACACAGATAATAAGATTACTTCTATTTTTTTTAGTCTTGCCCGACTCTGACCTGTTAAACTAATGTAGAATATCACCTTCAACTTCTACCCAAGAAAAAAAATCATCATTTAAAGCACAAAAAGTTCGTATAATCTATATTTAAAACATGTCCGGTTTGATTTCACAGACTATTGGGTTAAAAACAACACAGGAGAGAATGAGCTCACATCTGAGTCAGTCTTTCAACAGGTGAGGTCTAAGTGCAGGTTCTGTTGTGTGTTTGACTCAGCTGAGGGCAGATCAGCACCTCATTCAGGCTGCCATGTTGTGGTGAAAGCCTTAGCAGAAACACATTGTTTATGGGCAGCTGTATTGTGCTCTCAGATTGGTCATCTTACTCATCTGGATCTATCAGGATAAATCCCGTCTCACCACTAACCTATTTTTAGTTCTCTAAAAAATACAGAATACAAAAGTACAGGGGTATTTAAGGACTCAGATGGTGCTGGGGTGCTCTCCAAAACTAGAAGATACAGAAAAAAACATGTTTCTTTTGTTCCTGTGATTTTACAGTTTAATATGGCCATCAGGGCTACAGGAGCTGGATTCGCCAGATTCCATGTCAGTCACTAATCAGATTCATCTTGCAAAGCCTCAAGCTGAAATGATTTCTCTTGGTCAGAAAATGAGCAGGCTTTTCAGCTTCCTAATAAAGACATGGGGCAAGGGCTACAAGTGAGGGGTGGGTGCTCCAAAAGCAAAATATGACGGACAGCCTCTCACTGGCTTGTAATGAACAGCCCCATTTACACTGCTGTTTCAAGCCAAAATATTTACGATACTGTGACACCTCACCTCCACTGTGAATGACACAGAGACAGATTAGAGGACGAGTTGACCTCTCACATGCTCTGTCTCCAGAGGAAGTATCAGGGCCCATTTACACGACAACGAAAATGGCAGAAAACGGAGCATTTTCGTTGTGTTTGCAACTTCCATTTACACCACAACGGTGCCCGGAGTGCCTGAATATGCAAACTTTTGAAACGGGGTCAAGAGTGAAGTTTTGAAAACTTTCTCGTCTCCATGTAAACAGGAATTGCCGTTTTTAGAGAGATTTTAGAGAGAAAACGGGGATGCACAGCGCATGCACAGTACTCTTTCAGATAAAGGCTGCACATACACCGAGGAACAACAACAACAGCAGCTACAGCCGATTACCGAGCAACATGTGTGCTACTAACTGTGCTAGGTTTGTTATAGCTCCTCCAACAAAATGTGGATTTGCTGTGTCAATAGGCTGATCAGCGGAGACGCATTTGTGATATTCACCAAGGACAATACAAACCTACATTGCCATCTACTGGCCTGCAGAGCCAGTGGGGCAGAGCAGTGCTGTTTGTGTGCATGTCTGGCTGTGTGTGAGTATGGGAACTCCCACAGTGCCTTGTTTTGTCACTCTCCTGCATCACCATAACACACTTCAAATTGACCCCACTATTACACCATCGTAAACTCAATCAGAAAGCCTCAAGGCATAACGACAGTGGAGCTTTAACACAGCACCTTTGAGACAGGGGCTAAAGAGTTCTTGGCCAAGACAGCCAACACCAAATCTCTCCTGCTGCTGCATAAGTTATGTCTTAATGTGTATGCAGGGGATACGCAAATACTGCTGGACTCTTTTCATGGTAGCCTTGCTGTCAAAGTGTAAATGTAATATCTAAAGCTAAGCATGACCTGAGGGGAAATAGGCACTTTTGAGAGGTCAGACAACTAAATAACAGTGCTGTATAAGCTCAAGAAAATAACCAAAAATTATCCAGAAAGTGACTTTAGCTTCCTTCTGCTGTCCAGGAAAGCTGCTGATATTATGTGCCGGGTGACATCATGTCAGGGGCGCGGTGTTGCAACTGTATCAGCGGCAAACAGCCTGTCCACTGCTGATAACAACCATGCTTCACTTTCTCTCACTGAAATAAAAGCTGACACAGACAGGACCATCAGGAGTTAAAGTTCATAACCCAGAGCGAGTATAGGGAACTTTCTTCACTTTTACTGCGCACACTGTTTAACCCACCAGAAAGCCCCCCATAGAGCACCAAAAGATCAATGTTTGACAACTTCCCCATGGTTTATGTTAAACTTCTATGGGCAGAAAAGCCAAATTTCACATAATATTTCAGCTTTACTTGGCAGCTCTTTGCATATTTAGCAAGATAAAGTCAGAAATAAAACTAAAAACTATGAAATTATAGATTTTATGAATTTTACTAAGTCTTCCTCCTTTTAGAGAATTAGACATTACATAAAATAAAATTCACAGTAAGTGACATATCTTTAGTAGATAGGTAATGTTGTACACATAAGACGGACATTGTTTGCAGGTTCCACATCAACTTAATGAGCTCAAAGCTTTTCTCTTTACAAAACATACTTAAAATATATTAAAAGAAAAATGTGAAAAATAAAAGCGATATTCCTATGCTCTTATTTTGAGACATGTGAAACTATTTTTCAGTGGATTAGTTTTGTTACTGTGAGAATGTTATTTATAAAGAATAAAGCCTTGATGAAAAGTAGCAGTGCACTGTGTTGTTATCAGCAGATAGACTGAATGGTTTAATTTCCTCAACTCGGATTTGACTTGATAAATGTTAAACATTATTCATAGAAAGAAGTCATCAACTAAGGTAAACAGTGATTGATAACCTGTGTCGGCCTGATCATATTTAATTGTTACTGTAAGCTCAAACCTTTCACTCTTATACAGATGTAATTTAAAAATAGCCCAAGTCCTTCATAGCCTTGGCTCCTAACCTAGGGTCCTGACCCCTCTTAGGGGGGTACCAGAGATCAGAAGGTTCTGCCCGCTTTGAGCTTCAAAATTAGGTTAACATATATTACCAAAAACAGTGAAAACAAACTCCTTACATAGTTTATTTGAAGGTCTTCTGATGTGAAGAGGTGTTCATTGGCCAATTCTTTTACCAATGTAAAAAAATAAAAATAATAAATTGGAGTAAATTATGTCCAACCATGTATCCCTATGAGAGTTCTTAAAGGGTCTCAACTGCTCTTAGGTAAAACACAGGGGCCAACAGGTTAAAAGGTTGAGGGCAACTTTCTTGAGGGTATGTTTTGAGGCTGGTCAATCTGGGACCTAAAATCATACAGTAATGCTTCAATAGCAGAGAAGTGAAAAAGATTATAGAACAATGCTTGTTTTGGCAGACATAACATAATCTTAATCAGTTCTAAGCAACATGGGCCAAATGTCACAAAAGCAGTTACAGCTACAGCCAACCACATGATATCAACATGTGTAAGATGAAAAGTGACGTGAAAATAAATAAACTACCCATCTGATGACAAGACGTGGATAAATAGAAACAGAACCCTTTCATAAAACTTAAATTAGAAGTGCTCCAAAAGCACAAACCTCTGCCAAGGATTTTCCAACATTGTTGAGTGAGTGATCACCACAAAAGTGGAAAACTTGCACTTGAGAGCGCAAACCTCCACCAAGGTAGCTCACATATTACTGTTACATCTATAAGCAATAGTTCCATGATAAAGTTACCATCATAATATGATTCCTTGACCCTGAAAACCCACACCTAGCACTCAGAATCATGTTGATATCATTATTAGTTAGACAGTTATTAAGCAAAAATGATCGTTTGCTAATGACGGATATCTGGGTCACCACAAAAATATAATTTTTTTTTTAGTTGGGCCATTGCCAACATCTCCAGAAGGATATGCAGGATTTCGGAATCAGGCAGGTCCGTCTGCTCTGCAAGGCTAAACTTCTCCTGACAATTTCAGCAAAATCCATCCAGTAGTTTTTGCGTAATCTTGCCAACAAACAAACAAACATGTGCCAGCAAAAACATAACCGCCTTGGGAGAGGTAACAAATCCTTTAAAAGAATCCTGGATCAGCATCTGGATTCAATCACCACCAATGAAATGAAATCACTTCTTTATTGTGCTAAAACCAACATCTCCCAAAAATGTCTTTAAAATCTGTTGAGAACTTACTGAGTTCTTTACAAAAAACATGGGAAAGCTGCCCTATCATTAAAAAAAATTCAAGGATCGGCATCTGGGTCACCAAAATATTACCGTTTCTTTCTTGTGCCATGACCAACATTCCCTGAAGATTTACCCCACATACTTTGTGTTAGCTATACTTTTTACAAAGAAATACATTTACTAACAGACACCAGCAATAACATAACCATCTTGGCAGAGGTAACAAAAACTCCCAATTTAGCCAAAGGTTTTAAACAGACTATTTTGAGGTCATAAGCATATTACAATTAGAGGTTCTTTCAGCAAACAATCTTTTTGTTGAGCATTAGGCCTGCTTTGCTTTTTTAATCCTTACATCGACATCAACATAATTTATACTCATACACTCAATATTGACTGACGCAATCCCTAGTTTGAAGATAACACAAAAAAACAACTCAAATACTTGATATATTTCCCAACTCTACATTATGGCTTTAACAACACTTAGGTGCCTAAAATAAATAAAATAACTGGTGGTGTTTTGTTTGTTAGTTAGCTTTAATATATAGCATCTTGATGGCACAAGTTTCTGCAGCTGATAAAACTCTAAGTGCACATTAACCTGCACAAATATTCCATATATGACTCTGTGTCATACAGCAAACACTTTCACATTACAGCAATAAAAGGAAACTGCATTGCACTGTACCGTGGTTGATCTGTAAGCGTATGCTTGCAGAAAACAATAAACGCCTTGTAACAGCCTGATATAGCTACTTCTACCTTAGCAGCTTTACAGTACGCATTTAGTTTAATTTACTGAAAGGTCAGACCTAATGTTCTACGTTACGATAATATAAGCATGAATCTGTTTACAAAGTGGTCATTAATAATTTTTTGCAGACCCTGGACGCTAACGGCTGAGCTAATGGGGCTAATAAAGAAGCTAAATTCTTATTTGTCGTACCTCATGCTGCTGCCTCAGTGGTTTTAACCCGACCGACAGATAACACAAAAGCACAGCAGTTTTCCGACTTCCAGTTTCCCGCTGACACTGTAGTTATTCTGAAAAACCGGTTATTTTTTTCGCTCCTAGCTCAGAGGAATGAGGAAGCTGCTCTCTGCTCCGCCATCACAGCCTGTCGGCCCGCACGTACACACGCAGCCCGGGGAGGAGGAAGGAAGGAGGGGTGCTGCAGAGGGGCCGGGATAGGGGACGAGGACAGCAGAGTGCTACAGTCTATGCTGCCTGACATTATATAAAGACCATATTTTGGCCATAAGTTATTAACCCAGGAATGATAGAGGACAGGACACGCTGCTGATAAGTCGGTTTTATATTAACCCAGAGCAAACGTGACCGACAGCGGCCTGAGTCCAGCTGACCGAACCCCAGTCAAAAACACAGCGTGTTTATTTTGGTCCGGCTTGTTTGAGTCATGTGCACAGTTAAAAGAAAACCACAACACTTTCTATGAATCTCAAAGGTTACCTCGTAAATTCGGCTTCAATCAAACGCACCCAGAAACACAATAAACACATTAAATGTATACTTTTAAGAAAGAGTGAAGCACTAAACCTCAGAGACAGATATTAGTCTTTGTGTATGAAACTGATTAAACATCTACTTCATGAGTGGGAAACTGGTGGCCGGAGGACAAAATGTGGCCCCACTCACTAAACAATGGAAATTAAATTTGCACATATGACAACTTCCACACTGACTGTCCTCTGATAATGGTTAAAGCTGTGAGTCATTACTGACTTTATACTACACACTGTTAATAAAGCTGCATTCACACATTAATAACTCTCTTTGTTGAGAAAACAGTAACATCATTTATACTCAGGTTTATGTTTATTCATAGTTACACTGCCTTAATGATACTAAGAGTTTTTGTCTGTAGTGGACTGCAGTTGCCTTGTTTATTGCACACAAATATATTCTATTCTATTTTTTTTTTATTGTATACAAGTTTATTCTATTCTATGTTACTTTCTGTTCTCTGTAATCAGCTGTTGTTACAACATAATTTCCTGGTTTTTGATCAAAAGTTACATCTATTTATCTATCTATCGTCTATCAGTCATCAGAAAACATGATACAATCTGACACCAAAGGTTGAGGCCAGTATTGCAAAAACAACCCCATGCACAAAGTCAAGATGCATGAAAACATAAAGAAAGTCATAAAATATCATTCAAGACTGTTATTATTATTAATAATAACATGTCTATGCTTTATTCTTTGTAAAATAAATAAATAAATATGGAGACATGGCAGCCTGCATTCAAATACGTTGAACTCTTACATGAAGCTTTGTTATGTGCATTTATAAACAAAATGATATAAAAGATCAAGCTATGAAAACTGATTAATACACCACTGCAGGGATGGACAACTTTATTTTCCAAGGGGGCACATCGACTCTGTCCTTGTTGTAAGAGAGCCAAAAAGTTGCAACTTGTTGGATTCTCTCAACATAACAATGACAATAGCTTATAGTCTGACATAAAATACAAAAATTTAGCTGTACTAAGCAGTGAAACTCAAATTGTTGAGGCTGTGATAAATTCAAAGAGCAAAGCAGATATTCAAGACAGTTTTAGTTCCTTTTTGGATGCAAGTCACATTTTATTGTGGTTGTGAGTGACAGTACATTTCAGTTGTGTTTGTATTTTTATTTCTACAAAGTAGCGATGCATAATATTGAACTTTTTGCTGATTTTCAATATGCTGATATTTCCAACACATTAGTCAATATTGATATCTTTCATTAAGCGCAGAGTCTTTACTTCACAAAAATGGATTTGTTGCTTTCAATGTGAGTCTATTTGTGTAAGTAACAGATGTAAACGAACAGAAACAAAATTTAACTCTTAAAAAAAATTACCATCCTGCTTTTCAAATGTACTCATGCAATGATGATGAGGTGGAGCAATATGGTACATTTTTATATTTTGATGATATTACTGGGATATATGGGGTATATATGGCCAATATATATGCAAGTATCAGCACAAATTTCAGTATCTAATATAGTGCAACTGGATTTAGTAAAACATAAACTGAGTTATACATTTATGGTAACAGACAGTTGTAGCTCTCTTCCATTGGAAATATTCTATTTTATAAAGTTGTGTGGCAGATTTTGTCATGTTTTCTTACATATACAGTGGGCCACATTAAGGTACTAGGGGCCCACATCCTTGCACATTTAAAACAGTTTAATTTGCTTTGATTCTGTGTTCACCTCATTCCAAACCTTAACCTTTTTACTTGCATGTTTTATACTAATACATGATATTATCAGTATGATATTGCTAACTGCCCATACTGACATTTTTGCTGATATTTACAGCTGCTGTAAAGGCCATAAATATCGGCCATATATTGGCAAAATTCACAAATGTACCATGATGCTTCACCTTATTATCATTGCATGTGTAAATTTTAACAATGATAATATATTTTACTCAAAAGCGCCTTTCATGACACTCAAGGACACTGTACAAGTATAAAACAACAATAAAATCAACAATAAGCAATACAATCAGCAAAACACAACAAACAATGACAGGTATGAGGAGTAGCAGGTTATTGTGAAATGGAGGATGTAGTCCTGAACAGGTGGGTTTTGAGACCAAATCCAAAAACAAGATTTTCATTTTTTTCAAGGGTAAATTTTTATTTTACATCTGTCCCTCACACAAATAGACCATCACAATGAAAGCAACCAGTCAATATTTATAGTAAAAACTTCAGTATCGGTATTATAAGTACAGAAATACCAGCAAAAATCCAATATCATGGTTGAATCACTTTCTCATCATGTTACATTTTCAGTAAGACTTGCTGTCAACATCAGAGCATCAAAAACCAAATAGTAAATCAGCTCTCTGTGTATGACAACGAAATCAGTTTGGCCTATCAGTTACTACAGTTATTTAGCCTTTCTTGACCGTATTACAACCTGATCACCTGTGATATGGGTTATCTATGATCCTTTATGCTTAACGACAGAATTGTACTTGTGCTGTTTCACATCAAGATATCATTTTATTTATTTATTTTTGTGAAAACAGGTCAAATTTAATTGCTAAGCGTGAGAAAATTAAATTTGTTGTTTAAGGGTGTGTAGTTCCATGACACATTAATTTCCTTAATAGGGTAAATATGTAAAGTAATCTATGACAGCTGAGTTGACGTGGTCAGTAAGGGTTTACAAACCACAGACACATCAACACCAACGTCAGGCTGATTATCTGGAGCTGCTGACGCTGCTGGAGGTCATATTGTGTTTTAACTTTAAGTATATGACAGCCATATTATCACATAGCCATTACACAGCTGCTGTCACGACCGAAATTTTCATTAACAGCACTGAAACTCAATACATCAAACACGAGGAAACCCTTCACGCAGAGCGAAGCTCGTGCTGAAGCTACGTTAGCCTACGTGGCTAACGGTTATCCTCCGCAGCAGGTCAGAGCAGCTAGCTGTGCCGGTAAGCTAAAACGTTTGATATGACGGCCGCTGTCGGCCAAAGACGGTTTGACTCACCGTGGGCTTTTGCTTTGGACCTTCGACTTCGATGTCATAAATGATCCGAGCTCGAAAAGCAACAGACTAAACTGGGAGAATGTCCCGTTGACTCGGTGTTTTCCACCAGCTGGAACCCAATGTCACGATAACGTAAAGGAAAAATTATTTGCGGGAGGAGGAGTCTCGCGAGATTAGGGAGGGTCGTTCCGGTGAGTCAGATCAGTGGGACAGGTCACGCGGAGCAAGACTGCCCCCTGCTGGTGACATGGATCCAGACTGCAACCTCTGTCTCATCTCTGTGAGGACGTCCTGCGCAGGTGTAACTCAGAGAAAAGGGTTAAGGACCACTTTTTTAAGGGTACGTTTTAAGGCTGGTCATTCTGGGACCTAAAATCATATAGTAATACTGCCATAGCAGAGAGGTGAAACAGATTATAGAAAGATGATTCTTTTGGCAAAGACATAACAAAAACTTAATTAGTTGTAATTCAAAGTAACATGGGCCAATTGTCACAAAAGCGCTTAACGCTACAGCCAACCACCAGGTTTCAACATGTGTAAAATGAAAAGTGACTTGAAAATAGATAAACTATCTGATAACAAAACGTGGATAAATATAAACTTTAACTAGAAGTGCTCCAAAAGCACAAACCTCTTCCAAGGATTTTCCAACATTGTTGAGCACAAAAGTTATAAACTGCCCTATATCGCAGTTAACTAGAAAGCACTTTGAGAGCACAAACCTCTGCCAAGGTAGCTCACATATTGCTGCTACATCTATAAGCAATAGTTTCATGATAAAGTTACCATCATAATATGATTCCTTGACCCTGAAAACCCACATCTAGCAGTCGGAATCATGTTGATATCATTATTAGTTAGACAGTTATTAAGCAAAAACGATAATTCGCTAATGGTTGTTATCTGGATCACCACCAAAAATCTAATCATTTTTAAGATGGGCCATTACCAACAGCTCCTGAAAATTTCAGCAAAATATGTCCAGTAGTTTTTGGGTAACCTTGCTAACAAACAGACAAACAAACATACAAACAAACAAACAACAAGCAGGCAAAAACATAACCTCCTTGACAGAAAACAGACTTCTATATTGGCCATTCTTTTCCAGTCACTCCAAAGCAGGGGTGTCCAAATAATGGCCCAGGAGCCAGCTGCAGCCCATGTCCCACTCTCAGTTGGCCTGCAGCAAGCTCCAGAAAGTTAAAGCTCCCATGTCCTGCTGATTCATTGTCCTTTGCTATTCATGTTGTGAGAAGGGACTTTGGGAGCAGAAGAACAAAACACCTTTTACGAAACTTATTTATTAAACTGATTTATTATGGCACAGCTATACAGTCTCCACCTGCATGTTTGTTTCTGCAGATGCCATGACTGTTTTGAATGTCTGCTCCATGACATGTAACCCCTGCTCCCCATCCCTTCAGGTATCACAGTCAATCAGTGCAGAACTAATTATCATAGCCTCTCATAGCCTTCCCACTCTTGCAGATGTGTTTCCAAAGGAGAGGGAAAAGAGCTGCATCTGATCCTCTACAAAGACGACATTTTTCATACTTTTATTCAACTTAAAGAACTCTTGGCTTAACAGACACCCAGACGTGATGTAAACAGTCAAACATACAGGGATATGAGACCTTTAAGGACGTTTGTCCCATATTAGAACTTGAATCATGTGCTTGATTAATGAATAAACATACAGTTTTTAAAGCTCATAATGAATTGATAATGATGAGGTAATGTTCTGATTAAACCAATCACTGCGTAAAACAATAGAATACACATTGAGCAGACTTTTAAAGCAACAGAATCAGAAACACTGAACCACAAACTGACCCTGGTGGGGCTCTGACATCTAAATAACAGGACAAATAAATTTCATATTGAAACTTTACAGTCTTGAGAGAATCAGAGAAATGGAATCTTGGGAAACAACTATCATACATTAAAACTATTATAATGAAGAGAAGAGTAGGATAAAATATTAATTGTTCCCAGGAGGACTCAGTCGTTTTAATTAAACAATTACTTGGCTTTTGGTTAATGTTATTCAAAACCAATTTTATAGATATGTCTGAGATTTTTCTCTTTAATATCCCTTAATGACATCATGGGGGAAACAATGTCCAGTCAAACTGTCTAAGCGCATACTTTGCTCACAGGTGGAACAAGCAAAACAAAGAAAGTGAAAAAATTTTATGTTAAAGGGAATTAAAGCCATTTCAAGGACAGATATTTCTGTACAGAAAATAAATTCAATAAATAAATCTGAATCAGAAAAAATATATATTAATCCCAGAGGAGAAATTTGGCTGTTTCAGTTGCCCGTATACACAGTACAGCAGTAAGAAAATCAAAGTACAAGCACTAATTGAAATAGAAAAAAAGGAAACATTACTAAGTGCAGAATATTTAAGGAAATGAAAATAATAAGAAGAATGTAAGACTATTTAAGAATTTACACTATTAACAATAAACACGAGTATAAATAAAAATGCACAATTTTGACAGTAGGGATATGGAAACAGAAATTTATCAGTGAAACAGTGAAGCAAGTGTAATATTTCAGCATCAGAGTAATTAACATTTACAGGAAGGAGTAATGAATAAACTAATTATTTAATAATGATAGTAATAAAACTAGAGGCCAAGGCATTTCTGACACTTTTGACTGAGTTATTATGTAAAATGAGGAAAACTGCCCAACGGCACAATGAAAACTAAACCTTTTAATAAAGACTGGATTGCCATCAGTATAATATAATATTTATGTCATTTTAGTCCAATACTTGTCTTTTTTTTTTTGGTCCTCATGGTTTCCTTTTATGCTGCTTGGTTCATATATTGTCTGGGTTCTTATGCAATAAGAACAGGTTCCTTCTGGAAGGAGAGTGGGGGGGAGGGGGTGGGCTTGGGTGGTCCTGGTCCAGGCGCTCTGTATTGGGTGCATGGACCTGGATTATTGTGCTTGCCTTTTGGTTTTTAGGTTTCCTCACTTTCCATGAG
The DNA here is from genome assembly GCA_037902135.1 of Cetoscarus ocellatus. NCBI lineage: Eukaryota > Metazoa > Chordata > Actinopteri > Labriformes > Labridae > Cetoscarus > Cetoscarus ocellatus. Next base: position 1,272,086 of record JBAMNC010000053.1, on the reverse strand, counting down.
CACATGGAAAGCATGAGCAAAAGAGATACACCTGCTCTTAGGTTCGGTTCTTATTTTACTTTGGTTTGTTCTGTCATTTGTGTTTGTTTGTGATGCTCTTGGATTTAATTTGAACTTTCTTGTGCTTTTCTTCTGTATTTTCCTGTTTGTTTGTCAAAGAACTTTGTAAACCTTTGTTGTTAAAGTGCTAAAACAGGCAATTATTTCTTTTGGGGGGGGGGGGGGGGGGGGTGCGCTGGGGCGGCTATCCCAGCTGACATGAAATGTCGCCAGCCAATCACAGGGCCACATGAGACAGACAATCATTCCCTCTCACACTCATACCCGACAAGTAGGAGTCACCATTTAACCTAATGAGCATGTTTTTGGTCCATGGGAAGAAGCTGGAGTGCCCAGAAAGAACTCATGCATGCACAGGAAGAACATGCAAACTTTACACAGAAAGGCCCTGCCCGACACCGGGATCGCACTGGCGATCATCTTGCTGTAAAGCACGTGCACTACCTGCTGTGCCACAGTGCTGCCTTTTGTTGCTGTTGTTGTTATTATTATAATTATTATTATTATTTAATTAATTTTCCCTTGTGCCATGACAATAATTCCCTGAAAATGTCATTTAAATGCATTTTGAACTTGGGTTATTGCTTCCGCCAAGGAGGTTATGTTTTTGCCGGCTTGTGTTTGTTTTTTATATATGTTTATTTTTGCTTATTTGTTGTTTGTATGTTTGTTTGTTTGTATGTTTGTTTGTTTGTTAGCAAGATTATGCAAAAACTGCTGGAAAGATTTGGCTGAAATTATCAGGAGATGTTGGTAATGGCCAAACTTAAAATGGTTAGACTTTTGGTGGTGATCCAGATTACCGCCATTAGCCTACAATCGTTTTTGCTCAATAACTGTCAAACTAATAATGATATCAACATGATTCTGAGTCTTAGCTCAGGGTTTTCAGGGCCAAGAAATCATATTATGGTGGTAACCTTATCGTGGAACTATTGCCCATATATGTAACAGCAATATGTGAGCTACCTTGGCGGAGGTTTGTGCTCTCCGAGTGCTTTTCTAGTTAGTGAAAATGTGGAATCTGCCCTATCTTGCATTGGTAAGAGTCAGACGAACAAGTAAACAAATAAATACATAAAAGAAAGTAGAACTTCTCTGGCGGAGGTAATAATACCTTTTTCTTTTTCAAAATAAAATGGAGGAGCTCAATTTAATTTTTTTTTCCTGCAAATCCGCCTGACACTTCAGTCCGGTAGGGGGCGGTGGTGCGTCCTGAAGGTGGTTCGCCAGCTGTTCATCAAGTCAGAAGAAGATGACGTAATGACGTAGGTGACGTCCTCTACGTTGATTCCGTTGAGGTGGATTCTGAGCAGTTTGTTGTATGATGTAGGTTTGACAGACCAAAACATTTTTTCGTTTCTCAGCCATTGTGGACTCCAGACTCCGTCAGTTTTCCGGGAGAACATTAAAGACGACAGCGCCCCCAGACTTTGCCAGTCGCCGCAGAGGAGAGCTGCCACAGCGGGGAGATGTCTTCAGGCTCCGGGAACAGGAACACGAACACGGAACCATGGGGCAGCTTCGACGACAACCTCATCCAGGTGAGCTAACATGCTAACAACAACACCACCGGAGTAACTAACCAGAGAATTAACAAACGTACTGACAGACACAAGTAATCTGAAATATTGGGAGCAGAGGCGAGCTTCAAACAGACCATCTCAGTGCGCAATAACAGGCTGTTTGACAGGATATAAAGATTAGACAAGCTAACCTGAAGCTAAAAACTGTTTATTAATAAAAGGCTAACAAACTCCGACTGCTGTGACGAGCAAACAAACTCACTGAAGAGTCCAGAAGTCTACAAACTGATGAAATACACAACAGGGATGATAAACTCTAAGTACAGGGATTTTCCTGTCAAACCGAGACAGAAATGATCATCAGAATCAGCATTTATTGCAAAGTACAGCCAACATGCAGTTAGAATAAAGTAGAGAGTCGGGAGGAATCAAACAAAGTATAAAATAGCTAGAATACAGTGCTGAATGAATTAGGTACATATAAAAAATGTATACAATTAGGCGCAAAAAAGAGCAATAACACAACCCAAAGGTGCAGTCAAGGAGATGCACAGATGAACAGTGGATTTTTTTTAACAGCATAAATATAAATATCATCTATAGACATATTAATTGGCATATTAATTCTGTGAGACCGTAAAAATGTGTCAGTTCACGCTGCAATACGGCTTGGATGTGCACAACATGGCGTGTCCCTACATACACTTACAGGCAGAGACGCTCACTCGAGGCGCTCCTGTCTCCCGCTGAGCCAGTGTTCCCCCCCTCTCTCCAATATCTTGTCTCTGTTAATACCTCTGGGGGCAGAACAAAGAAGGGGTCAACCTGTTACCCCAATCTATCTCCACAATGTTAACAGTGGAGGCAAAACCTTACAGAAATGAAAATATTACGCCTTGAAGAATCTTTAGCCAAGTATGAATGGGCAAAAGTGTCCAAGTCCAGGGTGAGAGGGATTGACCAAGATTTTACCTGCATATCTTCAGGTCCTGGAGGTGTACTGGTCATAAAGAGATGGAATGCTGCAGCCGATCACTTTCTCTGCAGAGCGAATGATATGCTAAAGCCTGCTCTTGTCTCTTGTGATGGATAAATCTACTGTAAATTTGCCACAATACAGCCCCTTTCTCACATGCAACCCTTCTATTCTCCAGGGTAATCTATCCAGATTATTTCCTGACCATCTTGTTCACAGCTGCAGAGGGTTTTCCTGCAGGAGTGGGAAAGGGTAAATGCTAGGGGTGCATTTCAGGGTAATTCCAGGGTAAAAAATCCTGCTGTTAGTGTTCATGTATGCAGCTCACCTGAGTAATTTGGAAATAATTTCAGGAATTTTCTTCATGGATGAATGGGTTCTTTGAAAAAGTATTCTTACCATGCAAAACTCTTATGCCCTTTTCATACAACCCTGATATTTCCTAGGAATTATCTACCCAATTCTCTGACCTTCTTGTTTACACTTGACCCTCACAGCAGCAGGTTCCCCCGCAGCTTTCATGTCTGTCAGTGAAGGAAGAGAGGAAGGGAACTACCAGGGAAGCAGCAGATAATCATCAGTGTAGGTCTAGGTTATAAAAAATCCCTGCTGTTTGCATTCACTCATCCTGTGTTATTTCAGGGTAATTCCATTTTTTGTGTATTGCATTCACTGTGAGATAGGATGTGAATAAGGTTTTTGATGTACATCAATGTAACTTCATTGCATTCTCAGCTTCATGAAGAAAAAATTTGAGAGCAAAAAAACTGCAAGGATTTGTTTTAATTACAGTTCTTTGTGCACATCAGATTGTAAAAAAATTCGACATTTTATCATATTTAAATAAAAAAATGCAACTTTTATATGTATGATGTAATCATGCGGCCGTTTACCCTACTTCTTTCTCCTGTGGTGTTTTTCAGGGCAGCAACTCGGCTGTCGTCGACATGGAGAACATGGACGACACGTCAGGCTCCAGCTTTGAGGACATGGGAGAGATGCACCAGAGGATGAAGGAGGAAGAGGAGGTAGCAGCCGAGGCAGCTGCCACGGAGGACGACACTCCAGAGGATGGGGAATTCCTGGGCATGAAGGGGTTAAAAGGGCAACTGGGCAGACAAGTGGCTGATGAGGTGAGTGAGGGTCTGTGGCTTTTTGAACCAGTAGTCTGAGGGGGTCTGTCGAAAGTCAAAGCGTTAAGTCCGCACTAGTTGGATTGTAACTGTTGTTGTGTAATTGTTTGGATCACTACAGAAACACAAGGTTAATCTTAGCAAGTAGGGCGAAGCACCCAAACCAACTAAAATACTGTTGCAGGTACGATTTTTCCCTTCATTGCCCTCATTGCCATCATTTAGCAAAAGCTTTATTTTATGTTATGTTATCTTAATGTGAGCCACATTTCCTTTAACTTTTAAGAGTAGTTGTGGGCCAGTTAAATACTGACCAGTTGTCACAGCTGCCCCCCTGACTGTAGTCTGCTCACCCCGTTCTGAAGTTTGTGTGCAAAAAAAGAAAACTGTCATCTTCTCATAATATATGTGCATCAGTTACTTAAACAGTGGCTTTAAGTGGGGAATAATAAGAGGTAAATTAGCAGTAATTTTTATTTTTTGACTGTTGAAATAGTGTATTGATAGTAACTCACTGCTGAGTCTGTGCAGCAGGTTAAATCCTCTGCTCTACTTTATCTTCCAAGTTTTCCCACCTTTCAATAATCATCACCCTGTAAACCCAAGTTTACTACTAAGGAAGGTGTTAGATTTACTTTATGATATAAGTATGTGTTGAAACTTTATCAGCTGATGCAACATCTTAAGTATTTACTTGTGTAAACTACGTAAAAGAATCTTAGGCAGAGTTTAGATTTATCATGGCTGGTGATGATTTCAGAGCTTTACACCTGTCTCTGTGGATCAGTTTTAATCTGTATGATGTTTGCAGGTGTGGCAGGCAGGGAAGCGTCAGGCATCCAGAGCTTTCAACCTGTATGCCAACATTGACATCCTCAGGCCGTACTTTGATGTAGAGCCGGTGCAGGTTCACAGCAGGTGAGGCCCTTCACGTCCTGTTTCTTGTCTGCCGTTTTCTGTTTCCTGTTGCTAACTGCTGCTAACTTGTCTTTTCTCAGGCTGATTGAGTCCATGATACCAGTCCGCATGATTAACTTCCCTCAGGTATGTTTTTATGTGTTCTTGAGATTTATAAAGTTTTATGAGAGGAACAGGATTTAAACTGGAGCTCCGACTGATCGTTGGGTGCATCAAAGGTCATTCAAGAGTGACTTTTCCAAATTTTTGTGAGACATCATTGTGAAACATTGCATTAGTGTCTCAGGTACAGCATTTTGGTTCTGCCAACTTGGTCCAAAGGGAGAGATCTAGGGGCCATCCACATGTATTCCACACGTAATCAGGCGTATCAGCACAAGTTTATAATCATGTAGGCCAGGGGTCTCAAACTTGTGGCCCATGGGACGATATTTTGTGGCCCCCCACTTGACATCAAACCTTAGTGTTAGTGCGGCCCCTGCATGTTTGTCAAACGCACAGTTTTGCGGAGTCGTTGCACCCTGGACTTTTATATCATTTTTTTTTTTATCACTTATGGCAAGGGTCTGCAACCATATAATCAACAGAGCCATTTTCCATTCATGTTCTGAAGAGCCCATTCATGCACGAGTTATTTCGTCTTATCGGACAGAATGCTTCCCCATCACTGAGGAGTTTTTCAGTCATTCCGTGTTTTTATTGAACTCTGGTAGTTGGCACTCTTTCGTGGAGAAGTTCTGCTCTCCTGTGACTGTAAACAAGACACCTCACTGAGGGAACGACAGAGCCGAGGTGCACGTTGAGATGAAAGAGAGAAAAAAGCGCTGACGCTGCGCAAAAACCAAAACGGACGATCCTGTTCGTTTAAAGTACTTATTTGTGACGTTTTGATCCCTTGTCTGCTCATCGGGAGGATGATTTCTCAGAATATTACCTAAATAACTATGGATTTACTGTAAATGCCTTCCTGTGTCCATCTGAGAGATGACAACCTGCGAGGAGAAGACCAACCGCTTGGATTCAGTGGTAAAATCTCGTTTTTTTATGTAGATTAAATTAATCGATGGATAACATCAATACCAGTTTATGAAACTGATGCTACACTTATATTTACAAATGTACTGATAACGCACCTATGGAGAAAGCGCATATATAACGCCACTGCGAGCTCCCAAAACTAGAGAAAAGTTAAACAGGGCTGGGATAAAACAGACAGAGACGGATGGGAGAACTAACGGAGTTCAATATGATTCATAAACGAACCAGCAGACACCGCGGTGCTCTCCATAACGGCACAGCCGTGCGTCCTGACGCGCACACACCTTCAGGTCTGTGTGGACAGGTCTGACTCTGTCCATCACTACACAGATAAAAGTGTTTCCCTCAAGTTTTTATGTAAGAAAAGAATCAAACAGTAGTTATTCAAATAGGCGCACTACTGTTTTTTTTTTAATGATTTAGGGGAGACCGGGGATGGTTGTAACACTAGAAGAGTGTTAACACCACAGTTTTCTCCTGTCAGGAATAAGATAGGGGTCACAAGGTGACTTCATTTTTTCCTCCCTGATCACATACAGGGCCTGTCAAGGCTAGAAACTGTTGCGTGTGGACTTTACAAAGAAAATAATGTTAAACAAGAATTGAACTACATTTTGTTTAGTTCTAAGACTTATTGTGACTGAAACTGTTCTCTCTCAGGCAAATGTAATACATTTCTTTCTTTCTAATTTCAGACAACTTTGCTTAAACAGCAAAGCTAAACAAAGCTAACATTGGCTGATAGGGGTGGGCTGGGTTGGAAACAAAACAGAAAAAAAGTAGGCAGTTCAAATCTACAAAATTTCAGTGAAAATGCTGGTGCTGGCTGGCAACTTTTTTGTCAAAAGCTGGCGGGGAAAAAGTTAATAATATGGATGTTAAAAAAATGGATCTTTCTTTTTTTTTTGAATACTTGGGACCCTTTTTTGCGGGATACTTTGTGCGGCCCAGCCTCACCCAGACTCTAGTTCCAGTGGCCCCCCGATAATTTGAGTTTGAGGCCATTCATCCACACGGATATGGCGTTTTAGGTGCCTAAAAATGCGCATTTTTGAAAATGGGTCCCAGAGTGGATAAATTTCGGGCGTATCAGTGTGGACAACGAACATGAATAGTTTCAGAAACAATGATGTCATAGCCCTGTCTCTCCCTTAAACCGCGTGTGTGAACCCCAACCACAACAAAAACGATGGCCAAATATAGTGTTGCGTTCTTGCTGCAGAAGCTCCTGAGCTTGTTTTGGCATTTACAGCTGAATCTTCTGCTCCTCTACGACCACCATGACCAACAAGAGGACACTGAGAATAACCTTTAAGGTGCTTTCACACCGAATGTGACTTGGGCGACCTGGGCGACCACTCTCCATGCAAAGTTCATGTACAGCCGCAATGGGGCGGGGCCAGCCCGCGAATCATGCGATCTGGGCAACTTTTTTACACTAACCGCTGTGCCGCAACAGCCAACCAGCATTGTGTGGGTGTATGATGACACCCACAACAACTGTTTTTATTCCGGATCACACCGTGACAATCCATGTCCGTGTGGGAACATTAGTTAGTGAGTACATTAGTTCCGCCTTATTCAACAGAAGTGGCGGTTTTCTTTAGTCCTGTCCTTCCTCATCTGCATCAGCTGCAGTGTTTTACGGTTGGTAAATGAGTGCAAAGGATACAGTTGGAATAAAGTCAGCTAATACAGACAAATATATAATCTATGATATGATATGATCGCGGTGAAACTCGAGTGGGAGTCACATCACTTAACGATGAGACGTTGAAAAAATTAGCTATTTAATGGACAGTCATTGCGATCTCAGTTGCCAAGTGGTGTTTGGTGTGAACGTATCTTGACATTTCTAGTGATGTATGCACATGCTTTTCTCTGGTTTTAGTGTATGTCTGCCGCAGCGTTACAGCGCCACTTACAGGCCTGGCATATGTACTACAGTATTTTCAGTGTTTCACTGTGGACGGGCGCATTTACTGAAATGATGCTGTCTTTAAAGAGAGTGTTTTCAATACAAAAACGCCAGGCTCAGGGTCCATTTAAAAGTCAGCATTCCTGTTTATGGAAGTGCATTTAGTAATGCCTATAAAAGACCTTCGCAGAACCATTACAACAAATCGTATCTGCTAATTTATTGTAAACAGCAAAATAATTACCGCCTACCTTCAGGTAGATTGTCATCTTCGTGTTAACAATGTCAGAAATCTAAAATTGACTGAAGGGCTGCATTTGGTGAGTAGGAGAGCTGCATGTGGCCCCTGGGCCGCCAGTTGCCCTCAGCTGATCTACATAAATCATAGATTTAAATGGAGAAAAAATATTGTTTAATTCAGTAAAGATGACCTTCAGATCTACTACAGCCAGGTTAATTGCTTGTTTTCATGAAAGACAAAGATCTGCATCACTCCAAATGAAGTTGGTGCCTTAATTTGTTCATCATGTTTTCTTCTGTCCTTTAAGAAAATAATGTTCAGAGTATCATAGGCTAATGCAGATGATAGAAAGAGCAATGATGCTGCTTTCCTTGCCTCTTAGAGAGTTGTAACAGCTCTTTTTATGGTGGACACATAATTAGCTCTGAATTGTTTTACTTAGTACCTTGCTAACAAAACAACAGCTAGTCAAACAGACCCTCAGCATCTGTGTCAAGGATGGAGCTAAGCCTCACCACCCTGACAGTTTTTACTTCCTGTTTGTAGAAGATTGCCGGTGAACTGTATGGCCCTCTGATGCTGGTCTTCACACTGGTAGCCATCCTGCTGCACGGCATGAAGACATCAGGAACCGTCATTGTAAGAGCACACATACACACTGACACACCTGTGAGCACATTAACATCTACGCTGTTATACTCATTTAATGATAAACCATGTTTGTTTTACAGAGGGAGGGAACCCTGATGGGAACAGCTATTGGAACATGTTTTGGCTACTGGCTTGGCGTTTCCTCCTTCATCTACTTCCTGGCATATCTGGTCAACGCTCAAATCACCATGCTGCAGATGCTCTCCTTACTGGTCAGCAAGAACCTCAGTACACATAATACCCACTGATCACACAGCACACAAAGTATTAGAACAGCCTGCAGTAGAGCAGACGGTGTCTCTCAGTAGTAAGGATATGAATAGGATGCAGTAGTTCTCAATAAAATATAGAACTGTCAGTACAACATCCTTGGTTCAATATGCATGTGTGAATAATGGTATTTTTGGTTTTGTGAACAAAAAACTTTAATTTATTTTTTGAGCTTTTCTCTCTGTATTTGCCCTGCTGTATTTGTGCCTGTGAGTCAGTGCACAGGGCTGAGGAAACTCCTGCAGTGTGCTAAAGTTTAGCCAAGACATCAATCAAATCAAAAATATTTGAGGTCATTAATATGGCTATTGAGTCTCATTGGTGTTGTGGCCGAGCGTCACTTTATCAAACCACTGGTGGATAAACCTTCATCATTTCTTACATGAGGGTTAAGAAGTTCCAGCACATCAGAAATGTGCATCAAAAAGAACATTAAACCTCATACCTGCCCACTGCGGCCTTCTGTTGTTGCCTCAGACCACAGTTTCATATCACACTGGCTTCTGGAGTAGGAAACAAGCTCCTCATCTGCTCAGAAAGCTGTGAAAAAGTCCCATAGGTTGAGCCTTAATAAGGACGGTATCGTTATGTCATGATGTGTTCAGTGACAGATCAGAAAAAGTGACAATTAGACAAAATAACTAAATCTGTCATCATGATGTGTTCAAATAAAATTATAAATGTTTCTGTTTGAAAACTTGGAGGTTCAATTTGTTTGTTTTCCAGCATTATGAAATGTTAATAATAGATGTTAGCCTGGGGTTAAAAATTAGAGGAACGTACTTTTACAGCTGTATTTATTTTCTGTTTATATCATAAACTACATCAGGGATGTTTAAGGAAAGAGTTTTTTTCCTTAAAGGCCCTGGACACTCACAAGTATTTTTAATTGCTCTGGTTGATTATTAAGCTCACACTCCAGATGGACCCTTCAATATACTTCACCAGTCCATCTGGGCAACAACTCAGAGAAAAAGTTTGGGGAGGGCAGAACCTTTCAAAAGCATATCTGGCAGGTGATTGGACAATCATGCTGTCAGTCACATTCATTAGAGGCCAACAGATAATGTCACAGTGTGAAATGCAAATATGAGCCACTTCATAGAACAAACTCGCCAAAACATGCCAGAAAATATCCTTTCTATGTAGACATGCTTTCAGTGTTTTTTTGTTTTTTTTTCATTTAATAGTGTGGTCCAGGTCTGATGTAACTGCTGCTGAAGCTGTTAGCATCTCTGCTAATCTCTGTATTAGCTGTCACTTCCTATTGTCGTCTTGCTCGTAGCTCATTCCTCTTCCTGCTTTAAAGGATGCTGATTGGGCAGTGTCCCTTTGGGCTGCTCACACTCATTGTAGATTGATTACAGATGTTGAATCAAGCAGATCCAGCTGCACTGCAAGGTCAGTTTACACCAGGAGAGGTTAAACAGGTGAGGCTATGGAGAGAGTTTCAGGTCACAAGTTTTAAGGACCCATTGAACAGGTAAGCAAGTCCTGCCTCCAAAACAGGTTTTAGAGTGTCACAGGGTTGTGGAGCTGTCAGTCAGACAAACTGGACCACACGCACACAATCCTGAAGAGAGATCAAATCAAGGGCTCTCTTACCAACACACGTGTCAGTGTGTTGGTAATAAGTCCTTTTTGTTCTTGTACAAAATTATCTAAAATACCTCAGAACGAAACAGAAAGAAGCACTTTATGACCACGGCTGTTAAAACTGAACCCCATGGCCAAAGAAAAACCAGGTATGACCCCACCATGGGCTCAGTGTTTTGTTGCATCCACAGAAATTATCAGGTCAGGTTTGGGAGCACATGCCAGGCTGCCACTTTGCCATTTATCATTCCTGATGACTCGTCTGAACCACCAGCTTTTTTTATTTTGGGGCCCTAAATAAGGTGTGCCTTTATTGAACTGTTTCACAAAGACATGTTGTGACCTCACGTCCTCTCTCCTGTTTCTAGGGTTATGGTCTGTTCGGTCACTGTGTCGTCCTGCTCATCACCTACAACATCCACTTCCACTTCTTATTCTACATCCTCTGGCTGCTGATTGGAGGACTGTCCACCCTGCGCATGGTGAGAACTACCACTCCCATAATGCCCCCTCCTATATCTCAGCTGTGAGCTCACCTGGTCTTTGTGTCTTGTTGCCATCAGGTTGCTGCTCTGCTGTCTCGCACAGTTGGCCAGACTCCTCGCCTCCTCCTCTGCGGGACTCTGTCGGTCCTCCACATGCTCTTTCTGCTCTATCTCCACTTCGCCTACCACAAGATTGTAGAAGGTAAGAGACTGCAAAATCTCATCTACTGCTTACTGAGGTCTTATGATTTGGGTAGTTTTCACCCCTAGGATGGTCTTGGAATGTTTTCTGACACAAGTAGGTGCTCCTCTTTGGCTCAGTTCTTTGGACACATGCTAACAATGCAATCAAACCCTGTTTCAAGAGAGGTGGTCTCGGCTTGCTCCCAGTAAACCCCTGGAGCGGTTCGTTTGCTGAGAGTATGCAGTCGATCCACCAACTGATACAACCAGGCTGACGAGTTAATTCATCACACCGGTGATGTATGAGCAGCAGCGGCAGTAGTAATGATAACAGCATTAGGCTACCAGGCAGTGTTAATCAGAGCTGATAGCGGAATGACTGGGGTAATAATAATGTTTAGATCCCACAGGGTCCCTGTCTGTGCTCAGGCACAACATACCATAGAAGCAGGTTAACGTTACTCATTGTCTCACCGGAGAGCATCACAGAACTGAACATCAGCTGATTCAAAAACTTGTCTTGAATCTCAGAATTTAATCCAGAACTTGTCAGGTGTTATGGTGTTAATAGCTACCATGTTATCTGGTATCCGCCGAAAGCCCTTTGTCTTCAAGCCCTGAGTTTGTCAACATTTATGTTTTAAGTCATGCCAAACACTGATTAACCAGTAAGGATCGAGGGACAAGTTGGCAGCATGATGGTGTCAGCAGCCTCCTTTTAAACTTCTGATTTCAGCCCACGACATGAAAAGCAAGCATGCAAGCCAGGGTTTCCATGCGTCCTGGAAAACCTGGAAAATGATTGACCAATTTTCCAGTCATGGAAAACATATGGAAATGAGAGAAAAAACTAGTCATCGAAGAAAATTACTCTCCCTCTGCTTCTCTCAACCTTGTTAGAGAATGCAAACAGGTCAAAAAATGTGTGCATGGCCGACGCATCTGCTCTCAGCTGTCAAAATTGAGCTGCAGAGTTTCTCTACCTCTAGCTGGCACAGCGCCTCAAATTTGCATGTTCCCCCAGAGCAGTCCTGCTACCCAGTGTTTCCATATGACTTTGTTGCTAGATTTAGCAACTTTCAGACCCCAGTAAGGACTTGTTTTTCCCTAACGATAGCCCGAAACTAGCAAATTTGAGTTCAAGAGTGCTGCTGTATTGTATATCGAATGAGAGGTTTTTATCTCCTCTCTCTGTCTACTCTGAGTGACAGACACGTCCTGGAAAAGTCCTGGAAAATATTTTCTAGAAAAGAGTGGGAACCCTGGCAAGCTGTCATGCACCACAGCTCTGTTATGATGAGCTCCAGGTCCAGAGAAAATACATTACTGTGCAACAAAGCCCAATATAACTTGAAGTGTGATTTGGAGGAGAGGAGACGTACTTAAGCAACAGGAGACTGGAAACAAAAGAAGCACTCGCCTAGCTAAGCCTCCATTTTGGTAAGCTTGTCACAAGCCCAATTCACAGAGCCTTAACGCAAAAGCGCCACTACAAGGCTCCACTATATTAACACCTAGAGACATTCACATGATTCTGAGAGGCCATAAAATCTTTCAGTTCATGCTGCAATATGGCTCGGATGTGCGCGACAAAGCATGTACCCCCACATACTCACTAAAGCAGAAATGCTCACTCACAGCGCTCCTGTCTCCCTCTGAGTCTGTGTACCTCCCTCTCTCCAATATCATGCCTCTGTTTCTACTTCAAAGAGGGGATCAGCTCGTTCCCCCATTCTGCCTCCAGGACATTCACAGTGGAGGCGAAATGTCACAGAGGGGTAAATATTACGCCTTAAAACGGAAGTATGAATTGGGCTACTGTGTTGCGTTAAGTGCTGAGCTTAGTCATCCACAAGTGTCTGCATGTTGGCCTCCTCCTAGTCTCCGCAGTTGTTGTTGATTCCTACAAGTACTTGTTGACAATGATTGATAAGAACCTGACAAATGACCTCAATACCTCAACTATTTACAAAAAGTGCCTTTAAAGGTTATACTTTCTGCGCATGTATATGTTGATAAGACCTTGATGGTTTTATTATATAGATCGTTAATTGAATCATTTTACTTTTACCTTAATTTCATTTTATGGAAGAAAAAAAAATTGTCTGTTCAAGAAGCCAATGAGATAATTGGCATGGAAGAAAGTTGTTCTTCTGATTATCTTGCTTTGCTTCAATCATGTCTACCTGGCATAAAACTAAAATTGGTCCTTTCACTGTGCATGTCCCAAAATCCTCCTGCAGACACACTGTCCCTCTATTTATCCACTGGCAAGACAGGTTTGTACCACTTGGCTTTCAGTATTAATGTAGAGCAGCAGAAAAATGATTACTCGCAGCACATGATTTCGATTTATTTTTTAAGAAATAGATTAAAAAAGACATTGAAAGCCACAGAAAAAGAGAGGAGGAGAATGAATTCTCGGCTGCACAGTGAGTGGATGTTTGGACGAGGTACTTAGTGAGAGCTGTGTTTGTTTACAACACTGGCAGAGTCAATTTGCACAGCCACTCAAGTGTGCTGACAAAAAACTGATCTGAAAATAATAATGGAAGATTTAACACATAGCAGGGCATCAGTCCAATAAACCGGATCCAAGTGTGAACCTCTGGTCTTGAAAAAAGAAGCAAACGTGAAAGCAGCAATAACTGCAGTTTCTTGGGTGCTGAGTGTTGTTGCCTGGTTCAGCAAATGGCTTTGGACTGGAGAGTGAACTTTGTGGGTGCTCTCTCCACAGGGGGATGATTCCAGTTTTGGATAATTGGTAGGGTGGGGTAAAAAAATCAATACACTATAGAACCCCAGTATTAGGTGTGACAATATTATATTGAATCATGGCCACCAGTATTTTTTTAAGTGTTGCTAACTGGACTATTTACAAGCCAACACAGACTTTCTGTTGCTCGCTCACAAACAGGGGGATCAGTGTACCCATCACTCTGCTGGAGTATATAAGCTGCAGCAGTTGTGATAATAACTGCATTATGGCAACAATGTACTTCTTAATATTAATGTTTTGATCCCACAGAGTGACTTTCTGTGCACAGACGCAACATACATGAAAATATCAACAGGTGAACTTCACTCTCTCCATTTCATGGATTACTTAGCCTTCTGGCTTCCTTCCCATAATTCACAGCACGACTCGTGGTCAAACTAACAGTGGCTGTGATGCTGTGAGACTCGGTCCTTTTCAAAATACTGCAATGAGAACATCAATCAATCAATAAATAAATCAATCCGTCTTTATTTGCATAGCCCAGTTCATAACAAGTGTTATCTCAAGGCACTTTACAACAAAGCAGGCTGAAAACAAACCCTTCACTTTACAGATACACATACATGCTTATCATGAATATATTTGTATATACACATACATCCATCCAGAGATGTATCCATCCAGGCAGAGACAAAGTTACTCAAAATAAGAATTTATGATAGAAACAAACCCATGTATGCTCAGATCATAAATCTGTCCTCATCATATTTGTCTATGTATATATATATAATCAATCTTTATTTGTATAGGGCCATAATTGTCTTGAAACAATCCAAAGGAAATTTACAAATTTGTGGCATTTTTTAAAACTGAGTCTGAACAAAGCAACTGAGCTGTAGGTGTGAAAACCACTCTAAAACTTGTTCTTCTTTACACACATTATTTCATGAAACAGTGTTTAAGAAACAAAATGCCAGCACTCCACAGTGCTTTGCTTTGAGCTAACTAAGGAGGAGGTCCTATTAAAGCTAAAGACATGGAAACTCATGAAGACACGGTCATTCAGCTGTGAGAAAAACCTCTAACAACAGGGAAAACACCTCCATTCATGTTTTCTGTTAAAATAAGTCCCCTGTCTTTCTGATTCCAGGACTGTTGGACTCCCTTGAAGGACCCAATATGATTCCCATGCAGCGGGTTGCCAGAGACGTGCCACAAATTACAGCTAATGCCACAATGAAGAGTCTGGGGGCACTACTGAAGGCCCAATGATCCTCGTCACCGACGCACTACACAAACATCTCACTCTGTCAGATTCTATGTCGGGATCTTTGGGGTTGTTTTTCCTCTTTTTATCCTCTTGAATATGAGTTTATGGGTTTTATTGTTTTCTATGTTCAGATGTATTTATAGTTTCTACACAGAGAGAAGACTCTGGGTTCAGGGGCTGTGATGATGGTTACAGTATGCATTAATGTACCTAAATGAAACTCCTCTCCACATGTTCAAGCTCAGTGTCAAAGGTACCCATAGGTGGTCATTAAATTGTGTTAATATATCGAAAATAATGTAATAATTAATATTTGAAAGTGAAATTCAACCGTAGAGATGCTTCTTTAACTCTTCATACTGTAAGTACCCCCAACATTTGTATATATGCCATCTCTGAAAAAAAAAATCTTTAAAACTATTTTTGTCTCACTGTGGTATTACTTGTATAAACTGAAGTTCTTGACATGTTGAGCCGACAAACTCTACTGTATTCAGGTTTGACAGAAGTGTGCGTGCAGCCCCAGACCAGTCAGATTCAGTTGCCCATAATGTAATGCCTGATCTTCATGGTTTATTTTCAAATATTTAAAAACATAATGCAAAATGTGGATAAAGAAGCCATTGATTTTTTTATTATATAAAACATTTAAAGGCCCTGGTCACTCACAGCTTTGTTTCATCACTGTGGTTGAAAACATTTAGGACTATGTTGAGGGATTTGATGTCAGTTTTAAGAACCAGTGGAAAAAACAGGTCAACAAGTCCTAAAAATTCAGGGTCAACAAATTTCAGTATGATCATGGAGCTGTCAGCCAAAGTGGACCACACTCACACAATCCTGAGTAGAGGTCTAATCAAAGGCTCTTTTACTAAAATCTGTGGGGGTGTCAGGCCTTTAAAAGTTGTCACATGGAAATTTTAAAGAAGAGCAAAAATGTACATGTTTGTAATTCTAAATGAAAACCATATCCTGGATGATACAAACTGTAAATAGCTTACAAATTGTCACTTAAAAAAGAAAACTGACATTTTCTATGGAGCCTGTCTTTATAATACATTGTAAACACATAAGCATGCTTACAAGATATTATAATGTTATAATATGCTTATAATACTGTATAATTATAGTTATAAGCAGTTGGTAATTCATCATGCTCTACAGTAGTCATCAGAAGTCATTAAAATAATGTATTAAGTTGTGTATAAAGCCATAAGACATTATAATTTATCATAATCCTTTATAACCCTAAACAATAAATGCGACATACAGAAAAGCAGTTCATAACGACGTATGAGTTTAGGTGTGAATTCAACATTTGCGGGTCATTGTATGTGACCTGTATTTGATAAAAATATTAATGTCTATTGATAATTTAATTATTTTCTATCCAATATCTATACCACTTATCCAGGGGCGGGGTATCTCAGCTGAAATCGATCACAGGGCCACATATTTGAGACGGACAACCATACCTCAGGCAAATTTGGAGTCACCAGTTAACCTAATGAGCATGGTTTTAGTCTGTGAGGGGAGGCCGTAGTGCCCGGAGAGAACCTACGCATCCATGAGGAGAGCATGCAAACTCCACAGAGAAAGGCCCTAACTGCGGAGATCCAACCAGCAACGTACTTGCTGTGAGGCACGTGCACTACCTGCTGTGCCACCATGCCACCCACATTATATAGACTTTTAAAACATTATTGGTAGTTTATCAGTCACTTAAAGTTTTTATTAGATGCTCTAATTAAAAGTAGAAAAAATGAGATCTACAAAATGCAAAAAAAGCAGAAAAAAATGTAATTTTCTTTTTTATTTAATTCAAACTTTCTTATCGTCAACATTTAGCCCCTCAAATTTAAGACAATATATTCTCTGTTAATAATGTTAATATTGGGCTGCGCGGTGGTTCAGCAGATAGCATGTTCCTCACAGCAAGAAGGTTGCCGGTTTGACCCCAGACCGGTCAGGGGCTTTGTGGAGCTTGCATGTTCTTCCTGTGCATGCGTGGGTTCTCTCCGGGAACTCTGGCTTCCTCCCACAGACCAAAAAACGTGCTCATTAGGTTGATAGGTGACTCCAGATTGCCCTTGGGTAGGAGTGTGATGGTTGTCCATTTCTCTATGTCGTACTGTGATCAGCTGGTGGCCGGTTCAGTGTGTACCCCACCTCTCGCCCAATGTCAGCTGGCTCCAGCCTACCACGACCCCAAAAGGATAAGTGGTATAGATGATGATGGATGGATGTTAATATTTATAAATGGATCTCTTTAAAAAAAAAAAAAAAAAGAATAAAACTGACCAAAAAAATGGAAAAATGAAATAAATCTTGCTGTAAAAGATATATATCAGTCACTTAAAAAAAGGGTTTGTCTGAACTTTTTTAAATTGAACAATGCATCAAGGAATGTTTTCCCAGATTTATGCTTATTAAGTATTTTGGATGTTTATATTTCCTTATGGCTATTTGCACAATATAATTTACCATAAGTATGTTTTTTTATTTACTAGTTAAATGAGAAAACTTTTTTTCAATACTGGTAAAGTCAGACCATTGAAGGGTTAAAGCTCTCCACAGTCAAAGAAAAAGTACAAGTCTGTTATTGGCGAGAGCACAATACTGGTGACCGCCTCCTGTGCGCACCAATCAGAATCCGGGAATGCAGAGCTCTAGCCAATCAGAGGAGAGGAACTACAGCCTGTTGACGTGTCTACGCTTGGGCCAGTACAATAGCACGCCCTACGTACAGTAAGACGTCACCGCGCAGAGCCTCATTTGCATCCAGCGCGGGTAAAGTCTGTGAGGCAGCAGAGGAAGAGGAGGAACCAGAGCAGACAAAATGAAGATCTACTTCTGCGGCAGTATTCGTGGAGGCAGAGACGACGTCCACCTGTACCAGAGGATCGTCCAGAAGCTGCAGAACTACGGGACCGTGCTGACGGAGCACGTGAGCAGCGGCGAGCTCTCCGATAGAGGTCAGAGGTCACACGGCGCCATATTACTACTACGCACATAATAACACTGCACAGCACACAGGGCAGGAGTGAACGTGGTTGATCGGTGAAACACAGGTCTGCATCTTGGACCGGTCTGCACACACTGATTTGGGGTCACATGAAGTGTCGCGTGCCTCTGAGCGCGTGCGTCTTTCTGATCTGCTATTCTGTGATTGGACAGGAGAGGACGCCACAGCAGCAGGAGACAAGTTCATCCACGACCGGGATGTGGACTGGCTCCGACAGAGTGACGGTGAGACTTAATGACCTTGACCACAAGGTGATGAGAGGGTGGACCGGGACATCTGAGCCAAGAGTCAGTGTCCCATATAGAGCATTAAAACAATAAAGTCATAAAATAATCAACTTAAGTCAACCTGGAGTGAATTCAGCCATTTATTAGGCCCTTAATGCCTGGGTTTGATTAAAGGACCATGCACCCACAAAAGTGTCAGAAGAAGTGATGTGTGATACCACTGATTTCCTTTTTTAGGCTGGTATCGTCGATACAGATACTTTGTTACAAAAAAAATAAATGTGTTAGAAAAATTAAACTAAAAATGATTGTATTTATAGCTTCACAATGAATGCCAGGCATCAGACTACTTGCTGTTATTGTTTAATTATGAAGAATTTTCAAACAAGTTACTTGACAGCATCTGCTTGCCCGAACATTTTAACACAGCTTTTAAAATAGACCTCGCTGAGACAAAAATAATGTTCATACTCTTGCTATTTTCTATATAAAGCTGTGTGACTCGACTTGAAATTACCAGTAAAATACTTTTTTTTTTTTTTTTTTAAATGCCACAATAATAGAAGTTTGTCACTACCTACTCTTTCAAATACTCAGTTAACCATCAGTCAAAACAAATAAGACTGATTGAAAATAATAATACAACTGGTATTATTTATAGATACAATGTTATGATCTATCTTATTTATGAAATGTTTCTAAGTTGTATTTACATTTTTTAAAGTCCACAATGGCTGCTTGATTGCCAGTATTCAGTACATTTTAATAACGCCTATAGCCTATGTAATCCACTTTAAATGTTTTAATCTACAGGCAGACCCAACTGATTATATTAGGCACTGATTTGAGGTGAACTCATGCATATATTTATTGTGGCATTTATTTTTTTAATTGCTTATTTAATAATCACATTTCTTAATGTACATTTGAACATGATTCTGTAGTCTTAAGAACGTGGAGAACTCCCATTGTTTGAACAGTTACAGACATATCGCTTTCATAAATTCAGGGACAGTGCTACACATGGCCAACAGCTCCTCAGTTTCTCTACCTCTCATTTATCTATCGTTTTCTCTCTCTGTACCTGGAGAGTGCCGCCTGCAACACTAAAGGACTCATGACGTCGGTCTCGACCTAGCAGCACCCGTCTCTCTCTTCTCTTCGAATCGCCTCGCCATCACCTCATCGTATTCTGTTTCATGGTTAATTTTCTGATGTTTAACAAGGTTTGTGGTGGCCCAACAGTACTTCACCATCTTCCCACACACATCACATATCGCGTTGTTGTTGTTTATGGAGCTATAAAAGCTCCACACACGACTGTGTTAGCGTTTGGCCATTATTGTCAGTTGAACTGAGTGACTGGGCAGCGCTGCGAGCCTGTGACTATGAGCCGTATAACGCATGTGAGTATGACAGGCGAAAGAAGAAATAGTTCCTACCAACTGGGAAGCATGTAGACGACTTTGCGGTAGTATCGTTAATTTCCACTGTTTACCTGTTTATAGTAAACCACACATTTACCCCAAATTATTGAAATGTCAATACTTTTATATGACAATCAATTCCGGAATATAAATCTCTGGTATCGTACGGATAGATATTTCAGTATTGATCCGCACATCACAAGTAGGGCGGGGTATTCCCTGCAACTTCACGATACGATATGTATCCCAACACTTTTAAGTTTGACAAGGATGAGTTTTAAACGATTCTACAACCTAAGAAACTTAAATTCAGGTCCTCAAAGATGGTAGACCCGAGTTCAGATTTTGAGCATGTGCTTCATCATGTAGCTTGGCTTCTACTTTGAACTGTGCCATTGTTCACATTACCCAAAGAATACTGACAACAACTGCCAAAGCATTTGAGGCCGTAATGATTCTGTAAAATCCGTATTGATACACGTACCCCCAAGGAGTGTATGACGATATTTTGCTGCATCGATATTTTGAGCACAGGTTTTATCACTATTCAGTAGAAGAGCCCTTGATCAGACCTCCTCTCTAGTGTGGCTGTCATAGTCTGTGTTTTACTGACCGTCCACCAACCCTGTCAGATTTGTAGTACCTGTATTAGTAGGAGGACTTGTTGTCCTTCTATCATTTCAGTTTCTCCTCATAATTTGTGACCAGGCTCTGAGAAAAACTCTTTGACGCTCTTACCAGGTTGTCAGGTATATATAAAAAAAAAAAAAAAAAAACAGACTTTTTATTGGCCTAAAATATAAATTGTATTTTTGTGTCACTTACATTTGAGTTATGTTGTTGTGCTCCACAGATCTGGATACTGAATCCAATCAGAAAATATCAAGTTACACAGAATTATGTGCTTACTTGCATCTGTGTTATATAATAACCAGCCTCCAGGCCTCTCCAAAGAGCCGTTTATCAGCAATATAATCACAAAAAAAATCCATCTGTTTGTGATTAAAGGGTTATTCGGGGTTTTATGAAGTGGGGTTGCTAGAGGCCCACAGCACTAGTAAATTAGATATTCAATTAGATATCTGGGGTAAGACGGAAGCCAGTACGTAGCAGTACATGCTGCCACTGAAAGCCTCATAATTAACTCACTTACAGGTTAAAAGTACTCAAAAAACTGTGTTGGTTCGACAGTATGACACGATAAGATTCTTTAAAGAGAACTTTTCTTCGACAAAAGTTGGCAGGTGTTAATTTCAGACCCTGTTTTTGACTGAGGAAACTCGCCATGGCACCACCGGTTTTCGAGCAATTAAATCACACACAAACCAAAATGTAATGATTTCACTGAAAGCCTGTTTTGGAAAACGTAATAATATCTATCAGTTCATCATGCCAGAGGTCATGCTCTTATGCCACTGAAACTATTTGTCAATGTTAATATTCACCTTAAGCATATGTTAACATTAAGCAGGATATGAATGCAGTGAAAGAGTCCACGAGGTACACTCTCTTCCTCAAGGCCTCAAAAATCACATTCATAATCTATATCCATAATAAATCTTTTCATGATCAGTTTAACAGGATAGATTCTGTGCAATATTTGAAAGGCACCTCCTCAAGCTTGTTAGTGATTCAATATCTTTCACAAATTTTCCATTTCTCCCACTAAATAAAAAAAAAAAAGGAAGACCTAAAACATCTAGATCAGTGATTTTCAGCTGGTGGGTCTCAGGCCTTTGCCTGGGCGACAAAAATGTTATGAAAAAATCCTGTGGTTTTATTTTGAAAGAGATTTTTTAATTTAGTGGAGTGCTGTCTATTCACACTCCTTAAAGCTAATAGACACAAGTTTAAATGGAAAGGTGTTATGTATAACAAATAAATAGGTTCTCAGCTAAAGCAACATATTTTTAAGTCTTTTATGAAACAGCTTCTCAGCAGTTGGACTTTTTTATTTCATGTTTGTGCATAAAAGCACTGTTGAGTCTGTTTGTTGTGACTGCCTCATGATTGAATATTATTAATATGGAGCTTATCAGTGTGTATCCACTGACGCAGGATTATCACTGCCACAGTTAGATTTATATTTTTGAAACCTTGTGTCCCCAAGACACACAATTTGCTTCAGCTTAAAATGAAGCTAATTGAGAGTAAAAGGGTCTGTCTTCCTCTCTAGCATCACCACATGCAGGCATTTTGGTTTCTCATTAAACTTGTTGTGTTGGCATACTGTGATATTCTGGACTATCTCAGGTTCAAAGTGCAGCATCTTTTTATTGAAAAAATTTAGTTTACCGAAAACCACTGTTTTTTTTGCGTAAAAAACAAAAACAAAAAACAAAGATATTTTCCAAAATGTACATTTCAATGACTATTAGGTCATAATTTCTGGTGAAGAGAGGGGCGGAGCTGTCGACTGATCACCAACCGGTAGTGAGTTGGCTCCGATGGTGGGGGAGGATGCCCGTCAGACCTTGCAGGCCCAAGCGTGTTGTGCGGGTCTGCTGGGAACGGCTGGCAGAGTCTCCCATCAGAAAGAGTTTCAACTCCCACCTTCGGGCGAAGTTCTACCATGTGGCGGGGGAGGCAGGGGACATTGAGTCCGAGTGGGCCTTGTTTCGGGCCTCTATTGTTGAGGAGGCTGATCAGAGCTGTGGCTGTAAGGTCGTCGGTGCCTGTCGTGGCGGCAACACCCGAACCCACTGGTGGACACCAGCGGTGAGGGATGCCGTCAAGCTGAAGAAGGAGTCCTACGGGCCTTTTTGGCCAGTGGGACTCCGGAAGCAGCTGACAAGTACCGGCAGGCCAAGCGGAATGCAGCTTCGCTGGTTGCCAAGGCAAAAACCCGGGCATGTGAGGAGTTCGGTGAGGCCATGGAGAACAACTTCCGGACGGCTTCGAAGAGATTCTGGACCACCATCCGGCGTCTCAGGAGGGGGAAGCAGTGTGCTGTCAACACCGTCTATGGTGGGGATGGTGCGCTGTTGACCTCGACTCGGGACATCTTGGATCGGTGGAAAGAATACTTAGAAGACCTCCTCAATCCTACCAGCACATCTTCCAGTGTGGAAGCAGACGTGGGGGACTCTGTGGTGGACTCTGCTATCTCTGGAGCTGAGGTTGCCGAGGTGGTCAAAAAGCTCCTCTGTGGCAGGGCTCCGGGGGTGGACGAGATCCGCCCGGAGTTTCTCAAGGCTCTGGATGTTGTGGGGCTGTCATGGCTGACACGACTCTGCAACATCGCGTGGACATCGGGGACAGTACCACTGGATTGGCAGACTGGGGTGGTGGTCCCCCTTTTCAAGAAGGGGGACCGGAGGGTGTGCTTCAACTACAGGGGGATCACACTCCTCAGCCTCCCTGAGAAGGTCTATTCAGAGGTACTGGAGAGGAGGGTCCGCCGGATTGTCGAACCTCGGATTCAGGAGGAGCAATGTGGTTTTCGTCTTGGCCTTGGAACTATTGACCAGCTCTATACCCTCCACAGGGTCTGTGGAGGGTGCTCCGGGAGTATGGGGTAGCGGACCCCTGATACGGGCCGTCTGTTCTCTGTACGACCGGTGCCAGAGCCTGGGCGCATTTCCAGCAGTACATCAGAGCTGTTTCCAGTGAGGGTTGGACTCCGCCAGGGCTGCCCTTTGTCACCGGTTCTGTTCATTACTTTTATGGACAGAATTTCTAGGCGCAGCCAGGGCGTTGAGGGGTTCCGGTTTTTGCTGCTTTTTGCAGATGATGTGGTCCTGTTGGCTTCGTCAGACCGAGACCTACAGCTCTCACTGGATTGGTTCGCAGCTGAGTGTGAAGCGGCTGGGATGAGAATCAGCACCTCCAAGTCCGAGTCCATGGTCCTCGCCCGGGGGAGGGTGGAGTGCCCTCTCCGCGTCGGGGATGAGATTCTACCCCAAGTGGAGAAGTTCAAGTACCTCGGGGTCTTGTTCACGAGCGGAGGAAGGATGGACCGGGAGATCGGCAGGCGGATCGGTGCAGCGTCGGCAGTGATGCGGACTTTACACCAGTCCGTCATGATAAAAAGGGAACTGAGCCGCAAGGTGAAGCTCTCGATTTACCACTCAATCTACACTCCTATCCTCACATATGGTCACAAGCTTTGGGTAGTGACCAAAAAAACACGATCGCGAGTACAAGCGGCCGAAATTAGTTTCCTTCGCAGGGTGTCCAGATTCTCCTCGGGATCCCCCGGGAGGGCTGGACAAAGTAGCCGGGGAGAGGGAAGTCTGGGCTTCCCTGCTTAGGCTGCTGCCCCCGCAACCCGACCACGGATAAGCAGAAGAAGATTGATGGATGGATGGATGGATGGATGGAAAAAAATGGCTCCATCTGGTGGTCAAATATAAAAGTTACAACTAGAAAGGTTCTACCTCAAAATGAAATTTTAACATGAAGGAATGCATTTTTTTGTGTTTAGATAAATGTGGGGTCAGAAATAGCATTTGTAATGGTTCCAGATGGGACCGATTTGGTCCAAAGGATCAAATACGTTGGGTTTTTTGTTGCTCAGCCATTTAAGGCAATTTTAATGAAATTACACAGTATTTCTTTAATTTTTTGAAAATTGTTATCCTTTGGCAAATTTGAGCTCTACTAATGCAATACAGCCAAAATTATTCAAAAATAAAAACTCAAAGTGGCACAAAATGTTCCAAGGATCTTTTAAGGGTTAAGTAAGCAATTTATTGAAAACAGCGATTAAACTGAAATAGGCTGTTCAAACTCTATGACATACTTTAACTTTTAGAGAGAAATTTTGTTTGGTTTAAGATATATTTTGATAACAGAGGCAAAACTTCATGTCATTGTTGTGTCACTTTTGGTTTTTTTTTTTTAATGGAAAAAAAAAAGATTAAAATTGTAAATCCAGTGTTGTTGTTAAAATTAGGGATTTTATTTTTTGGCCACGTTGCCCAGCTCTATCAGAGACCTAAAGACTGACTTTTGTCCACATGCTCAGATACATGATCGCCATAGCGCCTTGTCCAGGACTCATCGCCTCATAAGCCAGGCCAAGTCTGCAGTGATCTCAGCCTCACGGTCAGCGGATCAATGACAGCAGTGATGTGATCAGTCAGAACTTTGAGACTGACAGCAGGAGCCGCATGTTACCACACTGTCAATGAAAATTTGATAGAAATACTGAGGCAGCTGTAAAGAGGGGGCTGCAGAGAATTCACCTTTCACAAAGACTAAGTCCCTCTTCAGTTTCTCTGTGGTTCTTTGTGGTTTTTATGGGTCTTTCATAGAGACCTGTCTGCTTGTCTTGTATCTGCTGGTTTCACAGCTCCTCTGCTCAGGACAGAGTTTTAACAGTGAAAGCTGTTCCAGAATC
The DNA here is from genome assembly GCA_037902135.1 of Cetoscarus ocellatus. Lineage (NCBI taxonomy): Eukaryota > Metazoa > Chordata > Actinopteri > Labriformes > Labridae > Cetoscarus > Cetoscarus ocellatus. Next base: position 1,247,079 of record JBAMNC010000053.1, on the reverse strand, counting down.
TTTGGTGTGAAACAGACTTTCCTCCTTTTTGTAACCAGCAGACCCTCCGTGAGGCTGACTGTGTTTTTGCGTGGTCTGTCAGGAGTTCTCATGACCTTTGTCTGCTGCCTCCTGGACGTCGTGTCGTACGTTTCTGTAAAACTGTTGGCCATTCAAGATCCTTCATTTCCTCTAAAATCAGATTCCCCTGTGCTCCTTCGTTTTTTTTTTTTAAGATTATTTTTTGGGCATTTTGTACCTTTATTGATAGGTGAGAGAGAGACGGTGCTTGTGAAAGGGGGCGAGAAAGAGTACGGCAAAATGGCCACAGGCTGGACCTGAACCCGGGCCGGCAGAAGCTCGTAGGGGGACTGTGCCTGGTTGCTTACTACTCCTCCAAACCAGCACCCTGCTACTTTGGTTTTATAGGATTTATACTTTTCTTTCACCACCACACACTTTTTTGTTAGACTGTTCGTGTTTACTTTTATTTTCTAATGTTGTTATCAAGTCTGAAGTTCATGAATCATTCTGGTTATATCAGAGTTTGGTTTTAGGTCATCTTTTTGGTTGTTATCCTCATCTGTTGTTTCTATATCACTGTGTTTTTGTGTGTTTTTATGTTCAAACTGCTCCAAACAATTTTCCTGAGGGATTCATGAGGTTGTTTGAATTGAATTAACTTTTTTAATATAAACTGTACTGTCTCATCCATATTATTGGAATTATAATGGTATTTTGAATATACAAGTATATCTGAAAACACATTTCTCTGCCCTCATTTCTTTTCTTCTGTGCAGCTGTAGTCATGTTTTTTTTTTTACTAAAATAACTTCCATCTGTTTGTCTTTGTGTCTCAGTGTTTCAGCCTGACAGAGGCAGAGTCAGTGATTGTCTCTCATCGTGCAGAAAAGCTCTAAATGGCGTGTTTAATGTCCTTTTTCTGTGAGCATGCTTAGAATCCTAAAGCCTGAAAGCACAGAGAGAGACTTCATCAGCGGCTTCATGATGTCTGATATTTCAAACTGCAGCTGTGGACTTAGCAGAGGACGGTTTACTCACAGAACAGGGACACTTCTGTGATCAACCCCCCTGACCAGTGAATGTTGTTGTTTGACCTTTGACCTTTTTGTGCTTAGTGGTTGTTGCTGAAGTGACACAGCCGTCTCTGGGGGTTGGCTACGAGCTGGGCCGAGCTGTGGACATGAAGAAGAAAATCTTCTGTCTGTTCAGACCGTCATCAGGACGCAGTGAGGACACTTCCTCTGTTATACCCCCTCCTCATGCTTCCTTGCCCACTCTCTTCTCTCCTCTTCATCCTGTACCCTCAAATCTCCCCTCTTCCTCTGTCTCTCTTTCCTCCTTTCCTCTCTCTCCTTCCCGCCAGTCCTAAGGCCATGTCTGCAAGTAGATGGGTATTTTTAAAAATGAAGGTTTTCCTCTAACCTGACAGACCAGATGGACCATTCAATATATTTCACTAGTCCATCTGGGCCCAAAGAAAGTGTCTGGAGAGGGCAGAACCTTTCAAAAGCATATATGGCAGGTGATTGGATGATAGTTCCATCAATCGCTAGTGCCAGACTCTTGTAAAAACATGTCAGAAGTGGAGCAAAAATATCTATTCTGTGGACAAATTCGTTCAGCGTTGTTTTATTTGATGAAAATATGCAGTCCAGATCTGACAGCTGCTCCTGAAGCTTTTAGCATCTATGCTAATCTCTAGACAAGCAGTCACTTCCTGCTGTCCTCTCGCTCTTTGGTCCACCTCTTCCTGCGCTAAAGGACTCTGATTGGGCCGTCCCACTTTGGGCCGCTTGGTAGGATGGTTCTACCTGATTACAGACACTGACTCAGGCAGGTACAGCTGCTGTGCAAAGTTATGGATGACCACCATGTCCCATCGAGGCTTTGACCTCCCAATCAGAGTCTTTTAGAGCAATAAGAGGAACGGGCTACGAGTGAGACGACAGCAGGAAGTGACTGTAATTATAGAGGTTAGCATAGATGCTAACAGCTTCAGTAGCAGTTTTATCAGATCTGGACCACATTTCTTTATTAAATGAAAATCAAACACCAACACTTCAAACTTCTCTATGGTAAGGATATTTTCACTCTACTTCTGACATGTTTTGACGAGTTTGTTTTATGAAATGGCTAACGTTCTCTATCACGGTAGCTCCCACCTACAACATTACCTGATTTGACCGAACGATCGTCCAGTCACCTGATGATATGCTTCTGCCCTCTCCAAACACTTTCTATGTGCTCTTTTCCAGATGGACTAGTGAAACATATTGAACGGTCCATCTGGTGTGTCAGGTTAGGCCATACGCCAGCCATCCAGAACTATATCCATCTGAACCATCCACTGTAGCATGACGTTAATCAGTTAATAAAACTGTTTAAAAACTAGTACTCATATATTTCTGACCCCATGGCAATCATTTCTCCTTGTGGACATTGGTTAAGGGGGGCCAAAATACAGCTTTACGCACATCAGTAAGCCCCTGGAGGATCCTGAATCAAGAAGGTCTTGGGACCCAGTTTTAATTTTGACAGCACTTTTTAATTTAGTTTTAGCTATAGTCTTTTGCCTAAAATATCTTTTAGTTTTAGTTTTAGATGTCCCTCTTAACTCATCCATCCTTTCCACGCAACCAAAGTAGCTGTGACTGGATACATTCCTAACTTGTCTCTACTTTCTACATGACCAAATTAGGTCTGATTGGATTAAGTCTCTGTCAAACATTTAAGTCTAGTTTTTATCTGTTGATGAAAATTACCATTAATTTAGTTTTAGTTTTTGACCATGTGCACTTGTATTTTTAGTTTTAGTATAGTTTTTGTCAGGGGAAAAAAAATTGTTGACAAAAACTATGCTGAACATAATTAGTCAACAAAATTAACACTATTGGGACCAGATCGTTTTTTTTCCCCATTTTGCATGAAACCAGTGACTTGCTTTGTTGTAGGGCTGGGCATTGTTAAGAACCTAACGATTCGATTTGATTTCGATTCTTTGGGTCGGGATTCGATTCAGTATCAATTCAGTAAGAAGTAGAAATACACAAATAATTAAGGGTACCTGTTGACAATTTTTGCCTTTTTTTATTTTGATGCCAATGGCAACATATATGGTATGTCACCTCATATTTTTGAGCAAACATCTGAAAATAAAAATTTGCACAGTAATAACTTATTTGTGCATATGGAGTACAAAAGTAAAAACATGACAGTTAACACTATAATAATAAATGTCCACCTGGTCTTTTTGTCCATAAATGTGTCAGGGATTCTCCTTTGAATACATTTTTTCACCCTTTTTTCACGAGAAATAAAAGTGAACAATTCTTGCAAGTATTTGTCATTATTATGTTATAAATGCTTAAAACTGTGTAATTACAGGAAAAGAATAAAAACGGATTTGAATCTTAAACAGGATTCTCTTCATAAACAATTGTGAATGAACATGTAGAAATTTTCTGAGATGACCAAAAATAAACTTCACCCATTTTACATAAACTACAGCATTTAGTGTCCATGTTACAGCCTGTTATATTAGACCGTGTCCAGGCTTTTTTTTACTAATGATAGTCCCTGAAGAATTCCTATTCAGCTGAAGACAGAGATCTCAACATTTCTTCCTCCAATATTTCTAAAATTATTATTTATGGAATCCATAAAAAACTAACTATGATGAAAAAGACGATCAGTGACAAAAAACGACAGTGAAACAAAGGGAAATACAGCGGAAATACATCAAAACACGGAGAAAAAACGGCTAAAGAACGAAAAGAAAACACTCCAGAATGATACTAATGCTATTGTGTTTAATATTCTACATTATTGACACAGAAAATACTGATTAACCGTGTTAAATCACTCACGTTCGGCTCCCAATCCTATCACTCTGCAAGCATGTCTTCTTCTGCGACCGGCGACAGCTGGATAAACACTGAAAAAGTGCACAGCGCCCCCTACTGGCCAGGAGGTGAATCGATTCAGAAGATTTGCTGAATCAATGTAGAATTGGGAGGAGAAATATTCCAATGCATTGATGAATTGATATTTCTGCCCACCCCTACTTACTTGTGAACAACCTCCATAAGTACTTTTTCTTTAGTCAGGCTCACCTGGCAAACTAAAATACCAAACCTTAGACTGATGTCAATGACGTAAACGGACAGGAGAAGCAGCACAATCGAACACTTTTGTTGAAAAACTAAAAATCAGATGTTTGTTCAACCGAAATGGTATTTGCATAATAATTTGGAACACAGAGTTGAGTGAAATCACCCTGAGGAGAGGTCAGCACAGAGTGTGACGCTCTGGCCCCCCAAATGTAGTTTTCCTTTCCCACATGGAGACACATTAAAAACTTTATCTTGGCAGGAGTTATCCAAAATGTGTTTTGTGTGACCTAAAATGTTGATGTCCGAAGAACCTCTTGAAAAGCTGCATTTTTAAAAATACCTGCCTATGTTTGGGTAAAGCCCCAAACAAATTTGTCAGTGATCTTCACTTTATGAAAGGGCTTCAAGTAAAATACAAGCACCATGAATTATTTCCAAAAGCCAATAATCAAAATGAAAAGCACTTTGTTTCTCACCTCTGGTTCAGTGCTTTCATCGTGTAGTCAGTTCTGACCTTCAGTGTTTCCTTCATGGTTATAATAATCTGTTTTATTCTCTTTTCTCTCGTTATATGTGCAGCGCTCTCCGCCATGATTCGAGGAGCTGATGATGGCAACCTTTTTGAGGTCAGAGATTACAGCGAGAATGAGGTGGACACCATTCTGGAGGAGTTTCTTAACAAGCTAAAGAAATGAGGCGCTAGCAGGACTTGTTTTTGTGCATCAAACTGACTGAGCCAATAAATTTTAGATACAAAACAAAGTCTGGACAGTGCAGTTTTTTTAATGTAAACGTGGGTGCTTTAATGTGCTGAGTTAAAGCTTTCATTTCCTGTTTTAGATGAAGTTACTTTAATGTTTTGAGTCATAAAAATTAAATATGCTCACATCTGCTTTAGATGGTACACTCATTCAACTCCTCATCCATGAAAACTGCTAATCAAACAATCAAACTATCTGTAGGGTTTACACGAGAGGTCACAGAGAGAAAATATCAAGTGACCGACTGTTTTCTGAGCGAAAAATACCTTGTCTATGCCAAAGGTCAAAGGACAGTTGCCCGCGTGTTTGGAGATGAGGGGAAGAGAGTAACTCAAATGACTATTTGTTATAACCAAGGTATGCAGAAGACCATTTCTGAAGCACAACATCTCATATCTTGAAGCAGATGGGCTACAGCAGTCAAAGGCCTCACCAGGTGTCAATCATGTCAGCTAAGAGCAGAAAACTAAGGCTGCAGTTCACACAAGCTCACCAAAACTGGACAGTAGAGGAACTGAAAAGTTCATCATCCATCCTGTGTCAGTGTTTCAGACTGGTGATGGTGTGGGGGATATTTTCTTGGCACACTTCGGGCCCCTTAGTATCAATTGAGCATTGTTCAAATGGATACGCTAACAATTTTTTTGTTTTCGTGTCTTGCCGCACTCCCGAGTCCATGACATGCAGATAGACACCATTCTTTCGTATGTGTGTATAGTAACAAGGAAGAGGCGGGCAGAGCTCGCCCACCAATAATTACTGTAGCTCAAACACTGGGAGTCAATGGGTAGTGTTAGCCTGCTTCTGCCTAAAGTCATCAGCTCTAAGAGTTGCTTATCATGGACTCGGGAGTGAGGTAAGACACGGAAAAAAAATGTGTGCATATCCCTTTTAAAGGGACAGTTCAGTTTATTTGAAGTGGGGTTGTATTAGCTCCATATTGCCACTAAGTACATTAGATGCAGTAGAGCGTTCTCTCCTCTCCCTCAGTAAGCCACAGTCTGTAAGGGTGCTTTCACATTAGGCCCACTTGCTTTGAACTGCGGTGCAGTGCTGCATTTCAAGTAAGAATTTTATTTATTCGCTGCTCCAAAGTGAACCTTTGACTGTCATGTTTAAAGAGAGAAGGGACAACCGTGACGTCACGCAGCAGCGTCAGGTCTCTGTCCCATATCATGGCGCGCTTGCATTCACATCTCAACTGAACCGTGCCTGAATCCTCTTCAGTCACGCCGGACCACCTCCCCAAGTGGGGCCGGGCTCAGTGCCCTGGGGCGATTTGTTTGCTTTCACACTAACAAAATGAACTGGACTTTGGGCTCAAGTGCGCTCAGATCCGGGACAGGGCCCCTAGTGTGAATGCACCCTAAGAGTCTGTTACGCAGATATAGCCGCAAACAGGGAAGTAATGTACCTAGTACAAAGGGTATTTTCTCCGCCTACAAGAACTCCCATCAAAAAATAATACCACAGTTTAAGAGTGTGCTACCTAGAAATTTGATTAAGTGCATTAACTTTTCAAAAAAAATAAAGTTTCTCTGGAACTAACCGACTCACGTCACGTATTCCTCCGCGCAGCGCTGCCATGAGCTGCTGAATCACCCCGCCTCCCCCTCAGCTGTTCGAGTCAACAAGCTAGCAACTTCAGACGCCGGTTGTAGCCTCGTGTAGCTTTTATCAAGTATTGTAATTCTTCTGCTCTGACTCTTAGCCGTTTGAGGAAGAGACAGCATAAGAAATTAAAAACGAGTGATTATGACAGCGATGATGAAGTTCCATTCACTTTGGAGCCAAGAGGATATCTGTATGAACCGGAGTTCACAGAAGAAGAGCTGCTGCAGATGGAAACCGTCACACCGTCTGTTATCACTCATACAGATTTTCCTGCTCTTCTGACTCCCGGAGTTTTGTGGACATTCTTCAATTTCCCAAAGATACACTGGAAAAACGTCCCAAACCTGAAGGACTTAATGACAGTTTATCCTCAAAGTAAGTTATAGGAGCCAAACATGTTGTTGTGATCATTTAAACTCCTTCTTTCACCTCCAAGGCTTCATTTTACCTATTGCCCATACTGCACCCCTTTCCCTCGTCTTAGCCAGTCCTTCCAGGGGGATTGTGGTTTGTCCTGATTAGAGTCTGAACTCCAGCTGTAGGAGGTGGAGGAAGGAGTGAGGAGTGCAGCTTTCTGTACGTGAAGCATGGCAAAAAGAAGTCATGGACAAACTTTGAACAGGAGTGAACAACAGAGCCACTACAAACAAAGACTTTATATGAAGAATACTAACCTGAACACATTTCACTGAGGCTGAGCCTTCCTTTAACTGTGACAACATCAGATATTTCACAGTTTTGTTCTAACTTTGCTTGACACTGTAAATATTTTGCCTTATTTTGTAATGCTGTAAATGTTTAAATATGAGACTTTTTACTCTGTCTGAACAGTAGGTGTAAAATTATGTATCCAGACTATTTAATGTCATAGATCACAGTAATTGAAGAATTTGTCTTGTCATACCAAGTTGGAAAAGAGAAACTATGTCAGTAAAATGCTGTTCAGTAAAGACACTGTATGTCCTCACGTACATCGACAAAGCTATTTTTCTATATTGATGCCTTTGTGTCTTTTATGTTTTCTGTATGATAACTTGGTATAGTATGTACTGTTGTGTGACTCTGTGCTCAGTATTAAAGATACTTAGCCTACTGAGCCGTTTGACCCAGAGTAACCTGGTTGATGCGCCATGCTACTGTTTCCATACGCTACCGCATGTTTCTTGACGATCAGAAAGAGTCCGGACACTGTTTCTCTAATGCAGCATGACGAACATTTATTCTCGAAGCGTAGATTAACATCCTTAAATTCCATTTTTTGGTCATTTTCATCAACAACTGCACAACCAAGAAAAGCACCGGCATTCAGCGCCACGGTGGTCAAAAACCTTTTGCCCTTCCAGGTCAAACCTCCTGACATCAACAATGACGTAGCTACCTTTATACCTGAAGCCCAGGTAACAGCGACACCCAAAGCACACCAAGTGAACCATAATTCATTTTAAATGATCACAACAACATGTTTGGCTCCTACTTAGCTCCTACATAAGTAATAATGATCTGTCAGAGACAAACAAGCAGAGTAGAGGAAGCTGTTTACCATAACATCACAGACTACTTGTGTGTGTCTCTCTCTCTTTCTCACAAACACACACATGCACAACCATTACTGTTGTGTATTAGCATTGCGCGACTCGCCGAAGCGCTGCTTGGAGGAATACGTGACGTGAGTCGGTTAGTTCCAGATAAACTTTTTCCGAAAAGTTAATGCACTCAAAAAAATTCCTAGGTAGTGTACTCTTAAACTGTGGTATTATTTTTTGATGGGAGTTCTTGTAGGCAGAGAAAATACCCTTTGTACTTGGTACATTACTTTCCTGTTTGCGGCTAGTTCTGTCTAACAGACTCTTACAAACTGTGGCTTACCGAGGGAGAGGAGAGGACGTTCTACTGCATCTAATGTACATAGTGGCCATATGGAGCTCATACAACCCCACTTCAAATAAACTGAACTGCCCCTTTAAGTGCCAAGGCCAGCCAAGTTTTCTTGCCGTCTCAATATGACCACTGTGTTTCCACCTTCTCATGACTACCTCCGGCAGAATCTCCCGTCACAAAACTGGTTTATTGATGAACATGACGATGAGTTCACTGTACTCCAGTGGCCTCCACAGTCAGCAGATCTCAATCCAATAGAGCGCCGTTAGGAAAAAAGCAAACATCTTCACTTTTGTGTCACTTTTGACACATTTCATTAAAACTCTCGACTTTGGTCAAGCTTGGACAACCCAGTGCTAGTAAGGTGTACCTAATAAAGTGTCCAGTTTGTGAATATGGGAGTGGTTAAAAGTTTTTTGGAGCATGGGTTCACAGATGTCTTTGAGATGGTCGGTCCTGAGGCAAGATCAGATGAGAACCAGTGATTCTCAATAACGTTTATAAAGTTTTAGTTTGTTTTCTGACAAATGAGAATCTGATAAAACTTTGACACCTCTGTCTGTAACTGAAATAATTAAAAATGTGTTTAGTGACGGGGGCAGTGAGTCCAGGCCCTGTTTTGCAGCAAAACAAGCGTCCTCTGTTCAGACATGCTGCCGTGAATCAAAGTTATTTGTCTCAAAGCTCAATCAAACATTTAATATTGATAGTTCTGCTCTTAATTATTCATTAATTATAAATAATCCACAGACCAGTGGGATCAATATCGGCTGTTTCTAAGCAACAGCACACAAATGCACACGGTGGATTTCTTAATTCATTGGTGTTAATGAATCTCCTTCATAAATCTGTTTTTACAGCACATGGGGCTGTGTGTCAGACTGTCAACAGCAGAGGTCGTCAATATTAGCGATGTGGTTTAATGAGCTGAACAGATGAGTGCATGCACACCTGAGAGCAGGGCCACTGATGAGGGGGAAAGAGAAACGCTCTCAGAAGACCATGCAAACCTATTAACTCTGTTAATGATGTGTACTATTTTAACTACAACTGAATACAACTCTTTAAACTCAAGTATTTAACTGTTTTAACTCCGGTAATTAGTGTAAGTTACTGCAAAGCCCAAAACACCCAGAACTGTCCCTCCCTATAGATTAGGACTATGGCTTGGGGGCCAAATGTGGCCCATGGTTCTTTTATATTTGGTCCCGTGCAGATCATAAGGGCGAAATTAAATACGGCATGCTTTTATACAAGATGGTGTGGGCAGGTAGTGCAAGAGCCTCACAACAAGAAGATTGCTGGTTTGAAGCCCTTATTGGTAAGAGCCTCTCTGTGTGGAGTTTCATGTTCTCCTCGTGCATGCATGGGTTCTCTCTGGGCTTTCTAACTTTCTCCCTAAAACCAAATACATGCTCATTAGGTTGATTGGTGAATCCAAATTACCCTTACGTATGAGTGTGCATGAATGGTTGTCTGTCCCTCTATGTGGCCCTGTAATTGGCTGGTGACCAGTTCAGGATGTACCCCACCTTTCCTCCAATGTCAGCTTGGATCAGCTCCAGCCCTCCAAGACCCTGAAAGGGATAAGCAGCATAGATGATGGATGGATGGATGGATGACCAATGCAAATAGCATTAATCACTCTCATTAACACAGCACAGCACGGTGGGGCAGCAGGTAGAGTGCGTCCCTCACAGAAAGAAGGTTACTGATTCAAACCCCTTGTCAGTCAGGGCCTTTCTGTGTGGAGTTTGCATGTTATCCTTGTGCATTCATGGGTTATCTCTGGGCACTCCGGCTTCCTCCCACAGACCAAAAACATGATCTGTAGGTTAACTGGTGACTCCAAATTGCCTTCAAGTGTGGGTGAATGTGTGAACGGTCGTCTGTCTCTCCATTGGTGCTTTTCCATGTTGGTGTCTGTTCAACTCTGCTCGACTCAGCTCAGTTTGGCTACTACCTGCCCTGTTTTCCATTACAGTGTAGAGTGTATCAGTACCTCTCTAAGGAAGGCCGGACCATTAAAGCATAGCTGTGTGAAACGACAGTGGCATCCTCACAAAACCAAAGGAGGAAACAAAGGCAGTAGAGCTGTCGGCCCCTTTGTGGCGTTTTGCAAAGTTAGAAGATGAATTTTGTTCCAGGGCCAATTGCAACGTTATACCGTTCAATCAGAGGAGAGATTGGGATGACATACAACATCCCAGAGCTGACAATGGGTCTGTTTTATTTCCGAATCAATACACTCAACTCATGGCAAAACTCTGACCATTCAGAGGTCAGCAGTGTCTCACACCAAGTGGACCAAATTCAGGGCATGCCCCGCCTCTCGCCTAATGTCAGCTGAGATGTTCTCCAGCCCCTGGGGCCCAGAAAACAATCAACGGCAGATGATGGATGAATGTTGGATGGATGGACCAAAGCCAATGTGCCCCCAAAAGCAATAACACCTTCTGATTTGGAGCTTTACGTAGTTTGCTCTCTGCTGAACAGCTGAGCACGTCCTCTTTGTTTTGTCACATGGATGGCTGTTCATCATCAGACTGGGATCCACATTGAAGATTTCCTACTGCTAAACAGAAGTTTTTTCTTGATGCCATGATGGAGGGATTCATGATTGGCTATTTGAATTAATGTTGGGTGTTAAATGTACGTATTTGTATATATATGTACATGTGTATTTTTATATGCATACAGTTGCAATCAAAATTATTAAACCCCCATTGTAAATTAGGTTTATTGGCAAAATTTACAATCTTCCAGCTGTTTGCATTAAACAAATAAAACAAGAACAATTGAAATAGCTCAACACAATTAATATTACAAGAGGCTTCTTCAAATTCAAAACAAAATGCCACTTTTAATGACTACTGCAATCGCAAAATTATTTAACCCCCTGAATAGAATCCCTTGTAAGAGCACAAATTTGCAAATCATGTGTTGTCTTAAGCACACCTGATGCAACCAATCAAGTGCTTCATTAGCTGCATCAGGTGTGCTATCTGAAGCACACTTCAGATACCTGCACTGGCCAGGATTTTGTTGATTACACGTTAGAAATATGGCTAAGTCAAGAGAATTGTCCAAAAAGTTAAGAGAAAGAGATCATTGCCTTGCACGAACAAGGAAAAGGATACAAAAAGATAGCAAAAGCACTGAATGTTACTAGTGATACTGTTGGAAGTATAGTTCCCAAGTTCAAAGCTAAAGGAACAGTGGCTACACTACCTGTAAGTGGCAGAAAGAGAAAGCTATCAAAGGCAGCCACCAGATTCCTGAGGAGGCAAACCCTTGAGTGACTGCAAAAGACCTGCAGCAAGACTTGGTGGCAGCAGACACAGATGTTTCAGTTTGCACTATAAGACGCAAACTAAACACTGAGTCCTGGGAGATTCTAGAGTGGCCGTCACAGTCACCTGACTTGAACCCCATAAAAAACCTGTGTTGGGATTCGACAAAGGCAGTTGCAGCACGCAAACCCAAGAATATCAGTAAACTGGAGACCATTGCCCATGAGGAATGGGCCAAGATTCCACAGGAACGCTGCCAGAGGCTGGTGTCTGGCTCTGCATCACGCTTGCAGCAGGTCATACAAGCAAAAGGGTGTTGTTCTAAGTACTGAAGTTGCTTGTCATGAAGGGTATGAATAATTTTGCGACTGCAGTAGTCATTAAAAGTGGCATTTTGTTTTGAATTTGAAGAAGGCTCTTGTAATATTAGTTGTGTTGAGCTATTTCAAATGTTTTTGTTTTATTTGTTTGTTGCAAACAGCTGGAAGTTTGTCAATTTTGCCAATAAATCTAATTTGCAATGGGGGTTTAATAATTTTGATTGCAACTGTATATGTATTTATGTGTTTCCATAAAATGAAGAGTTTGCCTTCAGCCTGTTCTATTGTAAAGTGTCTTGATATAACACTTGTTATGAATTGGCGCTATACAAATAAAGATTGATTGATTGATTGATTGACTGATTGAAAGCCAATCAGGAAGCAAGCTGGCTGAAGCAGGAAGCAAACGTAGCCATGGCAATGACAGTAAAGGTGAAGCATAAAGTTAGACTAAAGTTAAAATGGAGGTCCAAGTCATTGTTTTGTTTAAGAAACACAAGTGTTTTAACAGTGTTACCTGTAGATTATATATAACTGATAAGGAGAAGAGCAGGATGAAAACGACAACCACCAATGTTATAGGAAGCTAACCACTAGCTACATTTAGCCTCCTGATGTCCACCAAACAAAACTGACATTAAGTCTGACATTATTTGTCTTCATGTGATTCCCTCTCACTGTTTCGTATTTAGCGAAGATTTTAAAAAGCATTACTTGTGTATCAGGCTGTAAAAGGATCGGACTGAGAAGAAGAATCGATGATGGAATAGGTATCAATAAAATCGTATCAATTTCCATCCCTATTTACACATTTGCTAATAGATTTGCAGTAACTCCATATCTGCAGATGAAAATTCTGGGAATGTTTTTAGGCTCTGGAAAAAAAAAAAAAAAGGAAATTGAGTTGACGTAATTTAAGAAAGTCAGAGATCATGTTTTGAGTTCACAGAGTTCAAGACTGAGGAAACTTGAGGGAGAAAAGAGGAAGGAACTGAGAGGACAAATGGAGAACATGAGAGAAAGAGAAAGATGGCCAAGGCTGTGGAGACAAAATATGAGGAATGAGGGTGTGGAGATGAAGAAAATGAATAAACACGAAAGAGAAATAACTTTGGAAGAAGAGAGGGAGTGAAGGAGGAAGAAAGGAAAGAGACCAAGAAGAAGAAGAAGAGAGTTGGTGGGTGACCTTGTCTGTGATGAGGCGGCAGGTTGACGTCTCCAATTATATTCATGAAGAACAGTCATTAAAGATGCACAAGTCCAGATGTAGAATCTATTTATACCCACAGAGCATCACTCCAGCCCTGAAACACACACTCCTCTAACAGTCTTTCATTTCCGACTTCCTGTTCCCTCCTGAACATCTGATGACTCGCATGAAAAATTAAAGACTTACATTCACTCAGACACACATTTTGCTCTCTCTCCCACCACACACATGTTAAAGTATTAGCGACCCATTTCTGACAGTAATAGATCCTTAATAATTCAGCAGCCGTCCCTCGTTCTGCTAATAATTACAGCAGAGCACAAAAAAATCGGAGGGACGAAGGTGGGGAGAGGAGGAGAGGCCCGGTTTGGGAGGTTTTAGTTCCTCATCCTGCAGCTGTCAAACAAAACAAGAAAATGGTTTTGAATAATTGATCAGCTCAGAGACCAAACAGGCTGCTGTTAAAGGACCATACCACTGTTTTTACATGTTTTATTTACCCACAGTCATATCCAGCACACACAACACTACAGCCTGCCTGTTCATGACTCCTGGGTTTGTTCTCCTGTTGTTAGCACGTTTAAACGAGCAGAAACACAAGTACGAGCCGTAAACTAATTCCTGTTTATTTTTCAATCCTAAAATTGTCCAAATCAAAAACAATATAATCCTGCAGATTTAGTCACAACAGCTGTCAGTCACAGTTGCCAGGTCTGCTTATTGTAAATGACTTTGTGCTTCTTTTTTTTCAGAAGTTGCTTGTAAATATTGGCAGTTGTGGGTTGTGTTTTTTTTGGGCTTGCTCCAGAAGTGCAGTTGCTCATTTTGGCTTGTTGTGCCCCAAAACCCAGGATGGATCTGATGCTCACTTCACCACCAATATAAACTCAATTCAGAAGTTACACAAAGTATTTTGTCCCACTTTAAACACAAATGTAAATTTTACTGTAAAAAGACGGGCAAAAATGATGTTTCCATCAAAAAGAAATCCTTAAAGCCAGAATGAAATATATCTCTAATGTAGCTGTGACAGTTTTCACCATAATAAAGCTGTAGAGGATCAATATAATACTTAAATAAAAGCCTGACTATGTCTGTCTGGTTACAAAAATCAAGGTTAGACAGACTGTTTAGTGGTAACAGAGTTATAAATAACAGCAGCCCCTCCCTCCACTTCTGTGAAAAGAAAAGGCAGTTCAATAAGAGCCAAATAAGAAAAAATGTCACTGTGAAATTAAATGTAATGTACAGTAGATGAAAATTAAAACATGCTTTATGTGGATTTCTCTTTAAAAAAGAAAAAGTAATATATCACATTAAAAAACAATAGCCGGAGGTCGCTTGTTTTGGGCTTGTTCTTATCGACCTTGTTGCTTATTTCAGTAGAAAAATCTGGCAACACTGTTGTCAGTGGGCCAGTCTTTTTTCCACACAGAAATTAAGCAGGAATTGTTAAAGTTAACCGATAACAAATTGAACGATAAGCAGAATCATAAGTGGCACTGGTATCAATAAAATCTTCTCACTTCCCATCCCTCGTCATTATTTTGCTTTGGTCGGTGATAAAGTTGATGGTGAACGTGCTTCAGCGCGTCAGTTTGAGATGTGAGGCTGTGGATGTCTTCAGTTTTGGTTCCCCTTTCTCAGAGTCTTGTGCAAGATAGAGATGAGAACTGAAACCTGGTTCCATGAGGACCTGGTTCTGCAATTTTCAAAACACAACAGGCCTTAGGACGACGAGGAAATGCAGTGTGCAGGCACAGAGCTAGCTTTCTTCCCTTTTGTTTTGGAGAAACAGTGGACTAAATACCCTCTAAAACTGGAATAGACAAAAACACGGTATCGACCCATTTTGACCACAGATAAAATAGAGTGTGAAAACCTTAAATTAATGCAAGCATAGTATAAGACAGTGTCTCTGTCTCTCAAGGAACAACAACCGCTCAGTGAGCTAAGAAAGAGTCGAGTCGGGGAACACACATGCTCCTTTAAGATCGTGATACAACATAATGCTGATTACGTAATCAGCATTTTAGCAGCTTCACTGATTTTTTATTCTTATTTTTTTTGTGGGGGGGATTAAAACATTAAAAAAAAAAATCAGCAGCTGTTAGGTCTTCTCTTTTGCCCCCCACCTTTTCAGTGGTTTAGTTCCATTATGCAGCAACTAAAATAACATTATCAAAAACAATCTCACCTTTAACAACAATACCCAATGGCAACTGTATTTATTATATGGAGGACTTTACACCTGATAAGATTTAAGTTATAACTTAAGCCTACGTTGAGACTATCTCAGGTGTAGCAGAACCTCAAACACCAGCAGAATGTAAAGTGAACTTGACTTTTAGACCAGGCGGCGTTTGAAGCTTTGCTCGGCTAGTGAGGCCCACAGCAGTTCTGATCAAGACTCAATGTCTGATAAAAAACAACGAGGCGTCACAGTGATGTCAAAAACAAACATTTTAGTGTTAAGTTTCAAATCCAAAGACTTTCATAAAGTAAGACTCTGTAAGACTCCAAAAACCTGCAGTAAGTTCATCAGTCAAATAATCGATCATTCGGTGGGTCAGTCGGTGAACATTGGTCTTCGGTGAGAGTCACAATCAGAGGGCTCTGAGGGGGGCAACAGGCCAACATTCAATCGGCGACACAGACCTCCGAGCATGAAAACAAACTGAGTTATGATAGATGTACAGAGGTGGAAGGTGCCAGAAACATTCAAGGCTGATAGGGGTGTACATTTCCCATGGAACATCACATTCACAGCTCCTGAGTTACAATTTTACTTCGTTTGGGACGTTTAAGTCTCAGGACCCTTTTTCAGTTTCAACTTTCAAAGGTGGCTTCATACATTTTTAATCCTTTAAAACATAAAGTCACTCTTAACTGACTGAAAAGAAATAAACTCATGTTGCTGCCATGGTTGTTTAATTCATTTAGTGCCTGTAAATTAAATTCCAGTGGGCTGATTTTTTGACTTGTGTTATAATAAACAGACACTTTTGATTTTCCTAAAAGACCAAACTCTGCTCTGTTTGGGGCAATCAGCTCTTCCCTATGATGTGTTTAGACCAAGAGAGAGGTAATTAATCTCTGCTTATTTGCAACCTGTCAATTCAGATATGCCCAAATGCCAAACAGCCTCATGTCTGGGTTTATAACATCATCTGGAGAAACTAAAGGTTACAGCCTTCTCTGGGGACTTCGTGTACCTTCCTTCACCACTGCCTTCAGTGCATGAAGTTGAACTGTAAACTAGGATTAGTGCACAGCCTAAAATCCACTGCATCATATTTTATGATGTTTATTATAAGGAAAGCCAGGGGCAGAATTCAAGTCATCTTTGTGTACAGACTTGATTGGACGTTTAAATTTAATGAAAAGGGCTGAACAAAATTGGGAAAGAAATGACATTGCAGTATTTTTTCTCCTGTGATATATATTTCTATTCTTTTGGGAAACTTAGACAGGACTGTACCTTAATATGTGTAACAAACTGATTTCTGCATCAGCAGCCCTTTGCTTTTAATTCCTCTAAACTCACTGTTTTGCACTGCAGAGCATCTTTGGCTGCTGCAGTCAGGAACATTTTTTATAACAGAGAGTAAAAACAAAGATCTCTGGGTTCAGATGTTCACTAAAGATACATATGAGTATTTTTATATGGAGATGATTAAAAGGAGGCTAAAGACAATAAAAAGTCCATTTAACACAGTAACACTTTGAACTGTAACACCATTACATCTGTGAAGACTGTCATCTGTGGTCTCCTCATTTTACAAGCAGGCATTGCATAAACTTCTGTAGAAGGGAAGTTTCTCCACAGAGAGGCAAAACTGTGTGATAACGCTGAAAAACACAAAAAGAAGGTGTAACCATACTGTGTTTATCTTAACTGTGACATATTCTACTGAGGCAGACACATCTTTGTAGGAACAAACTAAATATATCTCTATATTTATTATTTTACCAACAATTTTAGCCCAGGTGCTTGAAACTCAAGAGCCTTCTTTTCTCTAGATTCTCAATCTCATTTTCCTTGGAGGCCGCCTAATTGTACCTCAGAAGAGTCAAGCCCCCCCCTTGACTTTAATGGAAAAGGCGTGATACCTCGGGCAAAAATGGTAGTCAATCTTAACTGTTCTGTTATAAAATACAGGATACACATTGGCCTCTCAGTTAAAAGCCTCCAAAGAAAGTCTGCAGTAAGTGTGATGTTAAGTTTTGGTTTTGTATTGGGTTTCTAAAAGCTCACTGTTAAGCACCGCAGTGCATCTTTGGCTGCTGCAGTTAGAATAGGTTTTACAATAGAAGGAGTCCTGATGAGTGTCTCTTTCACTGAAGATGTGCTCTGTACCAAACTATTTTTTTTGAAAACTATTTAAAAAAGGGTAAAAAGGAAAACAAATCTTTGAACTATGACACCATTACACCTGTGAAGAGTGTCACCTGAGGTCTCTACTTTTTACATGCAGATTTTGCACAAACTGGTCTTGTCTCTTCTCATGGTGACACTGGGCAGATTTCTCTTACTGAAAGTCAATGAACCAATAAAAAAAGATGGTTTTGGTTTCCCATCAAATACACAAATGGCAGCATGATGCACTCTTAGTGACTGACGTGATGTGACTACTACTGTGCAACTAGATGTGATGTAAAAACAAAATCACATTAAGCTCAATAAATAATCACAGATGATGAAAGTCTTTATGAAGGGTATCTTACAACCCAGGGCAGCACAGTGGCACAGCAGGTAGTGCATGTGCCTCACAGCAAAAAGGCTGCTGGTTCGAACCCTGTGTCAGTCAGGGCCTCTCTGTGTGGAGTTTGCATGTTCTCCCCGTGCATATGTGGGTTCTCTCCAGGCACCCCAGCTTCCTCCCATAGACCAAAACATGCACATTAGGTTGATTGGTGACTCCAAATAGCCCTTAGGTATGAGTGCGGGTGCGAATGGTGTCTGTCTCTCTATGTGGCCCTGTGATTAGTAAAGCTAGTTCCGGGTGTACCCTTCCTCTTGCCCCATGTCAGCTGGGATAGGCTCCAGCCTCCTGTGAATCCAAAAGGGATAAGTGGTCTAGATAATGGATGGATGGATTTTATCACCCCCCTCTTTTTGAACCATAGACTGGATAAAATAAAAGACAGTACTACTGATGAAGTTTTTTTTTTTTGATAGACATTAGCCAGAGTCTGAATTAATGTTTCGTAAGATCCAACTGCAAGATGAAAGAAAAAAAAAAACTTGAAATCTAATTTCATGAAAATAAGTTGAATTAGCACTTTTGTTTGTTATAGTGTTGTATGACAAATTTGAAAAAGCAAACGCAAAATTGGTCTAAACACACCATTACTCCTGCAGTGTAATTATTGAAATATGCCTGGTTTCTCTGCTGCTGCACAAAGCAGAAAGTACGGAGCAATAACATTTTAGCCCAGCTAATTTCCAATTGGTAATATTAGGAAATTACTTCCTCTTAAAGTTAAGTGATGAGATTTTAAAAACAATTTTTTTTCTTCCTAAAAAACACCTTTGGGGCCTTGAACAAGTCATATAATTAATGTAGGCAGCAAAACTTATTTTAATCAGACTAAATTGATTAAAAAAGACTTTTTAATGCTTTTACAGCCGTGTTTCTGGCACCAACAGGCCTCTGTAAGACACTTGAACATTTTAACATATTTACCAGACTGATCAAAAACAAAGAAACAAAACAACAACAAACCAGCCCAAACAGAAAAATAATAAAATAATCTCTTAATATTGGATTATACTCCAGATATCATTACAGAGAGAATAAAGGAAAGGTGATAACGACAACAAAAAATTCTGATGGTTACATTCCAGGTGAGAGAAGCACCGCCCCCCTGCAGGTACAGTCAGGGTGTGTGCAAAAGGGGAAGGGTGTGTGTGTTAAAGGGGGCAATAACCCCCCTCACAAATCAATCAGGTGGCTAAATAATAACACCATGACATGAAATCAGTGATTAGTGTAGACAACAAAAAACAAGTTTGACCCTCAGCAGGCCCTGCGGCGTACCTTCCAGAGAGAGAGAGAGAGAAAGACGGCAAGTGAGAGAGAGATGAAGAGAGATAGTGAGAGAGAGGGCGAGCGAGTAACAGACAACTAGAGAGAAAGAGAGAGAGAGAGAGAGAGAGAGAGAGATAGGCACTGAGAGTCTTAGTGGTGTGTGTGTGTGTGTGTTCATCCAGGTGTGTCTCATCTGTTCTTTTCAAAATAAAAGCTCCTGGTCATGAAACAAGGCAAAGACATCTGATCTTTAGAGTTTGTTTTTGAAAAGTTTCCATTCGTTTTTTTTCCTTGGACAGAAAAAGAAATAGAAAGACCTAACACACACACACGCCCGAGCACACAGAATAGACCGATAAGGTTTAACTACTGATTGTAACACTGATCATCGGGACAGTAATGTCAAATATTTTAACAGTTTGATCAGCTGTTTACATACTTTTGGTCATGTAGTTTATGTTTATATCGCTACACAATCATACACTGCTCATCCTGGAGTACGTCGACTCAAACGTCTCGACAAATTCAGAAGTTTGTCAGCGTCACCAACCAAATTCTGTTGGGTTTCCCGGTACTTTAAAAAAACTCAGAAATTTAACACTGAACACTTTCCAGTCCTTGAAATGTTTTACCTCCTGAAATGAAAACATGTAACTCTGCTGCAGAACACAACATGCCTTTAAAGGGACAGTTCAGGATTTTTGGGGTGGGGTCATATGAGGGTAAATGGCATTAGCCTGAACATAAGCCACAATAAAAGAGATCTGCCCTGTATCTGTGCTGAAATAGTCATCACAGAAGCTAGGACTATACATTGCCGCAGCTGGTGTCACCATGGCTCTGTGTAATTTAAAGAATTTTTTTGTAAAAACAGCTTAGGGTACGACATTTACAACAACCTACTTTTCCACTTGGAAGCAGCTTTGTTCTGGCACTACATCCCCACAAGGCACAGCTAACGTGTCCTTCCACCTGCAGTCCCAACCAGCTCGCTTTTCAAAAGGAAACCAAAGCTAGTAACTGGATTAATTGGCGCTTTTCTCTGAGAATATGACTGCTGTTTACTTTAAGCAATTGGGAATACTAGTTTGAACTGGAGCAGTGTTAATTTTGTTGACTAATTATTTTCATCATAGTTTTCGTCAACAACCTTTTTTCCCCTGACGAAAACTAAACTATAACTAAAAAAAACAAGTGCGCATGGACAAAAGCTAAAACTAAATTAACTGACTTTTTCGTCAACAGATAAAATCAAGACTAAAATGTCTGACAGAGACTTAATCCAATCAGACCTAATATGGTCATGTAGAAAGTAGAGACAAGTTAGGAATATATCCAATCACAGCTACTTTGGTTGTGTGGAAATGTTGGATGAGTTAAGAGGGGCATCCAATCACATCTGCCTTAGCTTTGTGTGGCGGGATCCAAGTGCAAAACATGACTTCAGAAATTCAAGGAAACATAAAAAATGCCTTACACTTTACACTTCATATTTTAGTCGACTAAATTTACAGTAGATTTCGTCGACTAAAATGTTGTGGAATTTCATCAACTAGACTAAAATAAAACAATTTAGATGACTAAATTATGCCTAAAACTAAAAGATATTTTAGGCAAAAGACTAAAACTAAAACTAAATTAAAAAGTGCAGCCAAAATTAACACTGAACTGGAGAACACACAGAAGAAACCTCTGCTGATGGAGAGTCGACAGGTCTGAATGAAAAATGGAGGACACTGCTATGAGAGATGAAGAACAGAAATCCAGGTTGTGTAAATCATGTAACCTTGCACAGCAGCTGGATCCTCCTGCTTTACTCTCTGTAATCAGGCAGATCCTTCTTGCCAAACTCTGATCTACAATGAGTGAGGCGGGGCGGCCCAATCACAGTCCTAGACGACAGCAGGAATTGACTGCTTGTTGAGAGATTAGCATAGATGCTAACAGCTTTAGTAGCAGTTTGATCAGATCTTGACCGCATTTCTTTATTCAATTAAAAACAACCCTACAAACTTCTTGATGGAAATGTTATTTTTGCTCCACTTCCAACATGTTTTGACAAGAGTTTGTTCTTCTCTACACCACAACAGTAGTGCCTGCCTACTTCATTATCTGATAGGCCCATTATGATTGTAGTTGATGGAATAATCGTCCAATCACCTGCTGGATATGCTTTTGAAGGTTCTGCCTAATAAAAAATACTTTCTATGGGGGGCTGCCCAGATGGACTAGTGAAATATACTGAATGGCCCATCTGGTGTGTCAGGTTATAAATCACGAGTTCATGTCAAACTAGATGAAATGAAAGTGTGACTATAAAAATCACTTCAGGATGTTTCAGGATTAGAGGATACCTATGTGCCTCTGCAGTCCTCAGCTCTTATCACGCAGAGCCTCCCTGCTGTGATGACCAATCATAGTTTTACAAATTATTAGGCAATGACAGAGGAGCCAAATGGAAGTTCATCTTCAAAGGAAGTCTTCAGATTATACTGATTGTTTATTGTGTAAGGACTGAATCCTTGGTCTCAATGATAAGTTTACTCCATAATTACACTGAGCTAGAATAAGACTCTTTCAAAATTACTGTGTTTGATCAGCACAATAAATCTTTGAACATTTGAACATTTAGCTAATCTTTATTTAAGATGTAGTGATATAAGTGAACTTGGCCAAATTAAAGTCTGACTGCATGTTGATCAGAACACTGCTGGTGGAAGGACATGTTGGCTGTGCTGTGTAGAAAGTAGGGCAGCAACATAGTGGCTGTGTAGGTGGGAAAAGTAAGTTGTAAGTCAGTAAATGTTTTGTTTATAGCATGTAATCACCCCAACACTGTTGTGGCTTGATTTCACAAATTCTATAAATTATCTGGAGTCTTTGGCACCAACTGCAGCGATGTGTTGTTGACTTTTCCTGCACAGATGCAGAGCTGATCTCTGTCATGGTGGTTTATGTTCAGGCTAATGCCATGTACCTCATACAAACCCACTTTAAAAGTCACAAACTATCCCTTTAATATTCTGAGGGTCGACGCTGTCAACATACTTTTGACGGTTTGATGGTTTTTGATACATTTTTGACAGGACTGAGTATTTTTCTAAAACTCTCTTTATCTTCAAAAATACTGTTAGAATTTATTTTGATACACAAAAATAAATCTCTTTATTTACCTATCGATCTGATCAGCTGATTCACTGGGTTCAAATCACTGATACAGAAGCCTACATATTGATCCAGATCTGATCAATATCCAAACTGATCGGTCTGACACACTCACAAACAAGCACACACACACGGTGAGCTCGGCAGCATACGGTAGAGTATGGCTATATCCTGATGGGCTTGACCTCTGACCTCTATGACAGACAGGCCAGTTGCCATGGAAACAGACAGCAGCTGATGGAGCACAGTGTGAGGTGAGCAAGACTTTCTCAGGCTCTAGGGAGCAAGCGTCAGTCCAGCAGGGTGCCTTGCTCCTGGGCTCGGGTCAGACTGTCTTTGCGGTGCAGGTGGTGCACGCCCATCCTTTTCGGGCTCTTCTGCGGCCGCTGTGGAGGGGCGGCTGAGGCGTGGGCTGAGTCAAAGTCCATGAGGCGAGGTGAGATGACAGGCAGGTCATGTGGGAGGATGTCTCTCTCCTCAGCTGAGCTCTCCGCCTCCTCCTCGTCCTCCTCGAAATCATTCCTGCAGGCGTCAGCGGGACTCGTCACCACGGTCACCGCGGTGTCTCCACTGCCGCCATCATCCTCCAGGTTCATCAGCAGCCTCTTGCCCTCCTCCGTGGAGCCGTCTCCGACACTATAGTGCCCCCTCCTGCCAGAACGTTGCTCAGTGTCGGTGTCGGTGTCAAGGCTGGAGCCACGACTCGGTGTCCAGCTGCGTGCCGAGGAGCCCTCCTCGCCATCTGAATACGCTGCTCTGTGGCGATCAGTGGAGGATGAAGCCCCGCCCCCTGGTGGCTGCCTCCTCCTCTGCAGCTCCTGGGCTGTCTGACTGCTGAACGATGTGCGGTGGACCATCGAGCTGTCACACGTTGGCGCCATTTTCTCGACAAACATTCGCTGCCAGTTGGCCAGTAGGTCCTCCTCTGAGCTAGCGGAGCTGGCCAGGATGCTGGGAGCCTGCGGGTGAAGAGGAGGGGGTGGGGGGGCAGTAATTGAGACTTAAATCCACAAAACGGATTCTAATTAATGATTAACTGATAACAGGAAGTGAAAGCTTTAATCAGAGACAGCAGACATCACATTAGCCATGTGGCACCGTCATATTCACTTACCGGCCACTTAATTAGGTACGCCTGTTTAACTGCTCAGTCAGACAAATAATCAGCCGATCACATGGCAGAAACTAGACATGACAGGGTCAAGAAGAACTGCTCATGCTGAAACTTGAGCATCAGAATGAGAAGGAAAAGTGATAGAAGTGAATTTAAACATGGCCTTGCTGTTGCTGCCAGATGGTCTGGTCTAAATATTTCAGAAACTGTTGATTTACTAAGGTTTTCATGCACAACCATCTCTGGGCATTACAGAGAATGGTCTGAAAAAGAGAAAACATCCTATGAGTGGCAGTTCTCTGGGCAGAAATGCCTTGTTGATGCCAGAGATTAGAGGAGAATGACAGGAGTTTGAGATGATAGCAAGACCCCCCACCTCATTACAACCAAGTTATGTAGACCCTTCCTGAAAATACAGCACATTGTATCTTGAAGCAGATTGGCTACAGCAGCAGATGACCATACTGCATGCTACTCCTGTCAGCTAAGAACAGGAACTGAGGCTAAAGCTGGTGCAAACTCATCAAAATTGGACAGCAGAAGATTGGAAAATGTTGCCTAGTCCGATGAGTCTCAAATTTCTGCTGCCACATTCAGAAGTTTGGGTCAGAATTTGGTGTAACATCATGAAAGCATGGACCCATCCTGCTTTATATCACTGTCCAGGCTGCTGGTGGTGGTGTAATGGTGTGGATGATATTTTTTTGGCACACTTTGGGCACCTTAGTACCACCTGAGCACAATCTAAGGGTTTTTTCACACCTGAAAGTCCAGACAAGGGTCCATGTGTTCTTGACGTTGCATACATTTGGTTCAGTCTGTTTGGTTTCACACTGTCATTATTGCAAACGGACTAACAGACTTTACGTTATGAACCTACATGACATCGTCATCAACAATGCGCTTTGAGTGTCTCTGTAGTTTACATTGATTTTTCATCTGGCCGGCGGGCGTCTGACATCAACACGTAGAATAACGCAAGTCTTGAATGTTGCAAACATGAATCATTCCCAGGATCATATTATTGTTAATTTTTTACTTCCAACAGCAACAAATTGAAGAGCTGTACATCAGGCTGGTCCGAGTTCATCTTGTGAGTTTTGTCATTACACGAAAATCTGACCAAATATCTAAAAGAC
Organism: Cetoscarus ocellatus; assembly: GCA_037902135.1. NCBI lineage: Eukaryota > Metazoa > Chordata > Actinopteri > Labriformes > Labridae > Cetoscarus > Cetoscarus ocellatus. Next base: position 1,222,435 of record JBAMNC010000053.1, on the reverse strand, counting down.
ATTGGGCTCCTCTTCTCCCCGTGTGCTTCCGCAGCTCATTTTGTTTTGGTGATGGATTTCCTTTTTCGGGTAGCCATGTCGTAATTTCCTGTCATTGATATGAAGGTCCGAACCTTTCAAAATAATGCTTTCACAATGAGGATGAACCAGATCATGGTTCTGTTTGGTCTGGACCGAGATCACCTCTTTTGGTTGGACCAAGGTCCAGGGGAGGTTTCACACCTATCATTTTGGTCTTGACCAAACAGAAAAGTCAGAAAGTCCGGACCAAACAACGATGGTGTGAAAGTCGCCTTAAACTCCACAGCCTGCCGGGGTCCTGCTGCTGACCATGTCCATCCCTTTGTGACCACAGTGTAACTACAGGATGTCTCAAAGCTCAAATTATCTCTAACTGTTCTCTTGAACATTACAGTGACTTAACTGCACTTCAGTGCCTCCACAGTCACCAGATCCCAATCCACTAGAGTGCTTTTGGGATGTAGTGGAACAGGAGATTTGCATCATGGATGTGCAGCTGACAAATCTGCTGTAACTGTGTGATGCTATCATGTCAAAATGGACCAAAACCTCTGCTGCTTTCAGTACAAAGAGTTGGGACAGTTCTGAAGGCAAAAGGGGGTCAAACCCAGAAATAGCAAGGTGTACCTAATTAAGTGGCCGGTGAGTGCAGTCTCAGGGAGTTCATCATAAGATGGTTGGCTGCACTAATATGTAGATTTATGAAATCATTAATTAATTGCTCTAAAAAATTTTTTACTCAGGTAAAAATGATATCGAGTTACCTGTGGTGGGCTGCTGAATGGGCTGGACTGACTGGACAGGGGCTCACTAGCATCCCGCTGTGACGGTGGCGTGCGCTGGTGTGCCCCTCCCCCAGAGGAGGAGGAAGGCGCCGGGCTACCTGTGGCCTGCCGCTCGTCATCGTTTTGGACCAGGCTCAGGGAGATGGCCTGGCGGGTGGCGTAGGTGCAGTTGGGCAGTGGGGAGTTTTTAGGGATCTTAACTTTGTCATCTGAAGAGAACTCAATGACCTTACGGCCGGGGTAGAGGGGGTGTGGGGGCGGTGGAGCAGGGTACGGGTTCAACTTCTCAAATGATGGAGCCCCACCCACCTCCTCGCTGCCCACCTGTCCGTCTATACTGCTCTGACTCCGACAGGAACCATTCTGCTGAGCCCCTTGACCACTGCCGTTCTCCCTGCTGTGGCCCTCGGCCCCTGAGGGGCCCGTCATATCCACGTGCACAAAGACGTCCTCAGCAACGGGCCGGCCGCAGCTGCTGGACTGGGCAGAGTTGAGGACCAGCGGCTCGGGTTTCTCCAGGACACGAGCAATGACTGATGTGGGTACAACATCTGCAGGAGTTAAACTGAGTGTGTCGGGGTCCTGAGAGCCAGGGGCTGGGCCCCGCTCGGGCAGGCTGCTCTTCATGTGTTTATTTAGCATGTCCTGAAGCTCATAGGGCAGCTGCAACACACACACACACACACACACACACACAGTGATACATACAGAAACATAAGAACAAATATTGAGTATTACAGGGCTTTCAGGAAGTGGGTGAATCAGCTGAGTCTTAACATACACACACAGACACACACACACACTGATGGGTGTGTGATGCTGCTATTTGATTCACTCTGATCTTTTCTTATGACACAACTGATGACAGAAATAGAGCGAGGAGCTGCTTTACTCTCTAAAAAGAAGCCACTGAGAGCTCCATTAAAAATGATTTTCTCAGTGATGATACATTTGACTGCGGAGTTACTCACGTCAGCAAACTTATGGTTCCTAAAGTGCGACTTGTTGCATTTGAGCAGCTGGACAGCCAGGTTACAGTCCTGCCTGTACCGCTCCTGTGAACAGAGAGAGAGAGAGAGAGCAGCTTATAATCACAGCCACACATGAGAACACGCTGCACACTCGCCAGCCCTGACAGGGAAAATGATCCCTCATTTACACATTTGTTCATAAGATGACATTCAGGCTCTGGTTGTGTGGGGCTGTTAGCTCAGACTCCTTCTTTTGTTTGATTATGAAACTGCCTCGGGGTCCCTGAGTCCATGACAAAAGCTCACTCATTCTGAGGCAGCTTAGTGTGTAGTGACAGCTGATCCCTCTGAAAGAACCACGATGCAGGAGGATCACGGTGATCAAAACACAGAGACTGATCTTACTCCTGATGCAGCGTGTTGCACAACCTGCGTGAAGCTGCTGATCACCGAACACGACCTGCAGGGGAGCTTTATAAAACATAATCACAGCCTTTATATGAAGATGGGAGGCATTCATCCTCTTTTGCAGGATGGTGAGACGGTTACCATGGTAACCACACAGGCTGGATACCAACGCTACGTTAAACATGCGGCTCAGTGACACTCTGCTGCAGAACAATGAAAATGACCGAATTTATCACTTTGGTTTTCATCTCAATTCTTGTCAATAATCAATAACATGCAGAAAATGTCAAAGTGAGAACAGAGAGAAAAACAAGGCATGATGCTGTCAGCAGCTGTTACCATATTCTTTCACCAACAATGGTCACAATCATCGGTTCTATCGTCACTTCTTTAAAACTGTTGGTGGTTAATAAGATATTTGCTACATTGAGATTTGTTGTTACTGTTGTAGGCTTTTGCGTGACAATTCTCTTGGCAATTTCTGCCACTTTGTTTTTCGTGCCATGGAAATCTAAGACGTTATGCGCTCTTAAAAGGCAGTCAGCAAAAACAATAACAAAGAAATCAAAAATGTATTCATGGAAAACAGAGGCAGAACTGGACAAAGTTGTGGCATACTGCACGATGTTTAGTGTTTGGGAACACCAGCAGCTTGCAGAAGCATTTATCCATGCAGCCCAGACTTGAATTAAGAAGTGACATGTGGATGTCACATGTATAAAAACTACTAAGGCCAACTTTTGCGCCAAAGAAAATCCACAGGAATCAATAAGAAAGAATACAATCAATAAGCAGAATCGATAATGGCATTGGTATCAAGAAAATTTGATTAATTCCTATTCCTACTGATTACCTTGATAGGTTAGCTGTGCATATTTCCAAACTTCTTCAATGATCAAATCTCCTTAAGAGCCCATATTTTGCTTTAAATCAGGTTCATATGTTCAGTTCCAATGATTGTCAGAGTATGTCCTCAACCACTGATGTTCAATGTTTTGATACTTTCATACTCTGAGGTCCCCTGGTCCAGATGTCTTCTCACTCTGTCTGAGATGCTCTGTTGGAGCTCCAGCCACGTCGAGGCTCCCCTTCCCCACATGGATCCCATCCACTCCAGTAGGTTGACCAGTCTACTCTGTGGTAATTCGTTAGTTCAGCCCAGGCGGCAACCTCCGGGGCTTTGAACAGGGGCCCATGTGAAAGTGCCAAAACCTGCAGTACCCAGAGTGTTCACTTGAGGCTGGATACAGTAACCTGAAACCTTAATGATTTTATGCAGGGAAAAAACTTTTTCGGCAGCTTTAATACACATCTTTACAACCTGGTATATTTTTTTTATATCGTGCCCATTTTTCTTTTATGGAGGATTTATTGAAGACTTCCAGTTTTGGAAATGTGGCATAGCAATTGGTCAGGAGGCCCTAAGTCCCACCTCAACAAGGTCTTTCTGTCTTTGAGCAGATGGAGCTAATGTTTGGTTGAGAAGACGTGCAGTATGGCAGCATCCATAAGGGGCATCAATAGCGTTCTAAAGACTCCTATGATATGGCTTCAGTCAATTCTTTTACAGCGTATGTTCATCCCTGCTCAGTACTGCTTAGTGCCATGTTGTCAGTGACTCTGCATTTATTGTACAGTCTCTGCTCTGTACTGGGCTTACCAGCCTGAGCCAATGACCTTAAACTACAGACCAAACAATGGTAGGACATCAGTCTTGTTTGTGACGTCCTACCCAGCACAACACGTTTTAGGCAGCTACTGGCACTGTAAACTGGGAAGATGGGGAGGAATCCTGATTCTGCAGACTTTTCATCTTGTGCATACAAGTACTTTATCATGTGGAGGAGGCATGGAAAACACACTACTGGGCATTTAAAAATAAAAAAACGTAATGTGGTCTATTTGACAGGAAATCTTTAATTTAACCACAACCCCATGTGTATAAGCTTGACCATAAAAAGTGCCACAGAAGATGAACAACCATGTCTCCTATGATCAAACAAAACTTAGTTTGAATATACAGTATAGACATCATCTGTGTATCTCTATCAAGATCACTGAAAACATGCTACACATGGATTGCATTTGTGTAACAGAACATGTTTGTTCTGTCAAGTTAGCTGTCAGTGTTGTTTTTCTCACTTTAATGGGCTGCAGCAGTTCTGGTTCCAGTCTGTACCAGACTTCTGTGTCTTCTAATTCTTAAATATGACTTTACATGTTGGCAATTCCATGATGTATAACTGAAAATATACAACTGCTACACTTGCAAAATACAGCTGAATAATTGTTAGGTACTTTTCTTTTCTTTTTTTTTGTTCTGTTTATTATTGATTGCAAGACAAAACAAAACAGACAAAGCGTAAGACAAAAAACAGGACAGAAGAGAACAAAGACATACAAACAGCTCAGTTTCACAGTTTAGGAGAAGGTAATAGATAATGCTTAACAAAAAAGAGAACAATTATAATTGTTAATGACTAATAATGATTATACATACAACAAAGTGAGAAAGGGAGAGAAGAGAAGAAAGAAAAAAATAAATAAATAAAAGGAAATGAAAGAAGAGATGGCTGTACTCTGTGTGTATGAGGGAGTGTGTGTGGGTGTGTGTGTGCGAGTGTGTGTGTGTGTGGCTGTGGGTGAGTGTGTTTGTGTATAATTCATATATGATATACAATATAAATGTTAGTAATGGCAGTAATACAAAGAGAGAGATCAAAGAATTATAACAGTTATATAAATCATGGCAATAATAATAGGAAAATTAACAGTTGTGATAGCAATAGTAATAGAAACTAGACAATTTCCACGCACAGAAACCAAGTGAGGGTCCCGGGCATAAGGGCACGACCGCCCCACCACAAGGCCACGCCCAGGTCCAAAGTGCCACCACAAAAGCTGCCATAATGGCGAACAAAAGAAAAGGAGGAGAGAAAAAAAAAGAAAAAAAAAGAAAAAAAAAAGGAAAACCTTATAGTAATAATAAATAAATAAATTGAGCTGATAGGGATGATGTCACACCAAGGTGCCTGGGATCCCCTTGATCGACAGAGCGTCAGCCCAGGGCAATGTCCCCCCCACCAACCCCAAGCAACCCTTCACCTCCCACATACCTAGCCCTAATACCAGCTGCCCCCCCCCCCCCCCCCCCCCCCCCCCTTTTTTTTTTTTAACCTGTGTGTGTGCTTTATGTTAATGTGGTGCATTAAAAACAGGGTCCATGAGGTGCATTAAAAACACAGGGTAGGGGATGCATAGGGTTTTGTTAGGTTTTGTTTTAAACTGGAGTGCCATTCATTAGGAGGTAGGAAGGATTGCAGCAAGAAATCAGCCTGAGCAGAGAGCCAGGGAGAGAGGAGAGTTAATAAGGGGAGAGGGGGAGCCATAGGCCTGGCAACCTGGCAAACACCTATCCAAAATCCCCCCTAGCCGCCACCACTACACTTCCATCAGCAACACCCCAGCCCAGGCATGAGACAGGCATGCCCCGCCGCCCGACCCAAACACAATCGCCGCACAGAAAAAGCTCAGTCCACAAACACCGCATTCAACATAAAAAAAGGGGAATAATCCATAAAGAAAAAGAAAAGAAAAATAAATAAAATAAATAAAAATACATATATTATTAACAGTAATGAAAAGGAATAAATATATAAAGATAAAAAGAGAGCAGAAAAAAATCTGATAAGTAAAAAAAACAGATTTAAACATAGATGAATAGTGGGTGTATCATGTCAAAATGTCTATATCTGTGTGTATGAATATCTGCATTTTCCTGTTTTTTTCTTGTTAGGTACTTCGGTACTTTTCAAAGGATGCTGCTCCTCCTCTGAAGCTTTCTAGCAAACAGGCTACCTTTCCAGCATGACAGCTAGCTTTGCTGATGTCAAGCTCCTGTCTATATAATCAGCTGGGCTAATTAAGCAACAAGGGCTCATCAAATCTGACTGACAAGTATGGACAAATCAGTATTGAACTTTGACCTGTGGGCAATCAGTGATGATTTTCAATTGGTTAATACTGCAACAGCTTGACTGACACGTACAGTAGAAATCAATGGTGCAAGCATAGTGCATGGTTTTAATATTTTAGCTGGTTGAAAGTGGGACATAGTAGTGTTTTATAGATTTTTGTTAGGACTGTGGACATGGAGCTTGAAAGCAGGGTGGTGAGGGTCAAACTGAGATGAGTGGACACCTTTTGAAGCATTTACTTTGAATAAAAGCCTGAGCAACCTGTGGATGATTCAGTCCTGTGCCTCAAGCTTCAGGTAGATGAAGTACAACAGTGACCAGAAAAAAAAAGTAGCATGGAGGCTGCAGAGCTTACTTCCATCACGCTGCAATATTGTCAAGACTGTGTCTAACTATGAGTGCTCCAGAAACATTGTTGGGTGAATTATTAGCCCAATTCACAGTGCCTTTAAGCAAAAGTGCCACAACGAGGTTCTGCTGTATTTACATCTAAATACATCCACGATTTCTGTGAGGCTGCGATAGCGGTTGTATTCAGGCTGCAATATGGCTTAGATGCACGCAGCATGGTGCGTGACCCTGCACACAAAGACAGAGACACTCACTCGCTGCGCTCCTGTCTCCCGTTGAGTCCTTGTATCACGCCTCTGTTACCCCTTTTCCACTGAGCTAGAGCAGGTGCTGAGTTTTTGCCAGCCTGAACACCTCTTCAGACCCTGTTGCTTTTTTTCCATTGGCAAGGAGCCAAGTGGGAGCTACGTGATTACGTGTCTGTATAACATCAGTACGTCACGGCATACAAATCTACTTATCCAGCAGCGCTCGCACCAGAGCACCAAAACAATGAAAATGGAGTTTGTTACTGCTATGAAAGTGCTTTTGTTGTGTTTTCAAGCCTACATTATGTTACAGGGTCAGAAAATTCAATTTCTTCAGACCAGTCTTCTGCGTTGTAATTGCAAGCAACAGCGATTACATGCCAGAAGACATAATTATCAGAGACAATTTGATTCTTAACCATGAATGCAAGGTGTCAGTTGTTGTTAGCTCTGCTTACGACACCTTAACCTCTACCGCTAACTGTTACCAAGCTCTAACTATGCTCACGTCACATGAGATTAAATTGCTGTTAAGTGTAAGACAAAGAGAGTAATCATTTTTGGGTGCAATAGCTCTGCCCCTTGACCATTTCTGAGAGCCTGGGGCTGGTGCTCAGGCAGTGGAAAAACAAAGAAGTGATGCTAGATCAGGTACTGGCTCTGAACCAGCACCAGCTCTAGCTTGGTGGAAAAGGGGTAAGAGACTACCTCTGAAGAAGAAACAAAGAGGGGTCAACTCATTCCCCTTATTCCATCTCCACAATGTACACAGTGGATTCAAAACGTCACAGATGGTAAATATTACGCCTGGAAACAGCAGTTGTCAAGAATGTGTCATGTAATCCTTAAAAATTTCCTGGATCCACATCCTGATTCAGATCAACACCGAAATCTTGTGACTTGTTCAATGTGCCATGACTGACATCCCCTGAAAGTGTCAAGAAAATCTGTTGAGAACTTACTGAGTTAATAGAGTAAATATGGGAAAACTGTGCGATCTCACATGGATAAGAAATTCTTTAATAAAACTTCTCAGTCCGCATCCATCATCTACGCTCAGATCACCAACAAAATCTTATCACTTCTTCCTTGTGCCATGACTAACATCCTCTGAAAATTTCATCAAAACCTGTCTGCAGCTTTTTGAGTTATCCCGCTCACAACATAACAAATGTCACAGAAACCTAACGTCCTTGGCAGGGATAATTAACTCTGTGCAGCAGGGTTAGGACATTTACTCAACATGGCAACCGCCTTGACTGGTGACACCTTTTTTTAACTTCTGGCTGCCAGATTTTGATATTCTGTTAAAAGATTAGTGTGCAACACAAAAAACCTTTTCCTGCCTATTTAACTCACAATTCCCCCTTCATGGCTCCTAATGTGGGATTTGAAGGTGATGTGCCAAAGCAGACGCTGACAGTAAGATAAAAGAAACCAGCAGGACGATATCAGAAGATGAGGCTTAGTCAGAGCTGAAACTGACTAATTTTAAAAGCATATTATGGTAATCATCTAATACTTCACTTTACTGTTCAAGGGCAACTCAGGTTCTTAAGTTAATCAGATATCATGTCCTATCATTACAAGGTTTTAGTGCTGTTTCTTAAAATCCCAGAATTACTGCATAGTTACACTATTATGATCATTATTATGGGTCAAACATTAGGTGCCATGTTTCTTGGAGGTGTTTGAGGAGGTGGCAGCCTGCACCCTTGTTCTTTGGGATCTAAATACTGGCCGTCCAATCATGATGTCAGAAGACAATAAGAACAAAAGTGTGCAGTCCCTCAGTCCTCCGGTCCATCACGTCTTTTTACACTATATATCAGAAAACAAGGGATGCACCATATTATAGGACTCATATCTGTATTCAGAGATAACTGTTACAATAAACTGCATTGATTAGAAGTTTGTGGTATGACTGTTGAGCAGCTGTTATTTCGCAGTATGCTACACCCACCCACACACACACACACACACACACACACACACACTCAAACACTGCTTTATTGGTAGTTTAGTAGTTTATAGTTTAGTCTAACAAAAGGTATTTGTTTGATTTAATATTACTGATTGCAATTGATGCTGCTTTTGACATAACTTTTGTATAATTTGAGGACCAATTGTCTGTGATTATTTTGCATGTTCATTGTGATAACTGCAATTTGCGAGGGTCAGTGCAAGGCAGTAAACCTGCCTCGCATGAGAGTGTGAAGGGTTGTCTGTCTCTCTATCTGGCCATGTGATTGGCTGGTGACTGATTCAGGGTGTACCCTGCCTCTTGCCCAGTGTCAGCTGGGAAAAGCTCTGGCCCCAACGGCCCAAAAAGACATAAGCGTCAAAAGATAAAGGATGGATGGATGAATATCAATATTTAAAATGTATTTTCTTGGGACAGATTTATTGACAAATTTGGTTTATGCCTGTTTCTAGGTTGGTGCCCCGAGATGACCAAATTTCCCCATAAATATCAATTTTTATAATCATGAATAATAATATTGACTAATTTTGTGCATTAAACTCAAACAATATTTTATTAAAGCTTTAAATTTGGAAAAAACCCCAGAAAATATAACAACATAACATTCAATAACTGGTAATCAATTTATTAATTGCATTAAAATAGTTTAAATGTGCCTTATTTCCATGAAAAGTAAGTTTAATTAAACTTTACTCTTGTGTTTATACAGATGGCGCTGCTAAAATTTTCCAAAATTTCCTTGGCAGAGATTCTTGGCTGGTCTCGGCTGAGGCTACAATGTGAACTCCCCCCAACAATGACTTTAAACATGTGACCCTTACCACTTACATTTTAGAGGATATATAAAAAGGACATTTTGATTAGCATGGAAAATGCTACTCTTTACAGAAACTGAGAACAAAAAACCAACAAAAATATCAACCCTCATTTAGACTCCTTAGAACGGCTGGTAATTGGCTTGAAACTGCCTGGAACTTGGCTGGCATTTGGCTGGGAGGGGAACACTGAAGCAGCTGCATTTGTATATTGGCATAGTGTTTCCTAATAAACAACAAATCTTTCTTTTTTGTTTTTATTATGAAGTATTTTAAATGTCTTGTTGAATGTTTCTTATGATTTCAAACAATTTGGCCCTTTGGCAATCAGAAAAATATTCAGGTGGTCTGCTTTGTCACTAAGGTTGCCTTTCCCTGGTCCAAACTTTGTTTTTGTAAAGACTTTGGGGAATGAAATTTTAAAGGCGAGTTAAGCAGAAATATGTTACAGATTCAGGCAGTAAACAGTAGAGTTATCCAGTCAAATATTTAAAGTTGCCAACTCTGAAACTGCATTGACGACACTGATCAGGAAATCTTTACTCACATTGAGTTCCTCCAAACGATCAATCGTGTTCTTGGCGTCCAGCAGTTTGTTGGTAAGTTCCACAATCTCCTGGTCCATCGTCTTTTTGTCCCTTTCCACCTTCCGTAGCTGTTGGAGAAACAGACATAAGTTACAATCCATAAAACGCAGTGACAGAAACGCTCAGGAGCCTGAGATGACGGCAGGCGGGCCTTCATTCAGATCATGTGGGAATAAAGACTCAAAACTTAACAAAGGTTAGACTCATACAGGTGCCATTTTGTTTTACTTTAGAACTTCTGATCATTTATTAGTTTTATGTTGTTAAAAAGTCTGACACATAAAGTCACCCAGAAGTCTCATTTAAGCCTTGTTCATCATTAAGACAGACTTTACACTCATTTTAAAAAGACTTTATTCAGCTGAGAGCTAATCTGTTCACAAAATTCATCAAACACTGTTTTCCCAGATCATTTGAATGCTGCGTTCATAAGCAGCACTTACAGATGCATTATGGGATGCGGCAATGTGGCTTCTGCTGCAAGATCAAAAAGATCCAATAAGATCTTGACTGAAGCATCAAAGCTGAGAGATGAAATGTTTTATCAGAGTTCCTTACCGAGCAGTGACAGAAGCAAGCAGCTGACATTAGCTGAATTAGCTTGCATTAGAGATATTCCTGCTAGAATATCCTCACATGACTGATCCTTAAACTGATCAGCAAATATTAGCAGGTCTTGATGTTTGACTGTAGATATCCAACAGCTGAAATCGTGCAGACACAACATCTTATGGTCCTTTTTTCAGGTTAAATATTTACTGTGTAGGGCAGGTCCTGGTGTAACGGTGGGTAACTGGTATGGTTTGGCTGAAGTTAGTAAAGATCACTTGTTGTCTATATGGAGAACCATGAGAAGAAGTTTCTTTTTTCTCTTGTCATTCAGACAAAAAGGGAGAGAAGATGAGAAATGTCTGACAGGCCACTAAAGAGGGCAAAATGAGCAGTAGGAGCGTAATATACCTGTAAGCACACTGCCAGAGACAGAAGAGGAATTATGAGTTGTATATGAGAATATATTAGAGAAATATGTGTGTATAGAATAATTTTTGAACTGATGACGGCAGTAGATCCTCAAAGTTCACCATCTTGTTGTCGTCTGTCTGCTAAAAGTTTTAGGGTGTGTCAGTCAAAAATCTGCTTGCATGGGACCTTCAAAAAAGGGGCGTGTCTAAACAAGTGACATCACGCCAGCTCTGCAGACACTCATAACCTCGCAGATGCATCAAGCATGTTTCATAATATCGTAGACTTTTCCATCTTTTCTGTTTTTGAGTTTTGTTGCAAATGCTAAAAGTCAAGTCATGACACCTGTCCTCAATAAAGGCTGGGTAACGTCAGAGTGAAATAAACAAAAGCTCACTAAAGCTGAACTGAAGTTCAACTGTTGAATCAGTTTTATTTTCCTGCACTAAGAGAAAGGTCAGTTTGATGATTCATACAGAGCTATCACACAAAGTCACGGTTTGGGAGGCAAACACCCTCTTCACCTTTAAGGTTAGACTTAAAACTTTCCTTTTTGATAAAGCCTTCAGTTAGGGCCGAATCAGGCCAGCTCATAGCCAAGGTGCAACAGGCTTAGACTGCTGGGGGATTTGGCAAACTGAGCTCCTCCCTTTCTGTCTCTCTAACTCTCTCTCTCCGTCCTCTCTCTAAATATCTCCTCGCCCCTTTTTGTTTTCTCTTGTACTCGTCTCTGGTTCCTGTCTTGTAGGCAGTTTGGGATCCTTGGTGTGGACGGCCTGCTGATGTTGACTTACAAAGCTTCAATAACTACATTTACAAATATCTGGCCATTCCTTTGGCCCCATTCCATCATCATTACAGTTCCTGATTTCAACTTCAGAGAGAACAACAAAATTAAGTACACGGTAGTTCCTGTAAACAGCACACATATATAAGCATGACCTTGACAAACAGTCATGGATGACCTGCTGCTGTGGACCTGCTCAACTCCATGTGCTCAATCCTGCATCTACATCAACAGAAATTAAATCATTTAGCATAAATTCATACTTTTAGACCAGTTAAACCCAATTTAATGGCAGTTCAGCTAGATGCTGCTAACTTAATCAACATCATTCCTCTCCAGTGTAGGACCATTATAGTTGTTAATGTTAATATTACATTGACCTCTCCATCCGTGGTTGTTATTGATTATACCTCCATAATAAATACCTTTACAACCATATAGACATGGAGGACCCTCTTGAAAACAAGATGCCACATCTCAAGGAGCTAACCTAGAATAAATCTATATTCAGCAGAGACAACTATGATGGGGACAAATTTATGATCTGGGCATCCATGGGTTTGTTGCTATCATAAATTCTTAATTTTAGTCCCTTTGTCTCTGCCTGGATGGATAAATATGCATATATGTGTATCTATAAAATGAAGAGTGTGGCTTCTGCCTGCACTATTGTAAAGTGTCTTGGATTAACACTTGTTATGAATAGGCGCTGCACAATAAAGACTGATTGATTTAAAGTCATTATATATCAAATTCTGTATGGATTTGATCAAATTTGTGGTAAAATTCTGTTAGGGCATGTATGAGCATTTACTGACGAGTCAACCCTAATCCATCAAATTAGTTTATGAAAAGACCGTCAAAATGTGACTGAAAAGTACAAATAAAAATATAAGCAGTTAACAAATTTACTTCAGTTTTATAGTTTGGTTAAGCTTAACGTGTCTCATCATGTTGAGATTTTGTCTTTAACCATTTTGTTGTGAATGTTTTAGTTTTCTTTCCATGGACAACAGTAACAGAGAAAATGACAACCTGACACCACAGCTGTGGAATAACACAGGCCACAGATAAACTTCAGAGTTAACAGTTTCATTTCATAATTTCCATCCAGTTTATATTAATCCTTAAACCAGCATGACAACAGATTAAACCATAACTTTGAAGCGACTAAACAAAAACACCAGAGAAGAAGAAAACTGAGGAGGAAGATGAACTACTGTAGGCTGGAAAAGATGGAGAGAAGATGAAGAGGAGTACAAGGTGAAAAAAAAAGAATGAAACCCAACTGCATGAACCCATGTCTGACTGACAGCAGCCTGATGAAGATGATGATGAGGGTGATGATGATGAAGATGAGTAAATCCATCACAGAGCAGCATGAGAGAAGAGGAGAAAAGGGGAAAGAGAGAAAAAGCAGAGAAGAAGAACATCATCAGACCAAACAGGACAAAAAACAGACTGTTTCACAAATGTGGAGTCTTTGGCTAAAAAGAATAAATATTTCCTCAGAAAACTTGAGTATTTGATGTAGAATAAAGATATTTTGTTCATGAGTTTTAAGTCCCAGGAGGCACAATATTATCAGCACAGCATCTGTAATGGTAGATAAAAGCTTAAAAAGTTAATTAGCTGGACTTTTTCTTCAGTGTTCTGCAGATACATTGGTCGGATGTATCAGTGAGAAGTACAACTTTACCACGAGGAAAAACAGATTAAGTTTTTAATCTTCATTCCCTGAGATTTAAAGTGTGCTTGAGGGATCAAAGTTTAGGTCTGAACGACAGCTCAATTCTTTGATACAAATGTTCATTTTTATGTGTTATTTGGAGCCCTTTCTCAGGATCCTCTCGGGGAACCACCCTGCACATCCACTCCAGATCAAAATCTGAAGACCGGTTGAAAAATTCTAAGAATTTGCACTTGGCTCTGTTAGATCTTAAAAAGGTTGAAAGTAGAGATACAAAATACAAAATGAAAAAATGGGAGCATTTAAAGAATTCAAACTCAAATATGCTTTTGTCAGCTGATCAAAAGTTGAAGACCACAGACTTTAAAAGACAAAATCTGTGCCAAAATGTGGATTCCATGGGGGTGCTGGTTTGGCGGAGCAACCAGGCACGACCCACGTATATGCTCATGTCGGCCCGGGTTCAAATCGGGCCTGTGGCCTGGTTGCAGATTCCTCCCCTACTCTCTCTGGTCGCCTTCACTTGGAGCAAAGTTTCCACTCCCCTCCTGGAAACACTGGCATCAAGCAGCCTAAAGGAATTTTTGAAGTGATCAACAAGAACGGTGGAGCTGCTCATTACTGAGTCCTTTTTTTGACACTTTTATTTGTTTCAGGGTGTTTCTGGGTTTTTTGGGCTGTGGTCTTAAATCTTTGATCAGTGGACAAAAGCATGTTTGAGTGTAAACGCAGGGAAGCCGTTTTTTTTTTGTTTTTTTTAGCCCTTCCCTCATAGATGCTGTCTGATGGTTACTGGGCTGCAGTCAGTGCCAGTGATGGCCTTTTGTTTTTTTTTATTTTGGTTCTACCACTTGACTTTTTTGCTCCATAACCCTCAGGATCTTGTGAGAAATTAAAATGACTGTCTTACTGCGTCCAACCTCAGCAGGGACGGTGTGTTGTGACAGACCTTGCTTATGCAGCTCAACAATCCGACCACGTTCAAAGAGGGAAAGCTTTTCTGCCTTTACCATCAGGAGGTAATGACAGAGTGAATAACTGATAGAAAATGACATGGAATTCACCTTTTTGGACAAATTTTGTCTTTTAAAGGCTGTGATTTTAAACTTTTGATCAGCTGACTAAAGCATATTTGAGTTCAAATGCAGTTGTCAACAAACTTCCTGCTCAAAATCTTTTGTCTTACTCCCATATATTCTTTTTGCATGTTGTAGCTCTACTTAAAACCTTCTTAAGATCCAACAGAGCAAAACGAAAATTCTTGTAATTATTCAACTGGTCTTAAGATTTTGATCTAGAGTGTATATACTGTATACAAGAGGTGCCCCGATCGGACTTCTGCTGCTTTTTTCAATCATAATCCCCTGTGAGTAAGATCAGATGACAGACATTGTGTGTTTCTTGTAGCTGCTGGTTTATTGTAAATTTAAAGAGAAAAAGCAAAAAACCTCCCCATGAGTGATGAAACAAGTATTTCACATAAAGCACAGCTGAATTAGACCACACCATGTTTATTTATCACTTACATCTGTTCATTTTTGTGAAGTCTTTTCCAAAATTATTAAATATTAAGTCAACATGTTCTAAACTTTGTGAAGAAGTCATTTTTCTGAGCCAACATAAATGCTACACTGAGGGTGTGCACTGGCAAGAATCTGGAGATGTGGCATGTATTACAATTCAGAGGTTATGTTACAATATATGATATATTAGGATACCCTGAGCATCTGTCTAACTGTAAGTAGTTTTTTTTACTATCAGTTAGACTAATAGTAGGTAGTTTGCAACTACAGGTATCCTTAATTTTCTACTTGTGTAAAATGTAGTACATCAGTATAAAACTGTCATTTGAAAGAGAAGGGTCCCCACAACAGTGATGAATATGATGTAACAGAGATACAGCGGGTCAAATGGTTGAATTCTGATGCAAACTAGCAGCTGGAGGCTGAACTACAATACAAACTGAAGGTCCTAAAGTTTTACATATTATTATTTAATAAAATATTAATATTCAGCTACAAAGTATTGATACAGTTTTGTGCTGCAAAATGCCAGGATACATTGGTGTACCTACATTTTGAAGCATACGCATCACAGTGTTACGCCACCTCTTACTCAGCTTTTTAGTTTTATCCTGCTGGTCTCAGTGTGGATTTTAACACAAATTTAAACACAAAATCAATAAAACAATCCTAAAATGATTTTATCCCAGCTGTTTAAAGAGGATGAGCAGTAGAGGAAATGGATTTGTTTGGTAACAACAAAGGTACAGAGTAGAGTTAAACCACGTGATCATATTGGTGACGTCAAATTCTAACAGAGATCAGATAATTCTGTATTTTTATTGAAAATCAGGGGATTATGATTGATTGGGGTTCATTTTATTTTTACAAGTTGTCCTACTGAGCACACTATCTACCTACATCAATAAAAAAAACAACTAATTTAGAATGATTTATATTTTAAAATGAAGAATGGAGTCTGTCTATGCTTGTTATGGACTCAAGAGTGAGGCAAGACACATAAACACGAAAATGTTGGCGTATCCCTTTAGGACACAATTCTTATCACATCTGACCGCTGTCGACTGAAAGAACTGATAAGAGAATTGATAAACAAAAGGACTGATGATATCAATACCTTGGGGGAGTTATCGATTCCCAACTGGAATTGGTTTTCGATACTGTGCATCCCTCATGAGAAAAACAGGCAGATATTTAGAATGTAACACTGACATATATGTATGTATGTAAAAGTCTGGACATTTTGGTTTAAAAGTTTGAGGTATCTTCTTTAAAATGTAAATCCTTAGTGCTTTAAGCGGACTGATGAAACTTCACAGATGATCAGTGTGTGGGGAATATTCCCTTAATTCTTATTTCATGTGTCATTTCTGTTTTTTCAGCACACTGACTCACACTGACTGTGACCTCCTGATCTATTGCCACTGGGAACCTTCCTGCTCGCTGCGTGTCAACCACAGTTTTCCACAGGTAATCAATAAACAGCCCCAGTGTGTGTTTTCATTTAGTCATTGATCATTTATTGACAGTGTGATCGATAAGCCACACACAGACACACATACAAACCTTTCACTTATCATGAGGACACACTCACCCACAAACACTTGCTGTAAATATAAACCCTCACTTATTGATCTGAACATACACTCACTTACTCCCATGAGCTCGTCCTCCTCAAGTGACACACTGTTAGAGACAGTTTAATGTTTTCATTATATTATCGTCATTATTTCAAGGTAATGATTCTCATTTAAACATTTTCATTTCATGTTTAGCTGAAAGACTTGAAAGAGAGACATTTAAACAGGGCAGCCAAGTGTTTAATGGTTTAAACTGTGATTAAACACTTCATTGTGAAGTTAATTGTGATTAAACACAGTTTGATGATATATTCAGACTTTATTATTTATAGTTTCAAAACAACTTTGAGTGCATATTGGCACTGTGAAGCAATTTAGCATTACTTAAGTTCTAATCTGAGAATCTGGGGACAAATTTTGATCATCCTGACATTTAGATCCATTCATCCATTTTCTGTACTGACCATCCCTGTCGGGTCGCGCAGGCTGATCGTAGGGATAAATAGAGAGACTGACAACCAGTCACGCTCACACTCATACCAAAGGGCAATTTGGAGTCACCAGTCAACCTTGAGCATGTTATTGGTCTGTGGGAGGAAGCCGGAGTGCCTGGAGAGAACCCAGGCATGCACAGGGAGAAGATGCAAAGTCCACACAAAAAGGCCCTGGCCGACCAGTGACCTTCTTGCTGTGAGGCACGTGCACTACCTGCTGCACCACCGTGCCGCCCTGACATTTAGATTTGTTGAATTATTTAAATTAGTAACCTGACACACCACATCGACCGCTCTAAATATTTCACTGGTCCATCTGGGAAAGAGCACATAGAAAGTGCTTGGGGACAGCTGAACCTTTCAGAAGCATGTCAGGAAGGTGACTGGACAATTGTTCTGTCAATCACATTCATTACGGGCCAATCAGATAATGTCGTAGGCGGGCACTACTGCACAACAGAACTTTAGCCACTTTGTAAAACAAACTCTCATCAAAACATGTCAAAAGTGGAGCTAAAATATCCTTACTATAGAGAAGTTTGTAGTGTTGGTATTTGTTTGTCATTTAATAAAGAAATGCGGTCCAGATACTGAAGCTGTTAGCATCTATGCTAATCTCTGGCCATCCTGCTTCGGGCTGCTCACAGTTGTAGATTAGAGGTTAGAGGCTAGATGGATATGCCTGATTACAGACATTGAATCAGGAGCATCCAGCTGCTGTGCAGCGAAAAAAAAATAGCACTCTACCATAACTATGCAGACGACACTCAGATTTATGTCTCACTGACAGCAGGTAAATATGGACCAGTGGATTCACTCTGTTACTGCATCCAACAGGTCAGTGTGTGGATGCAAAACAACTTTCTCCAGCTAAATTCAGACAAGACTGAAGTCATCGTATTTGGTCTACAGAAGAAAAGAGAAAGTGTCAGCAGTCACCTCCAGTCTCTCTCTCTAAAACCTACAAATCAGGTTAGAAATCTTGGGGTAATACTGGACTCAGACTTGAACTTTAACAGCCACATCAAATCAATAACATCAGCAGCCTTTTACCATCTAAAAAACATTGCCAAAATCAAAGGTATAGTGTCTAAACCTGACCTGGAGAGACTTCTCCATGCATTTGTCTCCAGTAGGTTAGACTACTGTAACGGCCTGCTCACTGGCCTCTCCAAACGAGCTGTAAGACAGCTGCAGTACATCCAGAATGCTGCTGCTCGGGTCCTGACCAGAACCAGGAAGTACGAGCACATTAGTCCTGTGCTCAGGTCCCTACACTGGCTTCCTGTGGCTCAGAGAATAGACTTTAAAGCAGCTCTGCTTGTGTACAAGTCTCTCCACGGCCTAGCACCAAAGTACATCTCTGACATGTTAGTGCCATATGAACCATCTCGGACTCTGAGGACCTCAGGGACCGGCCTCCTGCTGGTGCCCAGAGTCAGGACTAAACACGGGGAATCAGGGCTCCAGTTTTATGCAGCTAAAATCTGGAACAGTCTTTCTGAAGATGTGAGACAGGCCTCTACTCTGACGATGTTCAAATCTAGGCTCAAAACAGCTCTATTTAACTGTGCATATGACTGAAAGGATCTTATCTGCACTCTTCTCTTTTAAAGTTCATTTTATAATGATAATTTTTGTTTTTATTTTGTATTATGACATTAATGCATTTTTCTTGTTCTGTAAAGCACTTTGAATTACCTTGTGTACGAATTGTGCTCTACAAATAAACTTGCCTTGCCTCTATTGATGTGAATTGAATAATTCAACAAATCTAAATGTCAGGGAGGCACAGTGGTGCAGCAGGTAGTGCATGTGTCGCACAGCAAGAAGGTCGCTGGTTCAAGCCCCGGGTAGGGCGGGGCCTGTCTGTGTGAAGTTTGTATATTCTTTCCGTGCATGCTTGGGTTCTCTCTGGGCACTCTGGCTTCCCACAGAACAAAAACATGCTCATTAGGTTGATTGGTGACTTCAAATTTGCCTTAGGTATGAGTGTGAGTGTGAATGGTTTTCCATCTCTCTATGTGGCTGTGGGATTGGCTGGCAACTCGTTCAGCCCTCTAGCATAATGTCAGCTGGGATAGGCTTCACCCCTCCAGGCTGGGAGGGAATTTAACAAGACTCTTTTTTAATCATATTTTTACTGTTGCTTAACTTTGTGATTTAGGTAAATAAAAAAAGAAATAGTAAAGTAATAACTGTTAATAATAATATGGTAGTTAAAATCGACAATACATAACATGCTTCAGCATTCTTAAGAATAAGTAATATGTATTTATACAATTGAGCTGAATTTATTGACAAGTAAAAACAAGATGCTGCACTGAAGTGAATTCAGTTTGGCATATTTTACTCCTTTTAATCTGTTCAAATAAGTTTTAATGTAGCTCCTTAGCTCATTAGGGCTTCAGGCTTGTTATTCTGTTTGGTGTGAAACCCTGATGAGTACTTGGGGGAAGAAAACTCGCAGAGTTCATAAAAATATAAAATCACAAGTACCTAAGTGAGCCTCATCAGTGGTGTTAGTGTTTTGGAGCAATAACTGTTTGTGGCAGACTCTTTTATGAGACTCGAGGATGTTTGACGAAGAATAACAAAGTTTCAGGGGTCATGATAATAACATGAAGACATGAAAAAGTTACCAGAGCGTGAAGCTTCTCCTCCAGATCCTGGTTTGCTCTCTGAGATGCTGTGTAGCTGTTCTGGAGTCTGTGGAGGAAGAGAGGGGAAAAGAGTGTAAATGTTTTGGCTCCCTCAAAAACAAACTACAGCAGAAACATTGAATCTTTATCATTTTTATGCATTCATTATTTATTTAGAATAACATTTCTTACAATGATCAGACTGAGTCAAAGCCAGTTCACTACGAAGGCTGACTCAGTCTGATCATTGTAAGAAATGTTATTCTACAGTGCTTAACAAATCTATTAGACCACCACCCACAGTAAGGTCAAAGGTTAAAGGTTCATGGCACTGCTGCTCTAGATTAACAGCACTGATAATTACCAAAGCCATTTTTTATGTTTCTGTAATGGTAAAACACCAGTATGTGGAAGCTCATTCACTGAAATGACTTTTTCAATGCTACAAAATTTATTATTGTTACCCATGAATTTCTTTTAATTCACTGTTTTACAAAAAAATAGTAAAGCATGTTGTGATTTCTTGATTACGATGCCAAATCCTAGTAATTTACTTGTCTTCTTGAACAGAAAACAGTTTTAGGTGTTGAATGTTCTGCTTGACTAATTTCTGACTCCTCAGAGAAGCCCAGCGAGTCAGCTCAGACTTGGGTATAAAAAGGTGAATTCAGGTTAAAAGTCCTCATTCCTGTTCGAAATGATAAAACATCAAGAGCTCCCTGACAATGAAAATCACATTAAATCCCCTCATGACGCTCGATGGTCTCTGAGACAAACTGGGAAAGACACAAAGTGTCCTCACAGTGTGGTGAGTCTGTTTCAGGGTCGTTGCAGAGACTGGTTCTTACAAAATGAGCCAGAAAGAGGAAGGAAACAAAAGTTAACTAAAGCAGATGTCAGACTCAGATTTTAAGTACTAGAAACAGAATGAAGAAGACCACTGCTGATCTTCAGAGATGAATGCTTCTAGATCAGAGTCTGAGAAAGTCTCCACAATGACCATAAAGACTGATGGACAAAGACTTAAAAGGGAAGAAGAGCTGCTAAGAAGACATTATTGAGGCCTGCAAGCATCCAGAAACGCATCAGATTAGCCGGGGAGCACAAATACCAGACTGTTGGTGACTGGAAGAAGGTACTCTGAATGGAGAAGTTCAAGTTTGAAGTCTTCGTCAGCATTTGGGTTCCATTTGTGGAAACGGCAAATGAGTGAAAATCGATGGTATTATGGACCAGAACGTCCACCACACCATCATCGAGCATCAAAGAATCCCTTCTGGACTGAATCTGATTGGTCTTGGGTTCTTATACCAACAACACAATGACCCCAAGCAGACCTCAAAGCCGTGTTCAGATTATTTGATCAGGAAAAATGAATCTGGAGCCTGGAACTGATGGACCGGCCAAGTCAAAGTTCTGGATTTGAATCCTATTGAACAAACTTGGGATTTAGTGAATTCAAAGACTGATCACACCAAAGCTTCCTCTAAAGACAGTCTGTAGGAACAGCTAGAAACTATTAACTCAATAACAAAAGAGGCTGTCGACATGTATGTAAGAACAGTGCAGCAAGAATGTAAGCTGTTATCAAGGCCAAAAGGAGGCCGTACAGAATATGAAGTTTTTTGGTTATTATATGTGATAAAGTTTCACTTAGTTATTTCAGTTTTTTATTTGCCAAATATATAACAATAAAATTTGCAGTTTTAAACAAGGTTTTGCAAGATTGCAAAGATTTTGGGATCCACCTCAGCTTGACCAATAATGCAAGAGCTCTGGAAGAGTAATATGCTTGAGCACTCTAATCGGTCAAGAAAAGGGACTTTGAGGGTCCCTTTTCAGTGCCCAAGCGCACTGTAAATGGACTTTTGCTTATGTAGCACTTTTCTAGTCTCTTTGATGACTCAAAGCAGCTTTACACCGCAGGCCACATCTACACATTCATTCTCACAGAAGGCTTTCACAGCAGCACAGCTCCATGCTGGTTCTGGTTCCCAACGCTAATTTTGAACCAGCTAGCGTGTTCAGACCAAAAAAAAAAAATTGGTTCAGAACCTGAAAAATTAGTTCCAGCTCGCGAACCCAGACATATCATCGGTGAGCATGTTGTATTCTGTGTTGATAAAAATGAGCAGGAAGTCGAGTACGTAGAGGAACACACACACTTTTTACATACCAGATGCCTTCTACGTACGTCTTCTGTCTCCTCATCATCAACAGTCGTGTGCTTGATTGCTTGATGAAATCAAAAACCTTAAATACAGCAACAAACACTTTAAGAATATCGATGTGATCCGCCATTTTGCTGGTGTATTGTTAACTTTCACCTGAGTAACACGGAATAACGCCCTCCCACTTTCGTTCAGGTCCTGGAACCGGTCCCAGAACCAGAACCGTGCCGGTGTGAAAGCCCTCACAGTCACTCACTGATGGTTGGAGTTTCTCTGTCAGTTGTCCATCAGTATCAACACATCTGTGCCTTTTCATACCCGTTTACACACCACTGAACTACTTGGGATTAATTGTCTTTCCCAAGGACACATCCCCATGTGACAGGTGGAGCTGGGCTTGAACCTGCAACCTTCTGATTACCGATCAGACTATGCCAC